>JAQSVV010000017.1:600000-1000377 GCA_036375495.1 Agrotis segetum | reverse complement strand
ACTATGCCATTTAACGATTAATTAGAAGGGAAAAATCCAAATATTGAGAAAGAAGATAGTAAAAAAAAAACTTATTGTATTCTGTTAACTTTACTATTCTAATAATTCAAGTTATAGGGTCATTTGTGAAGTTGTCCACAAAAGTGAGTAAAATATGCAACAATTTTTTGTGTTATTGACACTGTTTCTCATAAGGATTATTCGTTGAACAGTAGCAGTTGAATAGCCTAGAGTCGTATTGGTAGAAGTACTAGTACCCAATCTCTCAAGGTTTGGAGACGGAATTATGTCAAAAACTGTGGGATTTCTAATAGGTGCTTCAATTATGTAATTTTGCGAATGTGGCATTATGCGCTTAATCCAATTACGACTATAATATTAGGACAAATTAATAT
This sequence comes from Agrotis segetum, assembly GCA_036375495.1. Classification (NCBI taxonomy): domain Eukaryota; kingdom Metazoa; phylum Arthropoda; class Insecta; order Lepidoptera; family Noctuidae; genus Agrotis; species Agrotis segetum. The sequence goes on along the minus strand of JAQSVV010000017.1, from coordinate 999,982 downwards.
GTATGGTAATTAAATTAAATTAGAGTGAAAAAAAAAAACACGTATATCAAGTACACAAGCGTTTTATTTTGTTCTAGAGCACAGTCCACTATTTACAAGATAAATTACATTAAATATAAATAAAATCTTAAAAATGAAGGCCTAGCATACCTAGTAGAAGACTGATTTTTACATTATCATCAAGTCTGTAATATATAACTAAGGAGAGAGATATTTTTTTAATGACGATACAAAATGAAGCGACAGCTCATCATAACTTGCGGTTATATCGACGTCACATCAACGCCTTACATTCATTAGAGGTGAACGATTAATACGCGGAAAAAATGTTTTGCGGATGTGTTGTCACTTGACACCTGAATCGTCTGCGTAATCCGGTTGAATAACAAAAAAAAAGAAACAAACGTTAACGTTTTTCATACACTGTTTATGAAATACGTTATGTCAAGTATTTTTTTTAGTTCCAAACGGATAGCAACAGACGATTCCTTCCTTTATCTGTTTTCAGAATCACTCACAGCCTCACTACAAAAAATTAACTTTCTTGTAGTGCGTGTGACGTCACTGGATGGGTTCAATTCCATCCGACACAACAGACGTGGTATGTGTCTTAGAAAAAAAAAGGACGGTAAGCGAGTAACACATATTGATTATGGGTATATTTATTATCAAACGGCGGCGTGCTGGTCCCGCATAACAACCAGCTTTCCATGCAATAGATGCGCCTATCAGGATCAAACAGTCGTACATCATCTTATGATGTGGCTGATGTCCATTATCACTGTCAGACAAAAAAGACATCCGGAATAAAAGCCAACACTAAGGGCGACTTTCACCAAAAGTTAAACATGTTTAAAATTTTATTTAGTGTCAATTTAGTGTCAAATTCAATAGAATTTTGACACTAAATAAAATTTTAAACATGTTTAACTTTTGGTGAAAGCCCGCCTAAAACTGAGAGTATACTAATTACTAGTACTTGCGGCCATTTGACCAACGAGCCAATAAATAAATAAAGTTTTTAATGTGAATAGTTATTTCGTATGACGAGCAGTTTGTGGAGTTGTACAGGGTAGGGTTTGGAGATATGAAAGGCTGCAAGGTAAGGGCAGGGTCAAAAAGTAGACAGAACAGAAGGAAAAAAGATTATTTCATGTTTTTATGTAGTCACATCGCGTCCTACTAATAATATTATAAATGCGAAAGTTTGTGAAGATGTATGTACAGTGTATGTAAGTATGTTTGCTACTCTTTCACGTAAAAACTACTGAACGGATTTGGATAAAGTTTGGTACCTACACATAATAGTTTATAACCTGGATTAACACAGGCTAGTTTTTATCCCGATTTTATGTTCCCGTGGAATAATTTGCGAGTTGTAGCGGGTGAAGCCGCTGGCAACTGCTAGCAAGTAATAAGTACCAGCCGGGTGAACGTCATCACTGCGAAGTTCGTTACCGCGTAAGTTCATTACCGCGAAGTACAGACGCCAGCACATCAACCTACCACAATCTGTCAAATATCATTATTAGATTTTCAACCTTATCACAATAGTGGAAGAATAACTTTCGAATGGTAAAATTTGACAGATTCGGGTAGGTTGACCTGCTGGCGTCTGTACGTTACTGCGAAGTACCTTATCACGAAAGTTCTTTATTGCGATACGATGTACGTTATCGCGAAAGTCCATAACTGCGAAATACGTTGTTGCGAAAGTAGTCAAGTAGCAACAATTTTCAGGGCACCTATGTTTAGAGCAACGGTTGTATTCCTTTTGAGCTCTTATAGGAATTTAAAATTAAATAAATTTTTAACGGTCTCTTTTGAGTAACACGTCAAAATTTTGAAAGGTGCTCAAATGGGAATACAATCGTTGATCTAAACATAGGTGCCATAAAAATTGTTAAACGTACTTCGCGGTAATGAACTTTCTCAGTAACGTACTTTGCGGAAATGAACAGCCTTTACAGTACTATTCTTTACAAAACAAACTTATATGTCGACTGCAGAGTATGTACAGGACAAGCTACAGAGCACTGGCAATAGAATGAACAGTTAGCTGCAATTTGAGATCATCAATAGAGTATTTAAAATGTTCAGTCTGTTCACAGATGCCGCATATATTGTTTTAGAGACGATGTAGCGTTGTCAGGTCCCCCGCTCACACAGCCGCAGCCAGCAGCAGCAGCAGCAGCAGCGGCAGCAGACCGGCCCGCGAGCCGCGCGCGGCGCTGGGCGCGCGGCCGATGTTGCGGCGGTGCTTGTCCACCACGTAGATGAGGCCGCCCATGCCGGCGTGCGAGAACGAGTGGTAGTACACGCGGTCCGGCCACGTGCTGTTGGGAGACACCTCCAGCTCGGCGGGAGGTGAGCCCGCGCAGCGCCACTCCAGCGAGCGGTTGTAGGCGCGGAACGTGGCGTAGTCGTCGTCGCGGCGACGGTCCGCGCCCGCCGCATGCCGCGCCAGGCACAGCGGGCCCGCTGCAACATGAGCTCATGTAGCACGCAGCTCTATAGCACAGCAACTATACAGCCAGCGACGGAGGTCCGCACGTACCTGCGGTGGGCGCCAGTCGTCCGCGGCGCGTGTAGTGCACGCCGGCCAGCACCTTGGCCTCGCGCTGCGCGGCCTCGCTCAGCCGCTCCAGGCCGCCCACGGGCTCCGCCGTCACGATCAGCGGGTGGTACTCCGTGGCCGAGTGCGGGTCGTTACCGCCGTACACCTGCCGAGAGACGCGGCGTTAGATCGTCGTCGAGTCGCCGCCGAGCTCCGCTCGTCGAGGCCTCGCGTACCTTGAAGGAGTAGTGCAGGCCGCGGCGCAGCTGCAGGTCGGGCGCCAGCTGGCCGTTGACGTACCAGGCGAGCGGCGGCGCGTGCCGGTGCGGCCGGCCGGCCAGCCCGCGCGCGCCGCCGGCCGGGCCCAGGCGGAACGTGAACACGCGCAGCGCCGGGTCGAACAGCTCGGCCACCTCCCAGGGGGGCGGCGCAGACCGCGCTCCTCTGCGGACATATCATATTATTATTGTTTCGATTGGACTAGCGACTGCCGATTTTTCACCACCACTACGGCGGTACTCACACAGTGAAGCGGATGCAGTCGTTAGTGGGCGGGTCGGCCGCGAGGTGCAGGCGCACGTCGCTGCGCGGGTACAGGCGGTGGAAGGCCGGCTCGCGCGCGTGGTCCAGCCGGCCCAGCGCCCACACGGCCCACAGCGGCGCGTCCGTGACCCAGTCGCGGTCCATGGGCTCGGCCGCGGCCAGCGAGCGCCGGTACGACACCACGGTGAGGCCGTTGTCGCGGCGCGCGCTGAACACCTGGTTGGAGTCCAGGCCGCCCACGCGGTCGTCGCGGCACACGCCGCGCCACGCGCCCAGCACCTGCACGCACGGCGCGGCCGCCGTCACGTTGTAGTCGGTGGCCAGGCCGCGCTGCTGGCGCACGTCGAACTGCGCCACCGCGATGTCCGCGCCCAGCATGCGCGAGCCGCTGGCGCTGCCCGACACGCCGAACGCCATGTACTCGTCCTCGTCCATCTGCACACGTGGCGGGTCAGCGAGACGGCGCGAGGGTGGCGCGGCGCCCCGCGGTACGTACCTGTGCCGCCATCTCAATGGTGATCTGGTTCCCGAAGACCTCCCAGGACACCTGGAAGTCGCGGTGCAGCTGCTTGCAGTTCGGCAGGCGCGTCTCGTAGGCGTGCGGTTCCACGGGCGCGGGCGGCACGTTGAGGTCCTCGGGCACCAGCACGCTGGCCAGCGAGGCGGCGCGCGCGCGGTCCCACAGCGCCACCCACTTGACGTCGAACACCGTGGTGCCGCCCGGCAGCTGCAGGCGCACGTCCTCGCCCGCGTACGCGCGGATCGGCTCCAGGCTGAGAAGCGCACGCAGAGCGTTCCGTTATTCCGACGGCGATGGCAGACAGTTCACTGAGAGGGCCGACGTACTCACTAGCCGTACTCGTCGGGTATCTTCATGCCGCGCGAGGAGGGCTGCGGGCCCACGCCGGTCCAGAAGTACACCTCCTGGCCGCTGCCGTCGTAGCGCAGCTCCGGGATGAGCACGGTGCTGGCGTCCAGGAAGCGCACGGGCCCGGAGGTGGCGGCGGGCGAGCCGGCCAGCGGGCCCACGGCGCGCTCGGCCGGCGCCTCGAACTCATCCGGCACGTACACGTCGCCGAACGCGTTCTGGCTGCCGATGTCGTACACGGCCAGCCACTTGATACGCGAGATGCGCTTGCCCTCGGGCACGGCCAGCCGCACCTCCGCGTTGTAGTACCGCTCCAGGATGTTCGTCCTGCAACACGTCAACGATATTCACTTCAATAACCCGGTTCATTGAAGAAAGAAAAGAAAAGAAATCGCTTATCGTGTTCTCTCGCTCGCACACTAGCTCCGTCTATACTCACTCCCGTGAGTAGCGTAAGCAGAACAAAAATTAGTCTTGATGTCTAGACGCGCTCAGTGATCCTTTGTAAGAATATTTGCTATCGTTTTCTGTTGTTTTCCATTGTTACCTGTTGATTATTGTTGTTAAATTTTGTTTTATTGTTAGGTTAAGTTTGAAAAAATTACTGTGATCCAGTCTTGTTTTAATTATTATTAATTTGAAAAAAACTTTAACTTGAAATCTTATATGCTGACTACTATCTGTCAACGCAAGTACAAGCCACCATTTTAGATTCTCAGTGAATGGGGATAAACAGTTAATTTCATTAGATAAATTATACAGTTTTTTTAAGATTGGCCAATGAGTGAAATACGCATCTTTTTCTGGGGGCCTACCATGCTGGCGTCTCGTCTTAAACCGAGAGTAGTTCCACTGTCGGAAAGAGTTATTTTTTTGGTCAAGTGTGAGTTGCCTATTTTAAGATAGGTTTGCGTTTGACCACTATCTCACCTGGTGGTAAGTGAAGAGAAGATGTGGTTGATGATGAAGCACACTTGCCTACAAGTAACCTGTTCACTCTTGACTTGAAGACCTCAAGGTCAGGTCAAGGTCTTCAAGCTCTCAGGAAATATAGAATGCTAATAATAAATCTTTAATATTTGCGATAATAATGTAAGAAAAAAAAGGACATGCCTGTCTGAACATCTGTGAAAACTTCTTTTCCTAACCAAGTGATCATGTAAGGAGGGGTTCCATTATTTCTGTTGAGCCATGGAACCCTAAAAATGATCAATTTAGTAGTAAATTAGCAGCAGTTAAGTACTTCACTACTGTAAGGTGAAGCTTGTCAATATTTGTGTTGGGTAGGAACTGACCTGCCATACTCGTTGGGCACAATGAAGCCCTGAGGGCCAGGCCGGCCAGCATCTCCGGCCCAGAAGAATGTGTCATCCCCGGTGCCGTCGTAGTTGAAGTTCACCAGCAGTATTGTATAGTCATCCACTGCATATACATCCCCTGATACCTAAATATTAACAATTTAAACTTTATTTATAAATAAATCAAAATTAGGTACATACGCCAGCAGGTCAACCTACTCAAATTTGTCAAATTTTACCAATCAAACATTAGCCATCCTCTATTGCAATAAAGTTGGAAATCTATTAAACATGTGATAGATTGAGGAAGGTTGATGTGCTGGCATGTGTAACATTTTTTATGGATTTTCCCCTACCACTTCCCTGATATCACCTCTGATTTTATGGCCGTGTATATGCCACTTGACACATAAATGTATTGGACTTGTGTTTATTATGTATTCTATTTTAGGTTTTTGTGAAGGTCTGTCTGGTCATATTTGCACCAGTATCTTGTCACTGGCATGTGGCACTGAAACGTGAAACTTCATACTTCTACCTGAGCTGCTACCTACCTACTCACAAATATATAATAAATTCACTCCTTATTCGGGTAAGGCGTGAATTTATATTTATATTTATGCCTATTTGTCAATATTCGTCATATAAAAAGTCCTCAAATGTCAACTTTGATTTTACCTATAATTAATTATTTTAACTATTCAGGCTGACTATCCATTTTCTTTGTCACACAAATTCACAAAATTAATTTATTACTTAAAAGTTTTGTTAGTTTACGAGTGTAGATTAACCTTGTAAAGGTGTGAACGACGGGAATTTAGGGTTCTGATATGTACCTGATGGTGGTAGGAGTTGAGTTTCCCGATGAACTTGCCGCGGTAGGGCCCGTCTTCGTCCTGCGACACACAATCTGGAACGACACACGGCGCACGGCCGCACCAACAATATAGTAGAAAGTTCTCACTTTTAAGTGGAGATTACGAACTCCAAACCATTAATATTTACCTTTTGTGACTGCTATAAGCAAAAGAAGATATATTCTAAACATCTTACACTCACTTTAATAACTTTTTAACTACTTTTTTTAACTTTCTAAGTAATAATAAAGGTCACAACATTTGAAGTATTTCACATACCACCAGCTTCCGGTAACTTGACAAATCACGTCGCTGTTTTTGTTGTCAGTGAGCCGCGAGAGATCCAAGGCCGCGCGACTATTGGTCGATCGCCGCTGCCAGTAGCTCGCGACCAATTGCAGCTAGCTAACTTGAGTAACTTTCACTTTTTGTTCTCGTCGGAGCGCTCGTCCACTTCTCGTTCAGAAATGAACGATGGAACGCCCAATGGTGACTCATAAACAGGATTTCCAAGGTGCGTGATATTGCTTATCAGCGCTGACCAACCCGGACCGACGCGTGACGCCCCATCCATGGGGAGGATGTCATCCGTGGTAGGTACGCGCCAACATGTCGGTCAAAGAGTAAAGGCACAGCTGAAGACCTCTACCCACAGAGCGCGATCCGTTCCGTCCAATGATCCGAGTCGGGGTGCCCCAAGTTTCTTCGTTCGCACTTCGCTCTTCAATAATTTATGATTAATGGAAAGTTGACTGAACTTCGAGAGTCATTTAATATGACTCATCTTCTGCCTAGCATTTTTCCCAACTATATTGGGGTCGGCTTCCAGTCGAACCAGATGCAGCTGAATATTAATATTTCATTTGGAGCGACTGCCTTTCGGACCTCCACAACCCAGTAACTGGGTATAATACGATAAGTTGGTAAGACCGGTTGTTACACTTTAGAGTTTCTGACTAACAGATTATGGTTTTCTGTGCTTATAGTAACGACGGTCTAAGATCTACAAATGACAGCTGACACAAACGGCTTTACGTGCTTTCCGAGGCACGGAGGAAACTCGCTATGACAGATGGTCACCCATCCACAGACCAACCTCGGCAAGAGAAACAAATAAACAATAAAAATATCAGTAACAATCCTGATTTATTCAAAACGTGATGATCAAGTCGATTGATCAGAATGTGTATCTCGTACAACCAGATGCACATTCTAATACACATCGTATTATTTTGTAACACGCTCATGTGTTTTGCTAATGATAAATGCTAGGCGCAAGGTGGAAACAATCTCAACCAGTCTTATTATTTTGTCAAAATTATTCTTCTTCTTCAACCTTTAGTCACCCAATGCTGAGTGTAGGTCTCTTCCAAATCTCTCCACTTCTGGCGGTTTTGTGTTATGGCTGTCCAGTTTCTTCCGGCCACTTTAACAAGATCGTCTGTCCACCTAGTCGGTTATTGTCTCCCTATATTCCTCTTTCCCGTTCTTAGTCATAATTAAAAATTATTCTTAGTTTAGTTTAACCTATTTTAGGGTTCTGATCAACTGTTTAACCTTGATTGTGTACGTCTGTTATAAAAGGAGGTTTGTCTAAGGAACACTGTTTCATGAATTTTAGTACACAATGACTCGATAGATGGTGCTGTGCAATTTGTGATGTTGGTAGTAAAATACGCCACCGAGTAGTATATAAGGACCAGTGTATATGGCATCATCCTCTTTCTGCAAATAAACACCGTTGGAGCAGGGTTGCTGTCATTTTATTCTCTGATTCCAACCGAAGCCCTGCGAAGACCCTGACTGACATCATCGGGTCGAACATGGTCCTTCGGAGTCGGATTAACTAGTAGCGGAGCACCCTAGTGGTGGTGCATTTTTGCGTGACTGAGCAGGGGCGGAGTCTTCCGAGCAAACAGACCAGCTCGTGAGGAGCTGGTGCAATAATCAGGAGCCGGGTTTGGTGGTGAATCCTGCCTTGGACTTCGAGACAGCCGCTGGCTGTCAGGATATGGGAGCCGGAAGACACCTGAAGAATCACGGGTGATCAGGTGGAGTGACGTGGAGTTGGTGCAATCGTGAGTGAGTGAAACAAAAAATAAAAACGTGCGTGTGTGAACATTTAAAATTCGTGACAAGAGCTGTCATAGATAAGTGACACGGGCTATTTAAAAAAAAACAACTTGAAGTTTTCATCGAAGAAAAAAGGTTCTAGACTTTTTAGTTTTAAGTACTTACTTTTTTCTTGCACCTATTTGTTTATTATTTTTTTCATTATGGAATCCAAACTAGCACTTCAATATGACAATTTGAATAATATTGTAAAAGCTAGACGAAATTTCAAAAAGGCTCCTAAGGAGAAAATTACGGATGTTTACGTTCATGTGAGGTTAGAAGCTTTAGAAAAACTATGGAATGTGTTTGCTGAAACCCACAGATCGTTAATAGAAAAATTTGGTTCTAAGTTAAGTGATCACGATTATACACAAAACGACATGTATAATGAAGCTGAAGATTGTTATTTGGAATTTAAAACAGAATTAAAATCTATTTCGCTATTAGTTAGTGAAAAATCTAAAGACAAACACGTATGCGCTGAGACGACACAAGATGAAACAAAGTCTCAGACCGTACGGTTGCCAAAAATAGTTATTCCTCAATTCTCTGGCAAATATGAAGAATGGATTTGTTTTAGAGATTTATTTATTTCCTTAGTTCATGATAATTCAAAATTGAGTAATGTCCAAAAAATTCATTATCTAAAAAGTTACCTGACTGGTGAAGCCGAGCAATTAATAAGGCAAATACCGATTGCAGACGATAACTACGAAAGATGTTGGTCGTTATTAAAAAGTAGGTACAACAATAAACGGTATTTGTCTCATAATATAATCAGGCGACTTCTTAGTCAGAAAAACATTATTGCAGAATCAGCGTTTCACTTAAAGGAATTAGTTGACACTACCAGTGACTGCTTAAGTGGGTTGGCAAACCTCGGAATAGATGTGGCAAATTGGGATATAATGATTATTCATATTCTAACATTAAAATTGGACTTAGAAACGAGAAAGCAATGGGAGTTTGAATACAGTAATAACAACAGTTCCGATCACTTGCCAACTTACCAGCAATTCAAAGATTTTTTAACAAATAGATACAGGGCCCTAGAATTTATTGATAATAAACATTCAGCAAACAGAACGAACAATAACTCAACATTGAAAGTATTGCACGTATCAGAAGTTATGTGTCCGTTTTGTTCCGATTCACATAGATTGTATACCTGTAAGAAATTTGCTCTTGAATTCACTGAAAAACGTCGCGATTTCGTCATGAAAAATAATTTATGTTTCAATTGCTTAGGGAATAATCACTCAGCGAAGTTTTGTCGAATAAATATAAAATGTAAAACATGCCATCGTCGTCACCACACACTATTACACCCAAAAAGCTCAGATACGCTTGAGACCATTGATGTCAATTTAAAACGGGGATCGGGCAAGAGCGTTTCGCAGGAGGAGCCGGAGCCTTCTACAGGAGAGGGTTCTGATGAAGAAACTGAAAATCAAACGTCGGTAGTTAGCTGTTTTTCGACAGGTAAAAATTGTAAGCAGGTCTTGCTAGCGACGGCGCTAGTCAAGGCCGAGTCGAAATTCGGTGATCATCACGTTTTAAGAGCGGTACTGGACCAGGGATCGCAAACAAACTTTGTTACCGAAAGTGCGGTTCAGAATCTGAAATTAAAAAAGATTTCATTAAGGGGTAAGATTTCTGGCCTAGGAGGAGATCAAGAATTACTTTCGAATTCAATAGTTTGTATGAAAATTCGATCTAGAGTCAATCCATATTGCACATTTACCTTTAAGGCTCATGTTCTGTCCTCTATCTCTACTCTTCTTCCAACGAGGAAGGTAGATGTATTGGAATGGTCAGAACTTGGAGGGATTGAACTTGCTGATCCGAATTATCACCAGCCTAATAAAGTTGATCTTTTATTAGGAGCTGACATGTACAGTCAGTTAATAAATGAAAGGTTCATGAGAAGTCCTACAGGTTCTCTTATTGCTCAGTCTACAGCTTTAGGTTGGATTTTATCTGGAGTTGTAGACTCATCGGTGACTCAAACCGAAGGTGTACTGGCATTACATTGTCAAGTGCAAAAAGAAGAGGACTTGTTAAAACGATTTCGAGAACTAGAATTAGATAAAAAAGCATCTAGTCAACGGAAACTGACAGATGAGGAAATAAAATGCAAAGAGCTGTCTATAGCTAATTTGCTACTAGGTGTCATGAAGCCAGTAGCCGAAGCGGGTATAAAATATAAAAATGTAGGCTACTTAGCTAATCATATGGTTGTTAAAAAGGACAGGGATAAAATAAAGGAGAGTATAAATAATAAAAAGGGTGAAGGGCAAGTAACGATAGGTAAAAAAAAAAACACTTACCTGGAACAAAAGATTGGATACCGTCCAGTACTCGGTCAAGTAGTCTCGGCTGCAAAAACCTGTAATTACTCGTAAAATAAAAGTAATATCGGAAATGTATTATAAAAATTAAAAAGATTTTTGGACCCTAAAACAGTTAGCTCCGGTGATTGTAGTTATCAAAATACAAATGCAAAAATTATTTCTGAAATAAAATAGGATTAGTAAATAACGATATGAAATATTAAAACAATGGTTTACTTACCGCAGTAGTTTAGGCGAGTTGAATAACATTGCGGTATCCGGGGTAGGTATCAAAGCTTTTTAATGACATGGCAATATAATATGTATATTATTGAAACTAAAAATTATATTATTAGGCCTGTGTCTACTACTGACTATATTTGCTACTTACCATGTTTGTTACTGAATAGCGTACCTATTTGATTTGTGTTAGAACTAATTCAATACTTGGAAAGTGAAATTTAAAATATGTAGGCATAGTGTGTTATTTTTTATTGGTATTAAGGTTTTTTGCTTACATCTCTAATAATATTGTCAACTTCACACTAGTTTACCTATTTAGTACAAAATAGGTAATGTTTGTTCTTTCAGGGAATGTAAATTTTATTAAGGTCAATTTAAGTTTGCCCTTAATGGGGGGAGTATGTTTAACCTTGATTGTGTACGTCTGTTATAAAAGGAGGTTTGTCTAAGGAACACTGTTTCATGAATTTTAGTACACAATGACTCGATAGATGGTGCTGTGCAATTTGTGATGTTGGTAGTAAAATACGCCACCGAGTAGTATATAAGGACCAGTGTATATGGCATCATCCTCTTTCTGCAAATAAACACCGTTGGAGCAGGGTTGCTGTCATTTTATTCTCTGATTCCAACCGAAGCCCTGCGAAGACCCTGACTGACATCATCGGGTCGAACACTCATGTGTTTTGCTAATGATAAATGCTAGGCGCAAGGTGGAAACAATCTCAACCAGTCTTATTATTTTGTCAAAATTATTCTTCTTCTTCAACCTTTAGTCACCCAATGCTGAGTGTAGGTCTCTTCCAAATCTCTCCACTTCTGGCGGTTTTGTGTTATGGCTGTCCAGTTTCTTCCGGCCACTTTAACAAGATCGTCTGTCCACCTAGTCGGTTATTGTCTCCCTATATTCCTCTTTCCCGTTCTTAGTCATAATTAAAAATTATTCTTAGTTTAGTTTAACCTATTTTAGGGTTCTGTGCCCAAAGGGTAAACTGTCTGTCCGTTTGTCACCAGACTGCTCATTATGAGCCGTGGTAGTTACAGAGTTGAAAGTGACACTTGTACCTCAGATCAAAGAAATGGGCCTAGGACACAAAACTTCCTGAAAAATTACTATCTTAAATAATTCAAAAACAACAGAAATGGGTAAAGGAATTTCTAAAAGAACAGTTGTTGGACATAAAAATATAGACGACACAAATCAATCTGCAGATGAAATTCATCGTTCATTCACATTGGGACATACGCTACACCCAAGGAGCGGCACAGCGCACGATCTCCATTCAAAGTGCGTGTTCCACGCGCGCCTCAAAGAGCGTCAGCAAAAATGACTGGGCTCTCAGGGGCCAAAGCCGGGGTCGCGGGACTTATTTCCTTACCGTGACCCCGAGACTGAAAGGGCTATTGAAGGACACCGTGGATTTGAAATGAGTACTCCCGCCCTGCCCGGGAAAATCGTCAAATGAGTTTTGAAATGAGTACTCCCACGCACTCATTTCAAAACTCATTTGACGATTTTACCACCATAAAAAAAAAATCTTACTTGGGTACTTTAGGATTGAGTTTTTTTTTTTAAATAACACTCCTTTTTTTCCGTCGGGCTTAATTAAATACGGTCACTGTTGCAATTGTTGAGGGTACCTAAATTGTGACGATAGAATTTGCAGATTTATCCCTCACTGATCCAGGTCACTGGATGACTTGGACTTAACCTAGTTTCGCTGTTCTTTGAGGAGGACAAGAGGACCAGCGATTAGAGGGCCGCAGGAGGTGCGAGGGCGCAGGGGAGGGTTGCACAAGGCGTGCAGCAAAACCATCGGCGCGGCGCGCGCGCGGCCAGTACCCGCGAAGCAGCCGCGCTGCTCGTACGTGACCCTGCACCGCGCAGCTCGCGCTCTCTCAACAGTTCTCGTGTTCCAACGCTCGCGATGTCCCCCGCGGCGGCCATCGCGCTGCTGCTGCTAGTCGGTGAGTACCGCGACCGCCTGACACAGGTCACTGCTCACACCGCTGCATCGCATCTCTGATGACTGAGTAGAAAGCCTGTGCAGAACTATGTAGCACTTTCATCTTACTCAGCCAGCTCAACTCTACAATCACGGTGGTATTCAATTAAGAAGATCGTTAAATCCTCCAAGACTATTACTATCTACTTAAGTATTAGGACACTTATCTACTAAAACCTACGAGTATCTAGTAAAAAGCGAAAATAGTATCTCTTTGAATATTTAAATAAATCGTGGCCACCTTCTTTTCATATCTATCGTTGCCCCACATTTGGAATTTGTCTTGTATCGTGGGTGTTTACAAACATTTGATCACACAATTCACACATACAAAACCAGCGAGACCCGCCTGTAGGTATCGAATCCGTGAGCCATCTCTCGCACTCCGTCTGTCCGTCCCTTCTCCTTGAGGTGTGAACCACTTGCTGTAGAGCATTCTTGAGATAGCAGCGGATTTCTTTTCATTAAAGCGTATTCTTCACAGTAGCATCTCCATGAAACCAAAGCGAATAAATATAATAATCTGATCATCATAATTATACAACGATATGAACGTTATTTCTTCTCGATCTCATTGATTTGGATCTTACAGATAGTCGACGCTTCATGCATTAACTGACGTGTTGTACAGACCTACCACCAACCAAAGACCAAGTATACCTACATTAATTTTTTTCGTTCTGTTCAAATTTTGTGAGAATATCCATTATACTTTACGACAACTGATGAAAAAACGAAGATTTTCAGGGCTGCGTCGCAAGTCGCGCAGCAGACAGTGGAGCACCCCGCACTGGTCGCCAAGTACGCCAGCGCCGCCGCCGGCGTCCTAATTAGTCCTGAGGTGCAAATAACAATTTACACCACATCAGACAAATTAATGCTATGAACTTGTAAATTGGCTTAAAACATGGTGATATAGATAACGGTGTCGAGATTCTAAGAACAAGACCTCAAGCCTTCAAGTACAAGCAAGGCAACCCCGGCGAATACTGTGATATGATCAACAGTCTGGTGTGCACTAGCCCGTTCTGCAAGTCCATGTCTAAATCGCGTACTTTGCGTGCGGGGAAACAGAAACCTAACTGAGGATACATTCAATAGTCTGTTGAAAATAATGTAGTTCATGATAATTAGCAGACAATCAAGTTTATCATCTTTTACCTCCTGGTTGTACCCGGTCAGGAAGAGGTTAAATCAGAGCCCTAATGTAACCAGTTTGAACAAGTGGTAATTAAGTAACGGAGTGGTTAACCTTTCACATGGCGTGAGGTAAAAGTGGTTTTTCTCAGTACGAGTGGCTCGAAATAACTTTCTTTGCTTGGTACATAACGCAGCTTCTGTAACGACTTCCTGACGGCAGCTACCCTCTGCTTTATGCCGTGCCCAGCTACCGCGTTAGTGTGGACGCGTAGAGTGACCAGATTTAATTTCCGGTTTTATTGCACAAAAAAAATGTTGGACAGGCCGTTGTTATAATTAAAAATCAACAAATATTTTTAACTATTTCGCAAAACTAGGTTCCTAAATTGTTGTTTTAGTATTGCCTATGGATTGTTTGTCTAAATATCCTCTATCAAAATAATTATATGCATAAGTCTTGTTGTGCACCGCGATTCGAAAAAAAAACCATTAAAATTATATAATTATTATATGAGAGCAGCTCCACTGCGTTTACTTAGCGTTAATATGTATACGTTTAACATTACGAATGTCAAACGTAGGTAATGTTTAGAAGAATCAGCGAAACGAATGAGTACACTGTCAAGTGAGCTCGTGAACGTTACAGAATAGCACTACTGTATGAGATGTATCTAGAATTGGGCTTTCTGATTTGGGGACCTTTATCTGTTCTGCAACTTTTCGTTTCAGACCTATGTCTGAGACATGCTTTAGTCTTGAAGAAGTAATAGAGTCTAAAATAATTATGGAGCTTTAGATGTGGCTTTAGTCTGAAATTAGTAAGTTTTCCGAATACTATTCTTGGTAGGTTCTTTACGATGTCCCCCGTATAAAAGTCCATATCGGAGATTGTTGTTGTTTATATACTTCTGTTGTTGTTGAAAAGTGTTATCTCTTGGTGTACTTGTAGTAGTTGTTCCCACTGGAGACGGAGACCCTGGCCCGCGCTGTCGGGTTCGTGTTGGCAAACCTTGACGGTTTTTGCTCTTTATTGTGTCCGTTCGCCATTCAGTTATATTATCGATGGTATTTGAGGAATAGGTTGCTTTTGATCTTGAAATAGGCTTGATAGAACGCTCAGAACACGCGAGTGGGTCCATCATTAATACAAAATCAAATCGAATCTACATTCCAAATGTTTTCGTTTTTGAGACCAAATTTACAATTTTAAAGACACGTGACGTCATATTTTCAAACATAGTATAAAACAAAGCTTGGTACGACGCGTAGCTTGGTACTGTCGCGACTATGTATTCCATTTTGTTTTGCTTTTTGTACGCTTTGGTGGAACCATCTTGTGAGCGCTCTATCTGCCTATTTCTTTGCTGAATCGGATTTTAAGAGAAGAGGTGCTTTTGGTTTCTTGTGGCTTGCTAGATAATCAGCTGATCGATCATTGGTCAGTTGAAGATGTCTAAGTCAAGTTTTCGTCGCGATCTTTCTTGATTGCCTTTTTTTATTATAATGTTTTATTAACAGCTCGTCTTATTTTGGGGAAACCTGTTTTGCTTGTGCATATCACTAATAATTATTTTTAGGTCTATTTTATTTTCTTAGTCTATGTAAAGCATTTTCAATCAGTGAACTTGATCACGAGATCACGAATTTGTTTTCTCTTTGTTTGCCATGTTCTAAGTATTGTACACATTGAAAAGGGTCTACAACGTAGATTGTGCACTTCGCAAATTATGCAATTGTCAAAATGTAAGTTTCATATTAAAACGTTCCTCGGCTCTTCAGAGGATTTTTCTTGTAAATAAAAAGTCAATGAAATCTAGATTTTTTCTTGAGTCTGTTGCCCAATAAGTCGGTTTTCCATATTTCCAATCAGATGAAATCAAATGGAATGCTAATGAGTCATGTATGGCGGCTGGCAATTAAGTGCGTCTCTACTTATTTTGTTTATTTTTAAATATCCTTGCAGTGATAAACCCAATTAAGATTATTAAATGCGAAGAGAAGTTTGTTTGTTTGTTACCTTTTCTCACTCCATCAACTAAACCAATCATCCTGAATTTTGTCTATAATGTATATGGTCCATTCCTATTGATTGTTTCGTTTATTTTAGTGTGCAGAGACGGACAGGTACCTTACATACCGAATAAAACTTTGTCATAACATAACGTGATGTGGCGCGTGCGCGCGACGCTCTTATTGTCATCGCGTGGTAATAGCTCGACACTACATAGACTTTTCACGATACTCTCATAATGTTTGACTCTCCCGATATAAGCGATGTTGTGCTCGTAAACTACTTTAGGCTTTCGCTAATCCTTTTCGACGTTGTCGCTTCGAAAGTATCTGTCAATTGCCGAGAAAAAAAAACTTGTAACTAGCGGATGGAACAGTTAGAGAAATCAGGATTCTAAACAAGTTTTTGAATCAAAATTACGGAAAATCCTCAACAATTAATATAATTTGTAAGTGCTTTCGAAAGTTTAACTGCAAATGATTAAGCTAGTCGGAACTTGTTCGCTGAAGCAGCTGAGTTTAGCTGGTGCAGTACACAGTGTACTGACAGCGGCGAGCAGGTCCCGCGAGGACGCGCAGAGAACGCTTGAACTTTGACATTCGTGTGCACATTAATAAGGAATGCGAGCCATACATATATCACCGAATATTAGGCGCCGGCGCCTGCGCCTGGCGCCGCGTTATCACCACACACAGGTTATTTACAAACAGGTATCAGTCGTAGGTATCCGAGGCGCCGCGCTTGTGACCAGAACAAAAAGACAGCGCGAGCCAGCTATGTCACGACCTTGGGGGCTGCCGCTGTCACGACATGCGACGGCCTGCAATGCTTTTCACATACAACGTTCACAGGCCAAATTTTGCTCCAAATATTTTATTTATTACATTATTTTTCAAATTTTGCGTAAATTAGTTCTGTGATCTAATATATGTACAAAAGTATTATTGAAGTTTAACCTAACATTAAAACCTTATTGAATTTAGTGACCAATCTTTTTATTTTTTTTGTTTTTTTTGGAGCAAAGTAGTTCTTTTGCAGATGGTAACTTTGCTCCTCAATTTCTTTGCACGTGTTTGTCGTATATTTTGCAATGGAGTATTGTTTTAATTTGCACTTTTTACTTTGCTCCGATAGAAGAGGGTAATAAAAAGCTGACACGTTAGAAAATAACTTTTATTTACGAGAGATCAATTGAAAAATCACAGTTTGGTTTGCAATAGGAACATTTTTTCTTAATTATTAAAGTAATTATCATAAACATTTCGGAAATGTATTAAAAATAAACAACATCAAAGAATTACTACTTATCTAGGTACAAATAAGCAACACGATAATCATTAATCACAAGAAAAAATGACTATAAAAATAAAATTTAAAGACTTATGTGCCCCATATTTGGCCTAGTTCTGGCACAGAATAAAAGTCTCTGCGCCCAATTTTTTTTGGTGGGTTTATACTGCCAAGCACATCATTCCATGAGTAGTATAATTCGTCTTTAGGAAGAGGCCATTTCCAGTTCTTCAAAGAACGTTTCATTGATGATATAACAGCCCCATTTTTATTGATTTTTGTAATCACTCCGGGAAACAGCTCACCTTCGTATTTAAAAACAACAAATTGACCTTCCTTTTTTACTAAAGGCTGTAACGACAGATTCTCTGAATTTAAACTGTTGGGGTCTTCGTTTTCAACGTCACTTAATGGCCCTTCAGAGGAATCTCTTAAAGACATTTGATCATCAGTTTCGCTGCTATCACTATTAATAGCAGCAGACGAAGAGGGGACAGCTTCTGTCTCGCCAATAATACCAGAAAACGAACAAGGGACAGCTTCTATCTCACCAGTTGTTGGCGAAACAAGCATTTGGTCCGCTACACTTTTGCCTGGTATCAACTTTAGCTTTTTCCTTCCTCTGCTGGTTGCGACACCCTGTGTCCATGCATTTCTTTTTATTTCTAGGCTCTGTATAAAAGAATCATTAATTGCTTCAGTGTCGATTGCATGAGGTAATCTATCTAGGAGAGGTTTGGCATCTAATGGGTAAATTCCACATTTTGTAAATCCAGCTTTGAGATTATTAGAACTGTTGGGAGTTATTGCATCCATTAAACGTTTTAACATTTGTGGAAAAATGCCTTTTGGTAGAATTGCATCTTTATACCCGCTTGCACTAGATTTCCATTCTGACAGAATGGATCTCCAAGCAACTTTCAGGGGGCGGAAGAACGCCACATCTAGCGGTTGTGTTAAATGAGTACTATTTGGCGGTAAACATAGAAATGTGATGTTGTTTATCTTGCATTGATTAATGACATCTAGGGAAATATGGGAAGATAGGTTATCTCCTATGATGACTTTCTTGCCCGGTAATTTTTTCAATTTAGGCAACAATTGTGATTGAAACCATTCAGTAAATATGCTCATATCAAACCAGCCGCTTTGGCTACAAGTATAACGGGTGCCTTCAGGTCCACCCTCCGTCCATGTTGTCCACAGACAGCTTGACTTATATACTACGAACGGCGGAAGTAATTCACCTTCAGCGCTTCCACAAAACATGAGTGAAATACTGGATTTTGATGAATTTCGAAGAAGTTCCGGGTATTTAGAGCCTCTTTTTATAATCACTTTTTTGTTGCCGGGATCATCTGTGACGTTTGTCTCGTCGTAATTCCAAATGTTAGCGGCTGGCACATTTTCCAGCTCTTTTCTAAGATATTCTATGTATTCAGTTAAAGTATCTGGCGTGATAGCGGCCCTAGCTCGCCTTATATTTGCAGCAAAACGTCTGGATAAGTCAGGATGGCGACTTAAAAATGACGCGACCCATTCTGTACCCGGCATATTATTTTTAAATCTTTTAACGGTCCGTCCAGTTTTATCGAGATAAGCTTTTACGATGTAACGGAAATCAATTTCAGATACGGGAAATCCGTACGTTCCCATTAATTTTATGCAAGCAGAAAACTGTGATTCTTCTTCATCATCGAAAACTAGCGGATGTCCTGGTGGTCTCACGGGTACATTTGTTCTTCTGGCTTTAATATAGTTAATAATAGTCCTTCTAGGAATATTAAAATGTTTTTCTGCTTCTCTTTGGGTCATGGTTTTATTTTCTAATGTCAAAAGACATTCTTCTAATTTTTCTTTACTATAAGCTTTGTAGCGCCTTGCATCAGCTCGTCTTATATACTTTCTAGGCATGTTTATAGCCTAAAACAAATAAAATAGGTAAGTAAGTAGCCATAGATGGTTAATTTCATTTTATAACGAAATAATTAAAATATGAGGATTCTTTGCTCCAGGCGCATTGTAACCTCAAAATTAGGCGCAAAATATACCCATGTTCAAAAAAAATATGCAGAAAATACAAATTCTGCGTTAAACACAAAATATCAATTGAATCAGATAGTTGATAAAACACATTAACTAATCATAATCAATTGTCATTGTTCTAATTACAAATTTAGGAGATGCAGATAGATTTACTGTACTTTTAAATTATTACCTTACGGAACGTTGCGGTTCTCCAACACACAGAAAAACGAAATGGCCGACTTTGACATCTGTCAACTCTGATGTTGCTAGATCAAGAAAAGTTTTATTAGATAAAAATGTTGCATTCACTTAAAAGGCAAAGTATCAGTACGTAAAATCAGATCCATTCTTTTTTCGGAAGTGGAGCAATTTTACCACCCTAGGAGCAAAATAGGACCAATTTACGGTATATTGAAACTATCACTATCGTTCCTCTTTCACGCCGCCGTGCGTCGTTCCTATTATTGTTTTCACTCACATCTTACTAAAGGGTTTGTGAGTTGGTTTGTAGGAAGTGATTAATCTCTGGAATTAGACAAACGAAAAATTCTTTTACCAGGAAGAAAGTTACCGTTAAGTCCCATGTATTAAAGGAAGAGACGTTTGCGGGTTTGCTACCAATCGGGTACAAATCCAAATTGGAAGTGAAAAAACCTAAAAACATTTGATGAATGAACCCGGGACCTCACGCGCACCAGTGACGCGTTGGCGCTAACGAAAGACAGTTTCTGAAAAAATGATGATAATAAAAAAGTCCTCACGTGTCTTGGTATCAATGTGTAACGGTAAGCAAGGAGCGAGTTGTTTGAGTGGGCTCCGTTCGTATGGAGATCATGTCAACAGAAGGACAATGTTGTGAAATGCCGCAGCTAAGCTCAGACATGTTAGTACTAGAAAGCTATAATTAGGTATAAACGTCATTTATCCCACGACGGCATTTTAGTAGAGTCCTTCTGCTAGGTGTGCGGCGTTTGTCTGTGTGCGGCGGCGCGGTCGTCCTTCACTTGTTGTTGGTGTTGTCGCACACTCGTTAGTGCGCTCGACCTTAACCCAGTGCGACCAGCGACCAGTGCGCCACGGTGCGCGCGCGGTCAGAAGGCGAACTCCTCGCGACCGACTCACACGCACACGACCTGGCCTGAGCTACTTGATGGCCTACCATTAACTCTTAATGCGATCCAGTTTAGGCTGTGGGAAAGAGATGGCGCTAGACGACTTGTATAGCTCTGTCTCTTTCCCACAGCCTAACCTGCTCGTGGAAAGACTCCAGATGTCACAAAGGTAGTTTTCGACTGATGGCTCTGTTTGCTTTCTAGCCGCTGACTTGGATTTTGAGGCAATAATACAAAAGCAAATCCTTACATCAAGGATTGAGTTACCAAAGATCCTATTGTAAGTACGCAGGAGCCGAGCCTTCTGTGCGGCCGCGCGCGCTGGCTGGCGGCGCGGGCGCACCGTTACCGATGTGTATCTGTGCGTGTGTAGTCGGAGCGCATTCCTCGCGGGCAGTGGGTCAGGTGCCAACGGTACCCGCACCGGTGCCCTCCCCGCCAGCGCGCACCACGCTACGGCACGCAAGTGGCGCACACCCGCGGGGAACGATCTAGATCAGACGACAGCACCACTCGACGTAAACACCACCATTCACGACTCAATCAGTTCAGTGCATTGGTGGAAGCCAAGAGTATGAACTTCTTGGATTCTTGATAGAGCACTAGCATTCGCTGTGTTGTGAATGTAATGTACTTCAACGTGATATCGTGTTTCTGTGGCATGAGTTCATGGCACGTAAATGTAGTCCTTGAATAATTAAAAGGTTCATTCTCAGTAGATCCATTGGCAAGATCCATGATGGATCTAGTGAGAATTGTTTTTCTCATTAGTTAAGACGATAGTAAGAATTTATGCGAATCCGATTTGGGCTGCCTGTGGCATGCACAAGGCTTGCATCGGCAGTACACTTCATCATCATCATATCAGTCGTAAGACATCCACTGCTGAACATAGGCATCCCCTTTAGACTTCCAATAGGACCGGTTGTAAGAGGCCTGCATCCAGCGTGATCCTGTAGGCCTTCATAAGATCGTCTGCCCACCTAGTGGGTGGACGTCCTACGCTGCGCTTGCCGGTGCGTGGTCTCCATTCGAGAATCTTACGGCCTCATCAGGCATTAGTTCACGCTTATACAACTAAAATTGGATTGATCAGTAAAGACCAGCATGGCCTCTATGCAAGGATCACACTCATTATAGTGAAATGTTCCATGTGTTTTAGTCGTAAGACTATTTCAGCAGGATACAGAGGAACGCAATTAGTGGCAACCGAGGGAACACTCGGCAACCGTGTCCCTGGTACATAAAGAGCTATTGAAGGATCACCGTGGATTTTAGTCAGTACAAGTCTGACAGTCCCTCCTGTCCCGCCCAGGGCGGGAGGCCTCATTTGATGATTTTGCCACGCTAAAAAAAAAGGGGACAGGGTGATGTTTTAGTAATTAAGAGTCTGAGAGTCCCTTCCGTTCCGTGCGGGGTGGGAGGCCTCATTTGGTGATGAAGGTATGCGGGTGGACCACGTACAAACGAAATGGTGATTGTGATAGTCCGTAGAACTTCAGGGCGAGAAGTCTCCCGAGACGTCAAATATAGGAAAAGAGACGTAGAGAAGAAGGTCCTCTGGTGTTTTCGGGCTTCGGGTGGGCGTCTGACGGACGGTACGGAAGTGAAGCCTGACTGACTCCACTGAGTGGTAATGTTTCATTATTCCCACAATCTACGGTAGTTTAGAATGTCACACGGACGTCTGTAACAACTGTGACATTTAAGTCCAGCTTGTTTGAACTGCTAATCGATAGCGAATGTTGCAGTGCGTGACATTTCCTCAAGTGGCGAGCTATGCTCGAGTGCGAACTGGTTACGTGTGCTCCCACGAGCAGTACTGTGCACTATGTGGTGCTTGCGTTGCTTATGTCACTGCATGTCACAGTTTCTTCCAAGCCATAAAGAGGCCGTTGTGTTGTGACATAAGGCGCGGTTCACACGGAACAGTTTCCACGAGTCGTTGTCAATGTGCCGTGCAAACACTAGATAAGCATAATTATTTTATGGGTTTCGATGTAGTTACGTTTAGATGCCATGTATACGTTTCTATAATAAAAATACATGCCATATTCAAGCACAATAAGTTATAATAGATAAAACGGAATCTATGCATGAAAGTCTTATCATGTCGACTCACTAGAATTCTAGAGGATAAAAAGGCTGGGAATCAAGCTGTCCAATTTAATTAAGTCAATGAATGTGGATTTTTTTTCCACTATGTCGATTTATCGATTATTTCTTTATACCCTGACATTTTTGTTTTATTTTATTTAATAATTTATTAGTTACCGAAGCTTCATTAAAATATTTTTTAGCTGAATATAATGCACCTATTAATTTTGTATTCATAATTCAAATTTTAATAATCTTTAAAAAAATGAGGCTTAATATTTATGAGGCGCTCTTGAGCAAAGAGTTGACTTTCAGTCTCAAGTTTTTGGCATCATTAAGTATGTACAAAGCCCATATTGCCAAAAAGCTGGGCATCCTAAATACAGTGAAGCGATATTTTATTCCTGGATAGCTTTTATCTGTTTACAAAGTACAAGTCCGATCTTGCATGGAGTATTGTAATATCTTTTGGGATGGCTGCTATACTCCTTTGTGTTTCACCGAGTCAAATCGAGTCAAAAGAGGTCTTGTGACTCGGTGGAACGCTGAGCTAAGACGCTCATTGGCCACGTTAAATAGATGGATGCCAAGCTTCATAGCTTGATTTATCACTGCAAGGTTGCCTTGCTTGCCGGTTCTCTACCAGTAATTGTACTTTAGTGAATGTGCCGAAGAACTGCACGAGCTCATTCCACCGGCCTACTTTTATCACAAGACATTTAGACGCACTGTATGTTATCATCCCTTATTCCCTACTTTGTTGTTGTTCTAGTAAGACGTTTCCAAACGTATTTTATAAAGCGAATAGCAGAGGAGTAGAACCTCTACCTGATTCTGTGTTTTCGAACGTACACAAACCCTGATCTCTTCAAAGTTAGAGTGAACTAGCGTCTTCTGGGTACGCTCAGTCCTCGTCGACTACGTCGCTGTCCCCTGACTTGAAGTCAAGAGCAAACCCAGTAACGACATAAACTCTGCCTACACATATTTTATCATCTATTTTCCTCTGATAGTGGGATGTTCGGCTCCGTGCGGTGAAAGTGTCGGCGCGGTGCACGTCGTATGACCAGCTGACCTGATAGGTTAGAACTGTTACATCGGTAAATACTTAAAAACATAAGTACAGTCGTGTGTGCACAATAGAGACACTATAGTGTTCAAGTTGTTCAAATATTGATAGCTGCTCAAACAGGAATAATTTGTTGCTCCGAAAATAGTTGCTCAGACGGCAACATCTCTTTGTTTTTGCCAATTAATGTTGTCACAAAAGAACAGGTAATTTTATGCGAGTTCATTAATATTTGAGAAGTATTCGAATCTGAGTCACGTCCACAAATAAGAGATCACCTGTGAGGGTGTCGCCTTACACCTACTAATTAAATATGAATTTAATGACAGTATAACGTATGAGCTGATGTCACCGCGGTACATGTGTCACGCAGCGAGTCCCCGGGGGGCAGCAGGTGTGCTCGCTCGCTCCGCCGATGACATGATCACTTTGTTTAACTTATGGTATACAAACAACGGAGGCCCGCGGTGCACCGTGAGCACGGACACGTGGTCCTGCCTGGTGCACACTGCTCATACCATGGTTCATATACATTGAAGAACATGCTCACTACTGTTTAGACATCGCCGCAGTGGCACGGGCGGTGCGGCACATCATTGTTTGTTGTTTTTTGTTGACACTAAACATTACAATGAATAAAATAAATGGTGCAACTGAGCAGACGCGGCGACCATTGTGTGTGCAGTACACGCCGGCCGCTACTAACTAATAAATAAATAATTAATATGGGATGATACCTCTATTAAGAGTGCGAGTAATCTGACGATAGCCTTACAAACACACACATGTAGATAGATATCGAGATGATTGATAGGCCGACTGCTGACGCGGAAGTGAAAGTAACCAATGGTTGAATTAATGTAACGCAGCAGATGTTCGTTACGACTTAACTTTAATATAAGAAAGTGTGTAATTATGGACAATTAGCGAACTAAAGGCGTCAGAGGCCGCAAAGTGTTACAATCACGCCGTCTGTATTATCAAGAGGTAGATGTAGAATATTGATACTCATGTACATCCAGTTAGCTGAAACCAAACTCTATCATAGTTAGTTGAATGCAAGCAGGCCGATGTTGATATGTCGACGTGCACTTCAAAACTAGCACCGACTAACTGTTAGTGGTCACAATCACAACACATTCTCGCACCTTATGAGCTTACATATGATAGTTATTTAAAAGCTTTTTATTATTAGTTTCACAAAATCCGATATTTTGCATTTACTATGAAATACGACAAGGATAATCTAGAATTAGTAAAAAGTCTAAATGGTGAATAATAAAATTATGGTAATTTGTGTGATGATCGTCGACACGAGCTGTTGTGAACTGCGCCCGTAGTAGTGCTGTGCAGGTGTACCGTTCACCTCTCCTAAAATCAATCTTACGATGCTTGTGATAATAATACATAGTAATGGTTAAGAGGTAAACCAGTTTTGTGAATCAAGGATCAGCTACATTTCATAACAACGGTGACGAATGCGCGCGTTGATGTCTTTTGTACGAGCAGACCTGCCGCGCCGACATTGCGCGCCGCCGCCGCCGAGCTTTATAGTCCAGTCATTAAAGCCAAAACCCGAAAATAATTAGTAACTTGCTGAAATTTTAGGGGGTTCTTAAGGAAGGTAAAATAACATACCGGGTGATTTTGCAGCGTTCTGGGGTGTACGGAAAGGGTTGAAAAGGGGTGAAAAGGTGTTTTTTGCTAATAACTTTGCCAAAAAAATTAGTAACACGCTGCAAATTTGGAATAAGGTTGTTCTTACGGTTTTGTAACGTGTATTAAATTTGCAGCGTTTTGCAACATACGGAACATTGTTTTTTTTTTTTAAACAGTGCAGTTAGTTAAAAACAGGGGTAAGAAAATTAGTAACACGCTGCAAATTTGGAATTAGGTTGTTCTTACCGGTTTGTAACGTGTATCAAATTTGCAGCGTTTTGCAACATACGGAACATTGTCTATTATTAAAAAAAATGATATTATTTAATCACACGGGTGAAAAAAATTTATAACTCGCTGTGCGCACGGAGATGCGTGTAACAGAAGCTGCTAACAAGTACGGGAACATGAGAATACTCTACATTTTATACAATAAGCAAATAAATGTGCACACATACTAATATACGCAGTCGCACACACTTTACTACATGTGTGCAGCTTATCTCGTACATCTGTGGTTCAACAGCTCGCGAAAAACATGCGTGGAAAGTGAGAGGACCCCGAACCCCGCACCCCTCGCCCCGCACCCGTACATCACCCCCCCTCCCCTCCCTCCACGCGGGAGAGTGATAGAGCCGCGACAACATACGACAATGAACAAGTACCAATGCACACTTAGGTATGTTGCAAGTGCAACTGCACAATGCAAGCCTGAAAAAATATATAAAAAATACAACATTATCATACGTAGGAATTGTTAATGTTGAAAAGTCGACACACTCAAAGTCCATAGTACAGACGCCAGCACATCAACCTAACTCAATCTGTCACATTTAAAGATTTTCATCCTTATCACAATAGTGGAAGGTTAATGTTCTTTTGGTAATTCGGGTAGGATACCCTGCTACATATACTCCAGAAGAGCGAAACATAGAATACATTAGAGATATTGCTGTTTGGAGAGACATGACTGTCGCTTTTCCCTCAAGCGACAAACGCAGTATGCTCACGCTAACAACGTCGAGGTAGCGGCAGAGTGTCAGCGATGCGCCTCTCGCGCTCACCGCAGCATCGCGGCGAGTTACACAAGCGTTATCTAACGCTTTGTGTTGCCGACTGCAGGAAATATGCGGATAATGACACGTCTCCTCATCAAACAATATATATTTTACTGCACTCAGCTTGTTTACACCGAGGCGCTGTATTTCCTTGTTTCTCTTAGCTGATGATTACTCGATTTGTTTGTTTTTGAGTTCGTTCGTAGTATTGCATTCTCTGTGTGATTCACACTCACAATAACAAGGTTGCTAAGAGTACGCGGTCGTTCGTTAGTAGTTTAAAGCCGAGAGTCAAATTTTGGCTCGCGTGGCTTGAAACTGCGGCACACTGTTATGAGCACGAGCCGTGTGACGTCACCTCGTCCCCGCCAGCAACAGGTGTGACGTCACAGGATCAGTGCTCGACAGAGCGAGCAGCTTCCGACGCTCGACTGATACCGGTGTGTCACCAGTGGCAGCTGCGTGATTGTCATCCGGCGCTTTGTGCAGGGCGGGGCTCTTTGTATTGTAGCAGCAATGTTATCCTAACTATTTAGTTCATTACTGTAGGTCTCCTAGATGCCTCCGTCCGGTGTCACCGCATACGGTGATGGCTGTTCATTGCGATTCTAATTGTGTCTAATACAATATGAGTATCCCATAAGTGTATCAATACAGTTTCATTCTGTAGACCAGTTAGCTCGAGGTGCTCCTTGTCGCGCGTCGGTTTCGGTTCAGTGTCAGTGTGTTACATAACGGTGGCTGCGTGCACAGCACCCGTGACCGCGCACTGTGACAGGAGAAAGGCGCCTCCACCGCTGCACACAGCGGCTGGCGACTCCACCCCACATCGTTATGAGCTTCATCTTCTTTTTAACTTGTTGAAAGTTTTAGAACATCGTTTCAATAGGTACTGTAATTATGGCTTTATATCCAAGTTTTCCAAAGTGAATGGCTGGATAATGTGAGTCATATCTGGATATATTACTTTCGCAGTGACAGATACATTATGTGCACACGCGGCCACTTTCCACAGTAATAACGTTCAGGTACGAATGTATTCGCAACTCGTTCTCTAACCACGGGAGTTTCACTTAAACGCCGTTTAGTTAAACTACATCATTTGGAAGAAACCGACTAACGGACGACGGGCTAGTTATATATAAAAGTACATAGGATGTCACTGGTGGCACCTGTGCACGATAAATGACTACATGAAAGAAAATGTCATTAGCATGTGTTGTTATTTTGGCACCAGAAGATCGTAACATTGCCAAAGAAAGCAAATTGAAAGCACAAAGTTACTACTGATCGCTACCATATGGATCACATGCATCGCTGTTGTTGTGACTATATCTTAGTTCTGATCAACGTTATAACGTAAGTTATTACATATCTTACGATGTTACGTGTGTAATTACAGAGTAGTGGAACAGAAAGAGCTCGAAGAAAGGTGTTCAGTACATTCTCGTGTGAAGCCGCCTGCGCCAGGGCACTGGCGATCTAATGTCTGTCAAGTTGTATTATTGCTGTATTATACCAGTTTTGTGGGTGGACATTAGTGAGACCCCTGTTACTATGTTATGACGTAATCTCCTGTTTCATCGCCGATCATTGATATCAAATATGTTTTACATGATAAATGTGTTCAAGCCTGGCTCTCCTCTCCTCGCCAGAGAATTGTTACATAATGTGTAGATTGCAATGTGTTCGTTGACCTGCATATAAGGCTCCCAGGTGAACACATCAGTTATTCGCATCGTAATGAAAGTAGTAGTTACTGTGACACACAGACAATCAGACACGCCCTCGACCATTGATTGATTGATTTTACACTTTCACTTTTTACTTTTCATTATAAGACCAAGGCAGAGTTCGCGAAGTGAGTAGTGATTTAAACTGGTAGTGTGTAGACTCTCATTCAGTCAACTGTTTACTGCGTGCACTGGCAGGTGCAGTGTGCAGTAAGTGCAGGGAGCAGTGATGCAATTGCGGTTGATCTTCTGAAAACATTATCAAATGTAGAAACGAACAAAGTGAAGAGTCCCACTCCACACTACAGGGTAGGCGTAAAAATAAACATCACCACTTTACCTGTACCTTACAGGAGGTACCCAAATAAAAATATTTTACAAGATTTTTAGGCAGCTTGACGGAGTAATCTGTATATTCATGTCAAATTACAGCGTTCTAGTAGGTACTAAGTATCTGTGAACTAAACTGCGGACTGACAGACGTACAAACGGACATGGTAACGGTTCTTCGTTAGTTAAAAGTATGCGTGAATTTGACGTTGTCGCTGAAATATCTGTGATACTGACTGTTTGGAGCGCAACCCTAGGAGCCAGATGTGCGGTAATCAGTATTGTAGCGGTGTTTACCGGAGCGGAGTCGAACCGGAGCGGTCAGCGAACTTGTCGCTTTCCATGGTCGGTCACGGCCTCGCCGCGGTCATGTCAACCAAGGCATACATACTAATGTTACTGTTCTCACCGTCTGCTTCGGTTTCTTTGGTAGTGCTTCAGGAACCGCTGTCGATCGAGGTTCGATGTAGGAAGTCCTGCAAGTTAGGGAAAACAGTTGTTAGGATTCTCCAATCAGTATATGACAATAATATGTATAGGACAAAGAGTTAAGTATTTCGTTTTTCCATCAGGAATTTTTCAGTAGGTAGTACTTGGTATGTAAAAGAAATGTGTGTGTGTTGTTAGGTACAGCTTTGAACTAACCATTCGTGAGATACAGGCGTAAAAAAATGGGAGGCAATTTTGTTTTCAAATTGATCTGTTGATCGAAACAATAAGTAGGCCTGCCACAAGTGCGACTCAAATACCTGTATAATATGTACCACCGGACAGCGTGCGGAGAGATGCGTGCTCTGTTTACTAGAGTATTTACGAGTATAAACTACTTGAGAAAGTACCGAAGCGGTACGTCGACGTGCGTACAGCTAGCGGCTAGATTTTGACTGTCATATTATAGCTAGGAGGGCAACATAGCACATAGTACCTACTCAAGCAAGTCCTCATGGTTCGCAACTGACACTACAGATCGATCGATCAACTGTCGTCTGTCTTTTTGTTATTCTGATGTTACATGTACTCGTAACATGACCAATTTCTGACATACATATATGATTTTATATCTAATTTTTTTTTTTTCAACTTCATGTCCTAAAGCATAAAGAAGTTGAAAATCGTTGAGTCATCGTCGATAGTGTCGACGATTTAGAGAACAGCATAGCAGTCCTAAGTCCTAGATGAATTTGAATATCGCACTGTTTTAAAGATTGACGGTACCTCCAGCGAAGTTTCCAGCTGGGGTGGGCAGCGGAAGGGTGTCGTAATACCCTTTCGGTTATTTCTGCACGTACCTATTAGGCAAAAGATGTTTCAACAAATTCATTAACTTAATAAGCGTTTCTTTCGTCACTTTGCTTATTACCTTGTTTAGATGTATCATAAAGCTATTTATGAACAAGCGTCGACTAGCGAGCGATAGTTAATTGGTCGCTTTAAGATTGCATTAGCATGTTCAATCGATGGTTATAACATTAACACCGAAGTGGTTCGGATGTCGAGGTCGTCAGTATTTCGTGACTACACTTATATCTAGACAGCACGTTTGGCACAGTGTCGCGGGTACGAATTCCGTACGGAATAAATATTTGTATGACCTGCGGGTAGTTCCGGGTCTCGGAGTTTATGTATCTGAGTTTCAATGTTTGTAAACGCATCATGACAGAAAAAAACTCGTAGTATGGGACAACCAGAATAATCTGTCTTCTGTTACCGCTGGGCCCACGTTACAGCACACGAGTATCAACCTTATGCGTTCGCTTTAGAGTCGTGTGAGAGTGCACGAGTAGGTTGGCAAGTACCTATAAATAGTATAGTTTTTATGTGGCCTTACACGGCGCGATCACTTTCTTGAGAACACTTTCTCCGCTCCGATGTGGATCACACATGACACACACACACACACACACGTGCACGCACGTCGAGAGCCGCTCCCCTACGTCACGTGCAGCGAGCACCGGGTCCAGCTGTCAAGGTTGAGTCGTGTGCTGCACCACTATCAGGTTCACTATACTGCTAACAACTCAACCATGCTCGCCATATTTACTGTATCAACGATGGCGCCCTGTCATTATTATTATTGTGTAACGCCACTACGCAGCTTTTTGGTAATTGTGTATTATCTCAATATACCTTGCACACTTAACGTAGTTCGTTTAGTTTTTCTTTTATCATGTTTACATTATGGCGTCTGGTTATCATTGTGGTGAATTTTTGTTCAATATAAGCAAATTGGATGAATATTCAGAGTATTCGAAAATTCAACGTAGTAGGAATAAGTTTCATATAATACTGTTTCCGAGGAAAACAACATAACGTACTTATAATAAAACTAGTGTTTGCCCGCGGCTTCGCTTGCGTTATTTTAGAATTTGAGAAACAATACGGATCGTGTGGCGCCATCTGGAATATGAACGTAATTGTTTTCTCGGCAACAGCTCTCGTCTGTTATTCGGGATGTAAGATACCTTATATCCGTGTCTATACTCCTGACAACGTATATGCTAAATTTTGGGACGATCGATTCAGTAGGTAGTAATGCGTGAAAAGGTAAAAACAAACATACTTGCATTTTTATTATTATTTTAGATCAATAATGTTATATCTAGGTACATAGTTTGCATAGGAAACGTCCTTATTTGAGCGACATTAATTTCAAAGAACCGTGTTTATTTTAATCATTAGACTATCATTTTTGGGTTGATTTACAGTATCGCTGCAAATTGAACGTACGATAGCATTGCTCTTCTCCCTTGCATTCCGCGTGATACCTAAAAAATAACTAATTATCTGACTCGATGAGTACAACTTGTCGTCGTTTAAAACAGAATCTATGCACAGGTTTGAACACCAATTCAAAACATAAATAAACACAATTTTTTCTAATCTTTAAAATTCCACACCTCGAAACAATTACAATTTAAAAAAATATCCAACTTACTACCTACAATTTAAATCAGTGTATATTTATATCCTAGAAAACTATTGAAAAAAAAATAGTAATAATTTAAAATCGCAAATAATATTGAAATAAAAGTATACACATTTTTTTTAATTATTTGAAACTCTCAGGACAAATATAAGAAAACTCAAAAAGTGAAAAAAAGAAACAGCGAGAGTTGATCCAGAGACCCCTTACACGAAAGTCAAGCAGGATACCAACCAGACTGGCTAGTACGCTGATAGTGTTTTCAAATAGCGGTTCTTATACAAATGTCAACAATGACTGAAAATCAACATATTATAAAATTGCTAATCCCCCAAAGGGAATAGCGTAATTATACATATCCTATTAATAGAAGAGCAGTTTAAGGAATATTTGGGGAAAAATTGACTTAATAATATCCAGTGGTTTAGCTTCCAACTAAAAACAAACAGTTAAAAACAACAAAATTTAAAATTGCTTATCTCCCAGGAAAAATAGCGTAATGATACATAGCCTATCAACAGAAGCATATTATTAGAAATATTTGAGGAAAATTTGATCGACAACTTTACAGTAGTTTAAGAGATAGATCAAATCAAAAAAACATAAAAAATTTCGAAAAAAAAAAAAAGTTGATTTGGCATCAGAATCGATCCCTTATCTCGAAAAAAATACAAAAAGAAAAAAATATTCAATGTACAGGAATGACAGCTCTACGATTTTATTATATGTAAAGATATTGCAGTGTGTCATGATTGAATTTTATTATTATAAGCAGAGTACAACGCAAATTATGTTACAAATGCAGTGCCGAAAATAGAGGGATGTCAACGATACCCAGGTATGAGGCGCTGAATCTGCAGGGGCTCAGAAATAACAGGACCAGCACTACAATTAGAAGACACATTAGAAGAAACATAGAAGATGTTATTAATATTATGAGCCTACATTGTCCCACTGCAGGGTCCCTTCCCTGCTTCCACCTTTCGCGATGTAATATAGGTTAGTCTGGCTCAAAAGAACCTAAAGGAAATTTGTATAAGTGATGAGCGCGACATATTTGTGTGTCGTGCAGTGCGCGTCGCGCCCGCCTCGTGCCGGCTGTCGTGCAGAGATGATCACTATTAGAAAGTGATCTAATCTGTCCCACACAGTATTTGTACACACAATGAAGTTTTTGTGCACTTCACTCTCGATTCCGATGGACAACTGCGTCTGGCTTTGTTGAGAATGAAAGCGAAGAGATTTGTCTTAGTGGTGGTCTGCTAAACATTAATTATTACCACTGAAGATCTCAATATAGAACCTTAAGTACTACATCTACTTGTTGTCGAGTAATTTCGCATTGATAGGTGAATTAACAGAATGTGTTATTTTAATTTTAAGGCGGAGATGACGATGTTAGGCTGCAGTAAGATGAAAGACTGAGCATGTTCACGTAACAAACCGGCTGATAATTACTTCAAACATTGCATCCTCCTCTAGCTTTTGTCATAGCAGCAAGTACCTGTCTGGCTGCTATTCGCATTACATCATTAATGCAATGCATAACATATATGAACCTTTGCGTTTGCAATTAGCATGAGTCCGCTGTTTATGCAGTCGATTCCACCAGGTGTGGTTGAGAACCTATAGTGAGCTGTAAATGTATGTAGTAGCTAACGTGTTGGTATTGTTGCAGGCACCGCCAGTGCGCAGGTGCGCTACTTCGGCAAGGAGCTGGGTGCGCTGGCGCAGCTGCAGCACGGAGTGCGCGGACGCGTGTTCGCCGTCGACTCGCGCACGCTCTATCTGCAGGACTTCCACTACGACGGAGAGGGACCAGGTCAGTACACTCACCTACAGACTTCACCCACACATAATACAAAATGTAACGTACGCTTGTTACCAGCCAGACCATAGCGTGACGCTCCTGGCTAGCTGAAGTTTCGGTAAAACCGGATCAGTGCCGAAAGTAAGGGTATGCCAACGGTGCCCAAGCACAGGGTGTTAAAGAAACTAGCCCTGGGCGCATATAAAGGAATAATACACATTTTGGTGTACCCTGACAGGGTCTACAAGGGATCTTAGCTCTAGGCTCTTCTAACAGATAGTTCAGTACATGCTGCAGACGGCGCGGTTGTCCGTAATTTGTTGGTACGATTGTGACTGAACTTTTATAGAGACCATACATCGCGCGTCCTGCGTGACGAACCCGAAGTGCAGTCTGGTCGTAATACAGTACTCAGACAGATCAAGTTGATACGGTCGAGCAGCCAATAACAATAAGCTAAGTGCTGCACTCTGATCTCGTGCTGCGTCGCTCCAACTACCGAGTGCGCTCGTAAACGTTCGTAGATATGAAACTAATGTAGTCAGCAAAAGAGATATATCTATGAAAGCATCAATTCCTTCAAAGACTTTTTTATGGTGTAACTGCGTATCTCTCATATTTATTGTTTTTTTTTGCCTGCATGTTTCATTTGCTGTATGAACCTATCTATGATGAGAAGTGAAGAAAGGCAGCAAAAATAATTTCATGTTCCATTAATATCACTAATCAAATGATGCTGACGCTCCAGGTACTAATATTTGTTACAAGATGGATGATTCAGTGTTTTCAAAAGTGAAGTAACTTGTAGATATAGCTACTCGTACTAGAGGCATAATGCCTATAATGAAAGAAAGAATTAATGTCAAGAACTTCCACTAAGCTCAGATCCAAGTGCAAGAAGTAACTTTGAACGTTGGATAAACAATAAGGACATAATACTTTCATGTGTAGCAGTGCGCTATGATTGAACTAATTTAAGGTCGGCCGCTCCCTGGTTCCGTCTGAAACTGGTTTAGCCGCAGTGACAACTAACTCCGACCGGCACTGTGTAGCGCAATTTGTTTAGATAATAGTTAATATTAAATTGTTATCTGTTATATTTAAATGGCAGTTTTACAGATAATTCTCAACTGCCTCAAAGTGAAGTTTAAATGTTGGAGTTGAAACACTTATTAAAAGGTTATTAGGGCTAGATTAAAAGTTTTATTTCTTGAAATCCTTATTAGCGACACTCTGTAGTCATTTTATTGTTTTTTTCCAGGTTTTGTGTTGTGTGTTCCGGGTTTGTGGCCAGGAATATTAATTTTTCTTAAATCTATTGATGCACTTTCAGTTTATATGTTAATGGGCCTTGAGACTCTTGAACTTTTCGTAATGCTTGATAGTTTTTGTAATCAACGTTAAAAAAAAATACCTTGTATTTACCTTGTTGGTAAATAATTGAGACATAAAAGTGGAGAGTGTGGAGAAAGTTCTTTGTTTAAGTAGGTAGTGAAACAGTATCTATTTAGAGTACGAACGGAGAAGGAATAAGAGAAGTAGTTGAATTTATGATTTAAATGAAGATGGGATATCAAACAGGGATCTAAATCTAAGGGTGTGATCAACGGAGGTATAAAACGGCCACTTTAAGCACTCTCCTAAATAAATAAAGCAGTCTTCTAAATAATGCGAAACGTCAATGGTTATTCTTGTATTGTTCATATAAGAGAAGTGAATTATTGGGAATATTGCTGTGGCCGGTTATACCCTCAGGTGCGTTGGCTCTGGCTGCACTGGCTGCAAAGTAGTTCGCAGGTTCTGCCCAGTTGATCTCTAATAACTTCCGTTTACTACTGTTCCGCCACCTGAGACCCTGCTGCAGTTATTTCTGTTCATCAGACGCACATTACCGCGTGAACATTAACAATCTTGAAAGCGTGCTCACCACTCAGAACTGTGGCTACCAAGCTCGAGCGCCCATGACACACAGACCTTTTGTTAATTGAACCACATTCGACACAACACATTAACAACGGTAATGTTGCATGCTTGCTCTTTAACTTTCAAGGTGTGTACTTATCACACGTGAACATTCAGAACATTTCTTTAATATACAGTTGATTACTAACTAGTATTCTTAAATATTAAATGGAGACCTTAACTTTAGTGATCTGGCATGCGGACTTGGAGTCGTCCGTCATGGAACATTCCCGGATTGACGGCGCTTCGTGTTCTACGCGCGCCTTAAATAACTGTTAGCTATTCACGGGGACCCTTTAGAGGGCCAAAGCCTGCCGGGATCGCGGGATTGCCCCAGGGCAATCCTGTCAGGAGTGAGGACTCTTTGATGATTTTACCACGATAAAAAATCTATATTGTGGCTGTAGATATTTATTTCACATTTTTTATTGGAGATGGCGAAGCATGAATAGAGGATGACGTAGGTAGATTTCGACCTGACACAAACATTGTTTGTTTACATTCAAATGAATAATATAAACAAATAATGTTTGGTAATTGTGATCAATCTTTATAGCTTCGCGGCTAGTATGAACAATGAGCTGCGACCAAACAATTTATTAAAACTATTGATTGTGACAAGTAGCTGTGTAGGGGTTGATCAAATGATCACATTGTGGGCACATTTCAAGAATGGCTTACAATATTATGTGTACACTCTATAGAACTAAAATGAAACTAGTAAAGTGCTACCTACACCTTCTAATACAGGGTTTTTTGTGAAACATTGACAATCTTTCTTGGCCTGAAAGTACTTATGGTTATAAACAACTTTTATTATAAAACCATACCCTGAAAACAAATAAAAAACAGTAAATTTGTTTGTGACACCTGAATTTGTCAAGAAATTGGGGTGTTTAATTATGGATATCCATGGATACCCCTCATTTTCTTTGGACCCAGCTGGGCTTCCGAAAAGCACTAGCTCCCACTGGAATCCTGTGTGCTAGAGCATAGAAGAGACGGATAATAATGCAGTTATAACAAGTCGCAATACATAAAGTCGCATAACGCACTATGTAACATGAGTTACACAGTAGATGCTAGTTCAGACGACTTGTTAAGTTGTCTGTTGTTAAGTCTGCTAGTAAAAGTTAAGACCTATTGTGAAAGTGTGTCGCATACGACTTGCACCTACGACACATCAGTATAGACTTGTGTATGTACACCTAGAGCTGTTTGTGTTACAAGTGCAAGTAAATACCAAGTTTATTTATAAGTTCTAACAGCCAGCTGTCTGCTGGTTCGTGATTACCTAATGTCTTTCTTTAGGCATGAGTGGGATACACCAGTTCCATTTCTCTCTGGGTGTGACTCACGTTACGGCTTATCTTTGCTTTCAGATTGCGGTTAAGACTGAAATCTTTGAAAAAACAAATTTCAGATTGAGGTCAAGAGTAAATACGTTAAAAATATTACTTTTGACTTTAAAGTTTATCAAGTTATGCCAAAACTGCACCTACAAAATGCTTATAATTTCCGAAATATGTGACAAATAGCAAAGTTAAGCGTGCGGCATACACACATCTGTACACGCGCACTCCTAGCGATGTATAGTG
This sequence comes from Agrotis segetum, assembly GCA_036375495.1. Taxonomy (NCBI): domain Eukaryota; kingdom Metazoa; phylum Arthropoda; class Insecta; order Lepidoptera; family Noctuidae; genus Agrotis; species Agrotis segetum. The sequence continues at coordinate 963,342 of JAQSVV010000017.1, read as the reverse complement.
TAGGCGTTCGAGCAGTGTGGTCACAACTAGAGGACAGAAGGTCTACCCTACTCGACAGTATTAGTCGATCACTTGTTCACTCCAAGTTGGCTGTTACAAAATGACGTCATAAACACAAGTACCGTTAACTTACTACGCTGGGCTAGATTACAGGCACAGGGCGACGTGCGGGAATGGTCAACTCAATGTGAACAGAGCCATACAGTAATGACAATGACAATATTCAGAAATAAAAAGAACCAATATTGGAGCAAACAAGTTGAGGGAAACAAAAAAAATGGAATCCCTAATATGCGGAGACACGGCTGATCTTTGTAGCGATCATTTTGGGAAGCGTATTGCCAATAAAGGACGTGTTGGCTTTATGATGACATAACAATGCTGAGTAGGAGAAATAAGAATCACTATGTGGAGGAAGAACTGCAGAGAAGCAAAGCTATCAAATGTGTCAAGTGTATGCATATTCCATCAGCCATATTAAATTTCCATGTACCTAATTGAAGACGAGCCTATTGCAATCAACTGGGCATTATATCTACACTCCGGACCGTTACTAAGAAATTCTTGATGAGAAAACTCAATATCACTTCGGCTGACCTGAAATCGAACCCAGTAGGTTATAACTGGATTTAGCGCTTGAGACGACCAGGCTTCGTTCGTGCGTCATGAGTTCTACTTCTGCGATTCTCTGTGTCACACACCTAGATGCAGCACAAAGCGTGGTTCGTGACGTAATTAATGCCAATTTGGCGCGTCCCCTCCCCACGAGCATACCTCTCCTACATCGTAGGTGTGCGCGCTGGCCGGGGCGGGGATGCCGCCCGCGGGAGCTATGCTTTGACCCTTTGTGGTGAGGTCCTGCTCTGCATGCCGGAGCCTCGGCCGTGACGTCACTAGGCATGTGTAGCTCGTCGCTATGTGCAAGTATGCAATATGTCTTGGAACTGACTTTGTCATTTATGCCATGAGAGTAAAGTAGAATTCGAATTTTACTACGTCATAGGAGCTACATATTGAACATCTTCACTTTACGGTAAGATGTTTTGTTATTATTCCGTAACTTGAAAGTAGTTGAATCGGGCGGGAAGAAACGCGTTGTAAGATACCGTGGCCCTAGATTGTATGAGATATAAGTAAGACTTTGAGAGTCCCTTCCATTCCATACAGGCCAGGATCTTTGATGATTTTACGGAAATTTGTACAGTATTACTTGGCGCAGTTCTATCTCTTTTGGACTGGTTCTAAAGTGATCCCGAGTGAAGCCAGGGTAGGTCGCTAGTGTAGCTATAAATATATCATAGAATACATTAAAGATCACTTTCTTTAAAAATCCAAGTTAATAGCATCAATTTCAAATGCAAATTCAGTAAATTACAGCGATGTACGATCAAAAGATGATTGGTTCCTACTGAGTTACTGACACACTCTTCAACTAGTTGCCCTCTTTGCGTACAGAGCAGAAAAGAGTTACAATAACATGTGAGAAGCAAGGGCGGATCCAGCTTTTATATCAGGGGGGGGGTCACCATGTCGCAGACAGCAGCTTATCTCCGTAGTTTAATTCAGATAGATCTGAAAGAAAGACATCCCGAATACCGTTCCCTGGAACGTAAAACTTTGAAGGACACAGTGGATTTTAATCAACAAGTGTGTCAGTCAAGTTGGAGTGCGGACAGCCCGGGAGGAGCTTAGAAAGGATTTTAAAAATGGTTTACCAAAATATACACAGAATTGCATTATGTACCCCTTTCGTTCTAACATAAAAAAAAACCACGCTTGTTCAAGTTATAATAAACTTAGATAAAATTGCAGTGGCTACCTATGACCCAGCCTGTCGCCCAGGGGGGGCATACAGATGACCCCCCCCTTATAGTGTATCCGCGAGCAGTGGTGAGAAGAAGGTATTTAAATTAGTCGGATTTTGAACCATGCGTCCAGCAGTACCGTCCGATAACGTCTGATCCGGACGGCGATTACCGCTTGCTCGAACAATTACTTACCGGATTCTCTGCCACAACTCAGAATTGAACCAAATACTGTTCTAAGTAACTCTGACGAAATCACTCTCTTTATGGTTAAAATTGCTTTGCAGCCAATTTCGATTAGATAGGTTCAGCTCATTCACGAATCTAATCAATTTCCAATTTCGCATTATCGTGAGAAAATTTCCATTCTTTTCGTCTATTTCGGTGAAGTCAGTTTCGCAGTTGATGGATGTCGGCGAGGTCACAACATACTGTAGGTACTGTAATCATTACTATCAAACGAGATGCTTTCTCCTCCTTATTTCTGTCGATGTATTTTTCTTCTAACAAGAAAAAAGAATATTAAGAGGTACAGTTTTCAACTGATATTGACACAGTTTAAAACTGTATCTCATAATTAAAATGCTACCATACCAACATAACTTGACAAGTGGAGGCTCCTAGGACTAAGTTTAAAAGTTATGAATTCGACAGGAAGATGTCGTTCTAGTCAGCAGCACCACCTTGATGTCTCGTGTTATGTTGGGTTCGTTTTACAAACATTCAAACAAACATAAATTCAAACAGCCCTTGAACAAGTACCTGATTACTTATTTTTTTTGCATGGTAGAATTATCAAATGAATCTTCCTATCCAGAGCACGGCAGAAGGGACTGCCAGACTTGAATATAATCAATAGGCCTTTACGCTCCGGGGTCACGGTAGCTCTTCAGTCTCGCGACCCCCGCCAGGCTTTGGCTCTCTAATGGTGAACGCACATTTAGCCGCACCGCAGTCTCCGCAGTCGCCGCAGAATCGGTAAGAAAACAGACTGCGGAGACTGCGGTGCGGCTGAATCTGCGTTCACCTTAAGGGGTCCCCGTCATTGTGCTGAGAGCTCTTTGAGGCGCGCGTGGAACTCAACACATCGTCGACCTGTATACTATTTACATACGATGTTTGTAGTTTGTACAGTGTGGACTGGTTGGTGCGAATCATGCCTTGACTTCAGCATAGTAACTTGTTTTTCTGTTGACAGCGGCGTACTTCTACGTGGGTTCGTCGGGCTCGCCGAGCGCGGGCACGGCGGCGCCACGCGGCTGCGCGACGAGCGCGGCGGCGCCGGCCCGCTGCGCCGCTACGCCGGAGAGAGCGTCACGCTGTCGCTGCCCGACGGGAAGACGCTCAAGGACTATCGCTGGTTCGCCGTCTACTGCGACGAGTACTCGGTGAGTAGACCCCACTAGCTACATCCAAGCTGTATTAGGAGGCACGCCTGTTGCTATCAATGAGGCACATATCAAGTTATGATATTCTCTATAAGAAACTTCATCACTGGACTCGAGGATGTGCTCTTCGACGACGCGGCTTTACACCGTCGCGAGCGCTGAGCGCTAGTGTCGCTGTCAGCAGCTTAGTGAATGGCAAACTTTAGTGCCAGCAGCGTGGCGTAAGCGCTGTTTGTTTGTAGAGAATATAGCGCTTCTGATGCTGATTACAAGAGTCTGAGAATATTAGGTCATCATGTTTCTATATTTCAGTTAGTAAGAAGCAACAACATGCCATCATGATTGACATCTTCTTTCATTCACTCCTCACTATCATTCATCTTGTGTCCATATTCAACATTTTGAAGAGATTATCATATTACCGATTTCCATAAACCTGAAGTTGCCTATATACACTTCTCTAACGCAGTAAATATCAACAGTTGATGGCACTTCTATAAAACCAGTGAGTTGTCCTCGTGGGTCACAAGGCGCTCAGTTTAGTGGCAATTAAGGTCTTCGCACATTATAACAACTCACCGGCGACTCGACTCTATGCTAGACATTGAAATTTAAGCCCTGTATCATATGTTCAAGGTTCAATTTCAAAAAAGCTGATTATAAAGTGTGTACAACGAGTGGCCTACGCATGATGTACACTAGAGGTCAACTTCATCACGACACGTTTGTCACGCAATGACCATTACGATCGTCCACGCAACGACCACACGTTGTCCACGTAACGACTGATGCGTTTGCGACTGACGCGTGACGGGAAAACTAGGTTAGACGAGTTGTCTGTGAATAACAAGACTCGTTGGCACCGCGTTGGCCATATTGACACTTTATCTTGTCCACTAGTGACATTTAGGATCAACTATGATTGACTACTCATCGAGAGTGTTCAGTAGAGTTGCTGCTCTTCTTTCTGCGTGGATTGCATTGTTATTTTGCGAAGATTATCATTGTGGCACCTGCACACTGTCTAATACATGTTAACGTAATGATGTGCACGTAACTCCCACTTCCTTGTTGTGAAAACTGCATCTTGTGAACAACGAACTATTATGTATGTAAATCTTTAAGTTAATTTAACTCTCATAAACATTTCGGTAACATTTGTTACTGAAATGTTTTAGGTTCTACGCTATTCAGGTAATGTACTTTTGCGATCATTCCCGGTGACACGCTTTCAATAATTTAAAATGCTTTTTATATGACTGGCTGGCCCACACATCATTTTCTTAAAAGCGAAAAAGATAATTGTTGACTCAATTGCAATAAATAAACATTACCATTTAAAACTAATGCTGTGCATCCAGGTTTCATTTTTTCTGTGTCGATCTTTAGAGTGACGGACTGATGATAGAAATCAGATCAAATTCTTGAGACTTTTAATGATTGCTCTTGCGAAAATTTTCGTCAGTTTCTCTGTAATGTGCATATAACAGCGAGATGCGGTCCACAGGTGAACTTCGGCGACGTGAGCATCCCGCGCGAGGCGGAGTACCCGCGGCCCGCCAAGGTGGCGGCGCTGCGCGGCGTGCACGGCGTGTCCTCCGACCCTGTCGTCGTGGTGGACGCGCAGACGCTGCTCGTGCCCAACTTCTCCTACGACGGCGAGGCGCCCGGTACGTAGCAAAATAAGAAATTCATAAGTACATATTTTATGTTGCCGAAAATGTAGGATATCTAGGAATAAATTGTATATACAACTCCTAGGAAATGTATAAAAAAGTGATTTACGTGTTATGGTCGAAGGAGCCCCGCTGTGCGGGACTCTTATTACTGCGTGCAAGATTTAATGGAACCTAATCAAACCAAACCTCGGGGTTCCCAAGAGTTATTGGTACCTTTAAAAGTAGACAGAGTCAGGGTTACGCTGAGGTTCGTATTGGTTATGTATAATTATTTCCGTTAACACATTCACAAAAAAAGTCAAAAACCCTACATCCTGCTTTTTCGCAAGATTATAGAACATAATTTATGGGGAGATCCGACATGAGTTGTTGGGTAGAAGCCCACGGCACTAACTGGTCACATGCTTTCACCTTGTTCTTCTGTACAAGCTCGTAAATGACAAACATGCTCAACAATTAACTCTCCCAACTGTACCTATAAGCTCTATAGTCACTATTAATGGCTTTATCTGGACAAGGAGAAATATATTATAGAAATACAAAAATAAGAATTTAGTTTGTTACATAATTTGGTACAATGCATACCTAGTTTCTCTTCTTATGTTAGATTAATTATGATTATAATTATGTATAATTAATACTTCTTAAACAATTAATTTTCTGTGTCATCTATTTTTAACAATAGAACGGTACGAATAACCACATCAAAATAGATAACGCCGTCATCTATCTAATAAAATGTAAAATTAAATAATCTTAAAGGTGCACGCACGTTCCTCGTCGCACGACCACTCTGTTTGGCACAATAAATCGTTCAAGTGAAGGCATAAATCGCGCAGATCATCAGCACAGCGTGAGTTAAACACCTCCTACATATGCATGAGCCGCGAGGTCGCGCTTCGTGTCGCCGCGGCGTGACACCAATTAGGATGTTTAGCTGGCTTTATTGTCCCGAAATACATCCATTTCCGTGCGGCATGCGGCCACCGAGTACTGGGTAACTTGCCGTCTGATCAAGGACCAGCCCTGAGTCGACGGTGTCTCGTGTTCCACGCGGGCTTCAAGGAGCTATAAGTAAATTATCATCACTCCTTGAGCTAAGCGCCTTCTAAGTTCGCGGGAAAACTACTAGAAATCTTTGTAAACGCGTTAACTGTAGTTCTTTCATCGTACAAATCAAAATATCAGTTATAAATCTTGAGGGGTGAACGGACTAGTTATGGTCACCGAAACACTTTCACTGATTGATCTACTTGATGATAATCGTCAAGTTAATGGCCGTAATGTGCATAAATCAGCAGTAACTGAGTTACGGGTGTCATAACCGTCACGCTGGCTGGCTGCGACGGGGAGGCAAAGTGGTGGCGCGCGTCTCTGAAAAAAAAAACAAAAGTAGCATACTGCTGAATAATTGTATTGCTGTATTGCTTATTTTCTTCGTAATTTTCAAAACATTACAAGAGCTCCATTATTTATGGTGACATTATCTCGTGAGAGATGTGAACGTGATCGGGCACGACCATTGAAACATTAAATATCTGATGCTAAAACTCATTTGATCGATGTGATAATTTCGAAACTACCGTTGCACAGGCGTTGATAAAAATCCGACTGCGTAAAAAGCAACATAATAATTTTGTATCAGCTTAAAAAGTCCAGAAACAACTAGACGTCGTTGATATGAATCAGATATCCAAATCCAATCATTTTGTAAGGGTAAAACCTCGCAAAGCAATCTAAATTCTGGTCGACGGAGCGTCGTGTTCCACGAGCGTCTCAAAGAGGTGTCAGCGCTATGACGGGGCCATGCCTTAGAGGGCCAAAGCCTGCCGAGGACGCAGGATTGGCTTAACACAGAGCCACTCTGGAACGAACGAAAACGCTCATAGATAGTCGTATGCCATATCACATCAAACACACGACGGAAGTATTTACCTGTTCTCTCCATAGGGAGGGCACCTCTGAACGAACTTCACAAGGAACAGATCAGATATAGTGAAGTAGATATGTAATGCTGTTTACAACCGTCGCGTCGTCGTGGGACGGCGCGCGCCCCACGGAACCAATTCTCAGAGTGACGGATATATGTACCGCGTCGTGTGAATGACGTCACATATTTATTACCCACCTGAGCCACGCACTGACACCACGGAACAACTCCCGAGATCGTTCAGACGCACACATACATAGCACAAGTTACACCAGGAATTGGTACAAGAAAACAAGGTGCAATTGCGATGTTAACTGTGGGAATTCGATAATAATCTGCATTCACTATTGAAAGACATAATATGAAATGTTCTAACGTAGAAAACTAACGCAGGTATAGTGTTTGGAGTTGCCTTTCTTTGACTGGTTCGAATAAAGTATTGGCATTGCAAATGTAATCATGAGTTCTTTCCAAAGCGGTTTGTTTTTCTGGAGTGTTCAGGAATATATTCCCCGCGATGATTTGCTTTTTGGAACGAAGTTCCTTATCGCGCGTTGTGAAAGGGGGCTAGACGGAAAAAATTCTTACGAATAGTTGTCACGACACTTTTTGGAACGAAGTTCCTTATCGCGCGTTGCGAAAAGATGCTAGAGCTCAAAGAGTGGAGTGGAGTGGAGTGGAGCGGAGCGGAGTGGAGTGGAGTCGCGACGATTATTTTTGTTGAGTGTATACAGTAACTTCGTTCCATCCGGGTGTCCCTTGACACCTCTCAAGTTTTTTTTTGGTGGAATATTTCGTTTTCAATGTTTTCGGAGCGCGTGTCAACCTTTTGAAATACGTCGGCTCTCATGAAATTAAATGTGATATGCATACGTGGAAGGAAGAGAATTTTAAAGGCGCGGGTTAGGACAAAGAGAATACAACATTTACAAGAATACGCAGGTATATTTCGTGATAAGTATGGAAAAACCCAGGGTATATAAAACTAAAATTTTGACTTTAACCATTAGAAAGAAAAGAGTTGTAATAATACAGTATTTTTGGTGTATCATACAACAATCAAAATCAAAGCATATATTTCAAGTAGGCCATTACAGGCATATTTGAATTGTCATAGACAAATAAAAATAATTTTAAACACTAAAAAGTTATGGTGCTACAGTTCCGGTCACAAGACATAAAAACTATGAAAGTACCGTAGATGCCCGTTCCAAGAAGTAGATCTCTATGGAGAAGAACGTGCAAGAAACTCCATGGACACTCTTTTTAGATCGCCAGAATTATTACAGAACCTTTGTTACATCATTCTTCTCTCTTCGTTTAGGATTTATGTGGTTTTTGCGACATTGGGGCAGGATTGTGATATGTATTGTGTTGTTGCAGACGCTAAGTTCTGGGTGGGGCGCGGCGACAAGCCTTCCCCTCAGGGCATCCGCATCCCCGACGAGAACGGCAAGGAGGCGCCGCTGCGCAAGTACGACAAGAAGACCATCGTGCTCACTCTGCCCGGGGTACGTGCTCACTTCACACTCTCCTTGATGGAGTCTAGTGTCTACCAGTTGAGTCGGACTGCTATCCACTGACATCTATAGCCAGAGACGAATGACTGTCCGGAGAGTTTAAAAGTGCTCACTGTGTCTACGTCAGTCTTCATAGCTAAAATTAAATCTATGAGAGTATTTTCGTCAGGATTCTAATTTATTTGATGTCCTTCACCGTGTCAGGAGCTGACGGTGTTCGACATTGGTCACTTCGCGGTGTGGTGTGAGGCCTTCACGGTGAACTTCGGGCACGTGTCGCTGCCGCGCGCCGCGCTCGCCAACGTGCCGCCCTCCCTCAAGATGCTCGGCGTCTCGCCGCAGGTATGTACTCTGCCTACTGTCACGGAAGTATCCTCAACCTCACCATCAATGTCAGTGTCAGGCAGTTGCATTGACGTGAGGTTGATTGTACGCAGCTAACGGAGTGCCACGGTGCAGATCAGATAAATTCATTAATTTGCCAGATGTTTGTATCTGATATTCAAATTATTATCTCCTTGTGATAGCACTCTACTTGCTATAATTCGTGGTGCTTTGAGTAGCTAAGCTTATGTTTATTTATTTTGCAGCATGTTACCCAATAACACAATGACCTACATTGATTTTCAATATAATGGGAGAATTTGAACTAAAGTTCGTTCTCACTCGTTCGTATGATCCGTGAAATAATATTAAAAAATCGGGCAACTTGAAGCTAGTTCATAATGAACCAGATTTCTCAACCTGGTCGCGTGAAGTCAGTCGAGGCACCTCTTTCAATACAGTACTTAGGTCGACAAAGTTAACTGTCAATAATTGTAACTTTTAATGAGATATTTTTTTTTTTTTTTTTTTTTTAGCGTGGTAAAATCATCAAATGAGTCCTCCAACCCCGGGCAGGGCGGGAGGGACTGTCAGACTTCTACTGACTAAAATCCACGGTGTCCTTCATAGCCTGTTACGTTCCGGGGTCACGGTAAGGGAATAATCCCGCGACCAACTTTTAATGAGATATACACACTAGAATAAACTCAGAAAAATTATAATCGTAGAACATCATTATCACCGTGCGCTTTATAAAAAAAATCTAATATCAGACAGTTTATGAAAACCATACCTACTATGAGTGGAATTTACTTATTATAAAAATGTTCGTCATCTTTTAATAATTATATCTGAGATCGCTTGTGCTGCACTATGATCTAAATTGCTGTTGTTTTAGTATGATGGAGAGCAGGATGTATTAGAAATCTGTAACGTAGGCAATTGCGGGCGTTTCTAGATTCATTATTTTATTTTTGGTATTTCACAGCTGCCAAAGATCAGAGAAATCGAATAAATCATTAAAACTTAACTTGAAAAACAGGTGGTCATTATATCACCACCTCCATATCCTCCTTAATTACTCCATAAATCATTATCATAGAGTGAGTGTAAAGTGCGTGGAGGATGGCTGAATGTTATAATAGTGCGGTGTCGGTAGTGCGGTGGAGCGGGACACAACACTTCATAAAGAACGGCGTATGGTCAAGCAAAAGCGTCGTTTGATGAGTCGGAAAAGTTGCCACGCACCGCCACCAGTAGGCGCCAGTAGGTATCGCGAAATTAACGCAATCCAAAGTTTTATGAATTTCATTTCGTCAACTTCGACATTTCATAAAGTGTTCCCTTTACCCAAAATACATGTATTACTCTAGTAGAAATATTTTAATATAAGGATATCGAAACATTTACTAAAACAAAATGATAGAAATACTTATTGACGTGGATAAATATTTTGTAAATATTTTTATCATTCAAAGTCTTAAATTAATTTTTTAGCACTTTGACACAGATTTTGACGTCCCGAGATAACGAAAATAACTACTACCTATTTGGTAGAAAATGAATGATAATTGGCATACCTTACGAAAGTGACAAAACTCATTATCGTTAAGCCCCAAACACACGCGCGCACGGGCAAGGGCATGTGCTTTGTGTTCCACGCGCGCCTGAAAGAGTGTCAGCACAATGGCAATGACGGGGCTCTCTTATAGAGGGCCTACCTGGGTCGCGGTCTAACGAATACCATGATCCCAGAACGTAAAGGGCTATTGAAAGACATCGTAAATTTTAGTAAGTATTCCGAGTCTGACAGTCCCTCCCGCCCTGCCCTGGGTAGGGCTGGTAAATTATTTTAGCACGCTAAAAAAAGCCCCAAACACACGCTCCTTTTATTAACGTGCGTTCACAAAGCTGGTTGTGTGATATCTTAATATGTTCGAGAGTGGAAAGCTAAGGGTGCTTGACACCCTGTCCTCCACCATCTGGTGTTGGTACTAATTTTTGATGCATTTTGATGTAATGACGGACACTAGAAAAATTTAATGTCAGTAACCTCTTTATAATTAAATCTACATTCTATAATATCTTATCCACAGTATTTTTTTTTGGGACAAGGTTGTAATAATCACTTTTCTGATAAATCGACGGTGTCCTTCTATAGCCCTTTCTGTTCCGGGGTCACGGTAAGGAAATAATCCCGCGACCCCGGTAGGCTTTGGCCCTCTGAGAGGGGTGCCCCGTCAGTATGCTGACGCTCTTTGAGGCGCGCGTGGGACACAACGCGCCGTCGACCCGGGCATGGTCCATGGTCGGGCAGCGAGTTGCCCTTTACTCGCTGCCCGCATGCCCGCGCCTACGGTGGCCGGAGATCGTCTAGCGACGTCCGTCGCCGTGGGCTTCACCACCGCGGGTGGGGCGGAGGGAGGACACTGTCCTCTCTCGCTCGCGGCCCGCCTCCTCCTTCGCGACCGCTTCCCACTCCGTCTCGCCCCGCAGCATGGCCGCGAGAGGTCCGCCCAATGCTGTGCGCGAGAGGTCTCCGCCTATCGCAACCGTGAGGACACGTCGGTGCTCTGCCCAAGCTGGACAGTCTTGCACCGTATGCTCCACCGTGTCCTCCGGGCGATCTTCGCAGTGGTGACACCCAGGCGTTTCCTCCTTTCGCATCAGACAAAGGTACCACCCGAAACTTCCGTGTCCGGTGAGGACCTGCATCAAGCGGTACGTCAGGACTCCATGACTTCTCTCCAGCCACTCCAAAAGCATGAACCCAGTACTGATCTTTTTTTACTCCAAAGCAATAAATAGAGCGAGAAGCAACTTGTATCGAACACGCGGTGAGACAGCAATGACCACCGATTTTTCTCATCATAGACGATATTTAACAGGGTGATGGGTACTATGCCTTATTTGCAGTTGACAAGTAATTTTGAAGTATTCAAAATGACAACAGTAGTTTTCATTTAATTTATTTTAATCCTGTTTCTTAAAAAATGTTATAAATCTGTGACGAAACTAAATAAATAATAATAAAAGTGAAGTGCTTCTTATCCTATATCGCAATTTGATACGATTAGAAGTTGTTTTCAGTTACATATTATCTCAAAATGTTGACTGCAACTCAGTGTATTTATCATTAGTTTATGTGAAATGGTATTTAGATGCATAAAGATTAGATGGGAGGAGGATGGACACAGAGGAACCATCCGACAACAATAGTACGATATCACGATAACATTGATATATCACTGTGAGTAATTTATTATATTGATAGGAACAATTCGTAATGTATAGAATCATACGTATTCTAACATTTCCCTTGTTTGCTCAGTAGGGGTCGTCAGGAATTTCCTGCGATGATTTTCAGTGAGTTTGGTTTATTTTATTCTTTATTTATTCATCAAAATAATGTGTTATTTAAAATAGAAAGTTTACGTGACTTATTTACAGTCGTGTCCGTTTAATCACGTCCCATGTAACACAGCGGAACATAGTTTTCAATAATCTATAAGCCTACGTATTATTCGTTTTTATTTTCTCGATCTTTTTATCCATTCCAATTTTATTATTACGAAAATCTGACAGCCGCGATCTGAAAAAAAGTGTCGCAGGTCTAGCCTGTAAGAGCCACGCTGGCTGACTGATTCGTCATGGAACGAAAGTGATGACAATACTTTTAAAAGGCAAAAGATGAGAGGACGATAGTGAATGTGTGCTCAGAATAAAACGGCGTATGTGCCCAAACATATTGACGTCTTTTTATGAATTAAAATTTTTATTAATTGAAAAAATGTCTTTACAGAATTTAGATACTAGTATTTTATACAATTTAAAACAACATCCTTTCAAAAACTCATAGTAGTTATTCCATAAAGTCCAAAAAATAAATTAGATAGACCGAACTTTGCATTTTTTTTGTATCGAGAAAATTTAATTGAATCGTGTTTTCAACTTTGTGAGAATTTAGATCATATAGTCAATAACTATATTCCAAGTTGTAAGATCTGTAGTCCAGATATGTCCGAAGAAAAGTAAAAAATAAAAACCGTATTTTTACTGACCTATCCCCTTAATGTGATGCTCCGGTGCTTCCATGCAGACTTTAAGCAGTAAAACTTTACAAAATTATTTTGAATGACACTTAAACATAACTGAAGGCTGCACCACACGCCTCTGTCCTACTATTTCATGTAATAGGCATCATGTAGCATTTTATTACTCTCGATGTTCAAAAAGTATTTCTTAAAAAAAAACGTCTCTTAAAAATACGTAGCTAGTGCTACGACAGTGCTACGGCGTAGGGAACGAAAAATACTTAAAGTTTTTTTTTTATCTACCTTTTGGTATCACTAACTAAGAACAACACAGGATCACTTGACTTATATAATTAAGTATAAGACGTGGTCTTCAAGAATCTAATCCTGTTCGGAAAAAATCTGCAACAAAGTATTATTATTACATATTTCTAGTAGGCCAGTTAGAGCCATGAACATTCACAAATATACCCTCCCAGTCACAAGGTATATTAACTGTGAAAATACTTCAGTTACCTACTCTAAAGTTATCTGGGCAAAATAATGAAAAGAAGGGGCAGATATATTATGATTTTGGAACGCTATATCTGTACGTAAGCGAAAATAATGTTTGCATGTGCGACTGCCGCGAGCAGTGAACTATGTGAAGTATGCGCGCGCTCATAACAAGAGGAATAACTTCACTGCTCGAAGCTATTGTCTCACCACACTTACTGACATAACTTACGATGTGGCTTTGTTCTTTAAATATAGTGAGAGCAAAAGTTTGGCTAAAGGTTTTCAGAAGTGGTTATGGTCGATTGACGGTGATTTATGCAACTTAGTAACTTATAAAAGTGATATTTATGCAACTTAGTAACTTATAAAAGTGATATTTATGCAACTTAGTAACTTATAAAAGTGCAACGACGATATAATACTAGACTCCTCATGCACGATCTAAAGAACACAAACTATTCTGCCAAATTGCTGAGGTACTACGTAAGCGAGGGGGACGGGGTACTGCGTTGTGATTGGCTAACTCAAGGTCTGTGCTGTCTCAACGTATGTTTACGGCTCACAGGATTGGTCGAAATGAGACGAATATAAGATTTTTTTGCCTAATGTGTTGGCAGACATCGGTCGCCTGTTATTAGGAGTCTAGTATTATATCGTCGTTGTAAAAGTGATATTTCCTATCTTCATCATATTTCCCGTTATTAATGCGAGCAAGACGTCCACTTTCCTCTTTTGACCATTTTTTTATAACGTGTATATTTCCAACTGGTAGGTACTGGCACTAGACTGGACATTAGGGCATGCAACCGGGAAATCCCGGTACCGAAAATACCGGGAAATCCCGGGATTTTTTAAAGCAATTCTGTACCGGTTCTTCGTCTCGTAGTCCCGGACTTTCGATACTTTCGGTACTTTATTATTTTCCTTTTTTTTCAATATAATCATACAAATCATATCCAATAAACTATTATTTTACAATGTTGTTGATATAAAACATTTTATTTGAAAATAATGAGAATTTCATAAACAAAAACTAATCAGCAATGTAAGTAAGGGGTCAGTTATGATGATGATTGTGATTCATTTATTGCATCACTTTCATTTTGAAGAGAATAACTTTAATCATGCTTAGATTTTGTGTATTTTATATTTATATAGCGTTTGTTACATTCTTTTCTTGAGTTTTATATTTTTTTCATCTCAAAAAGCATTATACTAGTTTTGTTTTGCTACAGTTTGTTTAATGATATTTATAGTAGAAGGAAAAAAGTGACCAATTATTTGCACGCAAAACACGCAGAACACCATTTTCTGCGCTAGAGCGCAAGGATTTGTTCAAAATTCGGACAAAATATCTTGTAGTGAGGTGAAAAGTTGTGTGTTGCATTCGGAAGCAATGTTTTTCTGTATCTCGTACCTTTGAAAAGTTCGCCACGAGCGTAGCGAAAATTTCGCGCCAAATACCTACTTTGCAGCCATACATTATACAAGGCTGCAAAGTAGGTATTTGGCGCGAAATTTTAACTATTTTATCACATAACTATTTTATTTTAAAAGAAAATAAATATGTTTGTGATACACGACTGTAATATAGAACTTCTTTGTTGCAGGAGAATTTCATAAGTAGGTTCATTGTGAAAACTCCTTTTGTAGCTAGCCGTTTAAAATTAGTAAGATAAAGGTAATTGTTTCTATGATGGATATTTTTATGATTACTGAAGTCTCCCGAACTGAAACGACGTTAGACGATGCGTGATGTCGGGTATTTTCGTTAGGTTTTTATTGGGAGTGTTGACTTGATTTGGTCGCCGCGCCGCACCGCGCCGCGATCTGAGCCCGCAATAAAAGCTATGCAATAGTTAAAAAAAAACATTTAAATTCGGTTCCTTGAGATTATGTTCTGATACTTATTGTCAATTATAGATTTACGAATATAACAAAGTTTTATGAACTACTCCATCCCACCCACATTTGTATTGAGTTAATTTTTCAACTGATTTAGACAATTTTATGTAGTGTGCACGCACTCGTGCCTTTCATACCATTAGTTGTGAGTGAGTACCGAAAGTATCGAATTTCCCGGGAAATCCCGGTTCCATGTCCCAGTACCGAAACTTCGGTACCGGGCTTTAAAAAGTACCGGTTCTGCAACCCCTACTGGACATGTTCTGTCCAGTTGCTGATCTATCCAGATGCAAAAATGTCCACCTGAGAATCTGTCCAGTTGCAAATGTTGCCTGCGCACAGCACATTTTATTTGGGATTGCAAACAATATTTCCTTGTAAATTGCAATTTCCAAATGCAATGCTACTACGATCATAAACATATTTTGAAAGACATAGGTCCTAATGAAAGTTGCTAAAGGACGACAGCATTGCTTTTGAATGTAGGTCAGTGTTTGTTATATCGTTGTTTGCAACAGTACGTCATGCATGTTCGCACTGGTAATATCTCATCTGGTTCGGCAGCCGATAGCTCACAACTGTACTACACTTCGCAGAAGCGGTATTTCTCTCGGAGAAAGTCGTGTATCGTGAAATTATGTACATTCTACGACAATTGTCATAAATACATCGTCATGTTTATATCAGTAACGTGTAGTGTTGTCGCCTTGTAACTAGTGCCGTTTAGCACTGAAAGTTACGTCCTTTAAACTCACAGTTTTAAAGTGAAAGCAATGTAGACCGTCACTTGTTCTAAGAAAAACAATAGAACTACCGATTTTTATTTGCTTGCTGTCTTCTATTCTCATATTGCTTGCCTAGCTACCATGATATCTTGCTTGTAAACTCATTTAAAAGTATCATTTCTTAAGACAGATAAAACATAAAGAAATTAAATATAACCACAACTACTACAGTGTACGCGCGGCGAGATGATAAAGTGATGAGCATGATTGAGTCGTGTCGCGAGGACGCCGCAGGGACGCAGGGGCAGGGAGCGGGGAGGGGTGAGACAGGGCTCAGTGACGTCACGTAATTAATTCGGACGACAGTCGACACAGATTGCACCCGACGACGACAGTTAGATAAAGTTTATTTATTTATTTAATAATTTATGTACACACAAAACAGAACATGTAACAACGCAAATATAAAACTATAGTACAAGGGAACTGCTTATTTCTTAAGAAATTTCTTCCAGCAGACCCATCAAAGGAGAAACGTTGACAAAGAAATGTAGACAATAGTGTGTGTGACCACGAAAAATAAAATATTTTAAATGAATACATGTCTATAATAACCTAGATATATACTAATAAATATGGATATAATATTATATAATACTAAGTTGTTACTTTACATCGAATTCATTACATCCCTGTAGACGCATATTTATCTTATTCGTTACATTAAGATAATCATCTTCAAAAAGTCAATTTTAAAACTATTAGTATACTGGCATTATGGCATGCTGACACTGCCAGCTCTTGAACACCGTATTATTACAATGTGATTCTTTGTATATCTGTTACGGCTAATAGCCGAAGTGCAGCTACACTTAGTTTTAGTCGGCTACAACTAGATGCAGCCAACCACATGCGGTTAAAATTTGATGTATCCTTCCTTCACAGGAGCAAGTCGGTCTGGGTGGTTTAAAAATAAAAACCAAGAAGAGAATCCGCCATCCTCTTCTAACCTAAATTGTCTGAGTCGTGATGCCAGCAAGTCCCGAGGCTGCACCTAGTTGTAGCCGGCTAATAACAATAACCGCGCTTCGGCTATTAGCCGTACATATCAAAATACCGATAATCAATTATTAGCTGCGTGACATGAGTGATGGTTTAACATCAAAATGATTTTCTATTTCAGAATTAAACATAGTGTACTTTGCCCAGGATTGTGACATGATAGGCCGAGTTATTAATTTATTCATATTTCATGTTATTTACGTAAGAAGACTTCTTCATCTAAGAACCATGTAATGTTGTGTTCCCGCCATCGCCAGTGGAAACATAACATTAAACTCGACAACATTTTGTAACAACATCATGTTCTGCTTGCGACAGACGACACTGCCGACCACTGTTTACCAAACTTATGAAAGATCTAATTCCACTCATTACGAAACACTACACTTATAAACGACGTTCAAAATCTTCACTAATCTTCCCACACATCAATTATAACCGTATTCTGAGGCAGCTAGAGTTGCGAATTCAGTAAAGTTAGCAGTTATTTCGTCAGACCTTAGCAGATGGCTTGCAAAAAGAACCGATGATAGTGAGATAGGTTGCGTAATGGAGCGGATTTGTACACGACGTCCGATTAGATCCGTGCGGAGACATCACGGACACCGGGTGTACTGCCGCCGGGCCCGCTCACCGACATTACTGTGTTTGGTGAGCTGGTTGTGAAACAAATCTAGGTACCTAGATTGTTGAAAAGTTTACAGCTTTCCGTTAAATGAATACCTCAATGAGTGACAAGAACTTTGAACTTAGCAGACGTATCCGCCAGCAAACCAGGCTGGCCGAGAATGTTGATGTAACTGAGACATTTGTGAACATTCTCTCGGTCGCAGGGCACGTCTCATTTTGTTGGAAAAATCCCAACTTCATAAATCATGTGCGTGTTCCTGCGCAAAGAGCAATAAATAAATAAAGGGCGTTTGATTTAATTTTTGATCGGGTACAGGGCGGTCCCGCGGGTGTCGCAGGTGCGAGCCGAGCCGCGGCAAGTAATACGGCAAGAAATATTGAGAACATTAATTTTATATCGAGTTCGTACAAGTCGGAGGAGGTCATGTTAGTGGATTGAGATTGATCGATTGATTTCATACATTTTATATTAAGTTGTTATATTGAAGTTCGTGCTTGTCGTCGAGTTGCATATCCATTTGATATTTTGATGACAGACTTTTGAGTTGGACAAAGGAAGAGAGTAGGAGAACTGTATTGTGTAAGATCAGTGTTTTTCAACCTGTGGGTCTTTTCTCATCTCTTTAGGGGGGATACCAAGTTTCTTAGGGGAGTTATATAAAGTTGGGAAAGCTACTACAAGAAAGATTTATGAGGAAAAATGTTAACTAAAGGTCATAATAATTATTAAATGAATAACTATGTTGGATTATCTAAACATCAATTTGTCACAAAATAAAATGTAATGGTCGCGAAATGTTTCTTCATACTAAAGGGGCTGTACCATGAAAAAGGTTGAAAAACACTGTGTTAATAATAGATTGGTTGTACTTTACAAAGGACTTAACACCTTTGGTGAAGTACAGCTCTTCCTTAAACTCGTATTTTGCGTTTGTGAGTACTAATAGAATTCTGAATACCAAAATATTATTTGTACTAAACAGTTCCTTGTATGCGTTATTCTGTAGTTTTTCTGTAATGTTCGTAGTTGTTCGGCGTGTGTAAGATAACGACGTCGTATTCGTGAGCACCAGTTCGCAAAGATCCGTCGTCTCAGTCTGTTGTGCAATAGAGTTTCTTGCACTTATTCAATGTTTACATACATCATTGTTATATCTCCTTTTTTTTCGTTAAACTTTCTGTATCATAATATTACTGCTGTCGGTAGTCTATTTGAAGATAAATGGTTCTACAAGTTATGCCTTCGCGTGAAGATGATTTTTAGGGTTCCGTAGTCAACAAGGAACCCTTATAGTTTCGCCATGTCCGTCCGTCCGTCCGTCTGTCCGCAGTATAGCTCAGAGACGCACAGTACTAGAGAGCTGTAATTTGGTGTAAATATACGGATTTGTTGTGGCGAAAAAGTGGTAAAATAAAATCTCGTAAAATATTTTTTTTTAGGGTACCTCCAATACTTACACGTAAAGTGAGGATTTTTTTTTTCTCGCGTACCCCTTTGTGTGGGGTATCATTAAATAGGCCTTTAAAAAATAAAGATAGTTTCCATTAACAATTTTTTGATAAAAAAATTCGTTTGTGAAATAATAAGCTTTAAAGTGCTAAATTTTGCTCGATTCGAGTGTCCCCCCCCTCTACCAGCTAAACGGTTATGTTTGGGGGTGTGAAAAAATTCACAATAGTAGTATATATAACGAAGTTTAAAAGAAAATTATCATGACTAAGTAGGCTTTACAACTTTACGAGTAATAGTCGACCAACTTATAAAATGTACCTGGATATCATATTTTCTTAAACAAAATGTATCGGAGACAACTGCAAATGTAAGTTTGTCAACTTTATTTTTACAGCTTTAATAGGTATGTTTTTTGGGGATAGGTAGGTTTTTATCGTCAACTATTTTTAACTGAATTCAAAAAAAGGAGGATGTTCTAAATTCGTTATAATCTTTTTTCTTATGTATTTTCCCCGATTTCTCAAAGACTCCTGGACCGATTTTGAAAATTCTTCTTTTTAAAATTAAATTCAGCGAATCAGTTTAGTTAGTTCGCAACTTCGCATAAGTATTTTGATGGGCAACTACGGAACCCTACACTGTGCGTGGCCCGACACGCACTTGGCCGGTTTTTAATTAAATAAATCTAATATCTTTAAACGAGCAATTCTTCTATATTTATTTATATATAATCAGGATCTCGGAAACGGCTCCAAGGATTTTCATGAAAGTTACAGATTAGGGGTATTTCGGCTCAAGGAATGGATTTATCAGGTCTCAGGTTCGAGAAAAGCTCGGTTGTCAAGATATAGATATTTTAAAAACCGAGCGAAGCTCGGTCAACCAGATATTAATAATAAATGGAAGAAACAAATTTGTTGCACAGATCTCAAGTAAAATGGGGAGATAATGAAATAATAATTTAATTAATTAATTTACTCTTTCGTGTAAAATGAAACACGAAAGAGTAAAATAAATAAGGCGGAATAAATAAAGTAAAATAAGGCGGACTTAAATGCCACAAATCATTATCTACCTGTAAACTCTGGAACCATACAACGGGGGCCGATGAAATAACGTTGCCTCAAATTAGCAATGTTTTGAGAAGGTAACGCTAAATTATAAGCGCGAACGAGGAAAGAAATTTTGTTGTTTGTGTCGTGGGTGCGTTTACAAACATAAAACTCACATACACAAATCCGGAATAACTATTTGTAGGTCATACAAAATATTTGCTCCGTGCGGGAATCGAACCCGCGACACGCAGCGCAGCAGTCCAATCGCTCAGTGACTGCACCAACCGTGCCGCCATTAGACATAACCCTTTGTCTCTTTTAATTTGCATGCATTTTAAATTAGTTTTTGCTGATAGCTTTAAGTCAGACCGTATTTACGTGTGACCGTTAGTGATATCAAGAAGCGCGTGACGCCGGGTGGTGTGGCTAGTGAGCTGTACACTAATCTGACGCGATGACACTGTTGTTCCTATGTAGCCATGATCAGGGGTGCGACTGGAATCTTATAAACACACATCAAAAAAGTTTGCCATCACTGGAAAACAGAAATATTTTTTGTTACGTTTACAAAACGTTTTTTTAACCTACTGACGTAATATCACTGTATCACACATGAAACATGAAAACTAGAACTAGACCATCGAACAAGTATTGAATCAACTGAGTTCACAAGTTGGTGGCTGTCGTAGCGCTACGGCGTAGCGGTTGGACGAGCTCCAAGCGGGTGTCGACTGTCGCGAATAAGGTCAGCGTAGCGCTACGAGCTACGAGCTACGAGCGCTACGCCGCACGACCTGACCTATAACGTTCAAGGTTTTTGCTTTAATTTCAATGAGCACTTAGGCATTACATTCCGTTATTTAACTAATAAACATTAAATTAGCATTTTTTTATCTACTTTAGACCTTAGATTTTCACCCTTACTGTCAGACTTGTACTAACTAAAATCCACGGTGATCCTTAAATAGCCCTTTACGTTCCAGGGTTACGGTTACTCTATGCGACAGTCCCGCAACCCCGGCAGGCTTTGGCTCTCGCCCCGTCAGGTTACAAACAGTTCTTTGAGTCGGTTACATCCAGCTTTAAAAACATTGTTTAATGTGAAAAAGTGTTTCTTTGTAACGACCAATTTGCAAAATAATATCAGTTATCATTTATACGAGTAATATGACGCACTGTCGACCCGGGAATGGTCAACATTAAATTGACTCTAAAATATCGTGAATTGCCAAAATCGTCGTTGTCTTAAATAGAGGTCATATTTAATGATCAGTTCTTAGCCTCTCATAGCTGTAAATAATACAGTTTGTTCTTAAACTGCTGCGAGCTTAATGTGCACTTCACTTGTTTGTTCTGGATCAGATCCAAGCTGATGTTCTCATACATCGCCAGAATTTAACTAACTTTGGTCGTGTAAACTGTATCATCATCAGTCTAAAATGTTCCTCCGCCTCCGCTCTGTGAGAGGGAGTGGGCCATAATCCACCACGCGGGCCCAGTGCGGTTTGGTGGATGTCACACATTCTAGGATATACCAGTTTCCTCACGATGTTTTCCTTCGCCGCTTTGAGAGAAGTGGTATAAATTACACAAAATAATGCTGGCGGGGTTCGAACCCACGACCTACAATTTGTAAATCGGGACCGATACCACTGGACCACCACTGTTCTCTAAAAAAACAGTTATAGTTATAGGTAACCGTCCCGTTGGTCTCATGGTCGGCGCAACTCTTAAGTGTGGGCTCGATTCCCGGCCCGGGCCAAAAGTACTTGTGGGTTTGTACAGACGCCAGCACATCAAGCTACCACAATCTGTCAGATTTCTTTAATAAAATTTCAACCTTATCACAAGAGTAGAAGGTTAAGGTTTGAATGATAAAATCTGCCAGATTCGGGTAGGTTGATCTGCTGGCGTCTGTACAAACCCACAAGTACTTTTGGCCCGGGCCGGGAATCGAGCCCACACTTAAGAGTTGCGCCGACCATGAGACCAACGGGACGGTTAACTATAACTATAACTGTTTTTTTATAGAACAGTGGTGGTCCAGTGGTATCGGTCCCGACTTACAAATTGTAGGTCGTCTTTTTGTTAGTTCTTACTACGTTTGTCCGTACTACCGTGTAATTTTCAAAGTAACAGCCCGGGGTTTGAAAGTTGAAAAATAACCATTTCAAAATATATATAACGCCTATTTTGTTAATTAAAGTTTTATTGTAAGTTTGATTTGAAAGTTCAGTTTATAGCAACTCTAAAGATGCAGCTTGATTTTCTTTTTTGTAGTCTAAAATATCTTCCTAACGTTACTTTGTAAAGTAAATGAGAGAAAGATGCAAACTAATGAATACATTAATTCATTCATTTAATTTGTTAATGTGCTACAGTAGAGAATATTATTGAGGAGTGACGTAACATCGGAAGCCTTAACATTTGCCGCTCTGTTTACAACACGTAAAGTTCACAATGTGAGTGCGGTAACGTGTAATGTTAGGGCAGTGCGCATGCGCGCGGACTACAGTACTCCCAGTTATAGCCGGGCCACACTTACGGCATTTCACGTTGATTTTCTCGATAATAGTCTTTAAATGTTTGCATAAACATCCATTATCGTAATGATCAACGAGATTTTCCGTTAGCGTGGCCAAGTGTTAGTATAACACTGCAGATTATGTTAGTAGCTAATTGGCAAGTTATTATTGAACAGGTATATATTCAACACCTAACACTTCTCGTAATATAAAAACTACATCGTTAACAAAGTTATAAATATTGTGTCAGAGTAGCTAAAAATAGAAAGAAAAGTTGGATTTTTTTATAAAAACTGTCGTTTGTGTTAGTAAACCTTCTGCGTTTCCAATCGTGCGCTGGCGCATGTGCGAGGACGCTGCGCCCGCGCCGCTTTGGAAAGTGAAGCGTGAGGTCAACGACCCCGCTCACGGTTGCCTCTGAATGTCGCGATAATTGACAGGTTATGTAAGTAATCTAGCTAGGACATCAGTATTGTAAAATGTGCATATTACGTTTTGTGGCCATATTATGCATTCTGCATTGACGAGAAGAATGGATGAATGTTTGACTAATATTGTCTGTAAATACCTGTAACAGATATTTTCTGTACCACAGTGTTTGGAATAAACTCATCTTGAATTAAGATCGTTTAGGTAACCGATGAAAATACTGTTTTAACGTTAATCTTCAGGTTTTAGAAGATTATAATTATTTAGACTAATTATCTCTGTATCAATAACGTGAATATTAAGCTTAGAAACGCACAATTTCCGTTAATTCGCGGCGCGCGGGTGATGTGTGAGCAAATATTAACATCAGTCTCACTCGTGTTGACTCAGTAGTTCATTAACATGGCTAACAGTGATTTGTAAGTAAACAAATCACTTCGCAATCATCACACAGCTTCATTGATACAATCTCGAGGAGATATAGCGAGCAATATCACTTTCTTGAGATTCGGTGACCTTTCTACGACTCCATTCCCTGCTACGGCTCCATTGAAATAGAACAAACGAAAAGACTTCGGTCATTGACCCTCATCTCATAGTACGTGAGTGATGTTCACCCGCTGCTGTCCCATCCCCCGTCCCGCTCCCGCAGTCGCTGAGCGCAGCTTTCCTGTTGCAGAGCCGCAACAGGGCGCTGGCGGGCGGCAGCTCGGCGGCCGCCGGGCCCCGCGCCGGCACGCGCCGGCCCATCGCGCGGCTGGACGCCACCACGTACCGGCCGCCAGCGCGCCTGCGCCCCGGCGGCGCCGTGCTGGCGGGGCCCGACGCTCCCGCCGCGCGCCTGCCGCTGCACCGCCGAGCTGACTCCTACTCCCCACCCGAGCAGCAGCTCGTCTCTATACAAAGCTCCAAGGAATTCACCATCAAAGAGGACGGCTCTCTTGAACAAGCTCAGCGAGAACAGCAACAACAGCAGCAGCAGCAAGACTACAGCCAGCAACAACAACAACAACAAGACTACAGCCAGCAACCGCAACGACAACAACAAGACTACAGCCAGCAACCGCAACAACAACAACAAGACTATAGACAGCAACAGCAACAACAAGACTACAGACAGCAACAGCAACAAATCTACAATCAACAACTACAAGACTACAATCAGCAACAACAGCCGGGATTACAGCACTCACAACAGCTACAACAACACCAGCACGAATACCAGCAACTCTTATTGCAACAGCAACTACTTCAGCAGCGCCAGCAGCACATTGAGCAACAGCGGAAGCTTTTGAACGAACAGATCTACTACAGCCAGCCGCAGAGCGAGCTCGTGTACCAGCAGCAACAGAGGCAAGCGTACGAGCAGCAGGCGCAGCGCCGCGAGGAGCCGCTGCAGTACCGCCTGCTGCCGTACGCGGCGGAGGGACGCGCGTGATGCCGCGGTGACCTTGACCCACATCGCGTTGTGCAACCACCGCGCTGCAGCCGCCACCCACTCTTGCACAACACTCTCACCGGCCCGCTCATCCTCCTCTCACGCGGCCTCCGGCTCCATATGTCGTGATTGATCGAGGTCACGGCTGAGCCTCTCATCCTTCCCTCCCATCCATTTTATGACCAGTCACAGAATTTCTTTGGCGGGTTTAAAAAGTATTGATATTTATTAAAAGCTCACTCATTCATGCCGTAACTGCAATCTAATCGACTGCATTTTTGTATGCATCTGTAAATGTCACTGGTGTGAATAGAATCCTCGCTCGTAGGTAGCTCAGGGTCGCGAGAGCACGAAGTTTCGTCACGTAAGGAGTATGTATATGATATTAACATGATTGGCCAATTAACGACCGCCCTTCTACACCTCTCACATTCGGATGTAGCCTTGAGGCGCGCCGCCGCCGGCCGCCGGCCGCTCCGCGATCCACAGATGATCACTCGACCTTCATCTCATGTTGCCATCTTGCAAATGTTCGAAAATCGTTAAAACTTATTCTCATGCCATAGGTAGCACAAAACCAAAACATAGCACAGTAGGCCACGTTGTCCTAGATTCATTTAGGTATTGCTGATTATATTAATGCGAATAATTACTTAAAAATGTTGAATAGGAACTTCAAAATTACAAAAATGTCAAGATGTTGACCTTTGGCGACATTTTTTCCCGTGTCACACAAACGTAATTGCCAGGAAAGGAGAATACGAGAATTTTTGGAATCAAAAATTGCATTGTATGAGTCCGAAACAAGATATTACGATAAATAATGGCGCATTGTTCAGTTGTTCACAAAGTGCATACAATTGATTGTCTCATACCGCGCCGGCAGCGGTTGCCCAATACTCCCACGAACAATGACCGGTAAAGGCGCGGTGTGTTCTACGCGACTAATAGTGATACATACATCAGTAGCGAGATCGAAATGTTCCGTTGGTATGTGTTATTACAGATAATAGTATTCTGTATTCCCATTTGCCTGTCATTACTACTAAATTGCTTGCATTCTGAATATTGACGTGCATTGAAATAGCAAAATCTAAAAGGAAGGTAGATTGTTCGCTTCATTTATGCATCAGTTCTCTCGCTTGGAAACATTTTATGTGAAATTGATATACGAAACACGTAACGTTTGAACGTTTTTACAAATATAAGATTTCGTTTGCTTTCTAACCCAGTGCTCGTCAATTGTCGTTCTAGTACGAAATATTTATCTGGTACAAATAAATAGGAATTATGCACCAACACACGCACTAAGTCGCGGTGTCCTCAACCGAGCCTCATTTATGTCCGCGGTGGCTGCAGCGAGTGGCGCATTCCGAGCCAGTAGTTACCATTACTTGTAGTTTACATGTATTTAGTGCCACGACGTGATCCACGTTACCGACACTTTGTTCTGCGCGCTCATACATTTTCACTTACTGTTGAATGGAGCCATGGACATATCCATGGTTAGCCACGAGAATTCTTCACGCTAATTGGCTAAAATGTTATAATGTGTGAAAATTTTGTGTAGTTTACAATTGAATTATTTACGTGATACGTTCTTGATGGGCGCGTAAAACAAATGTCTTCTTTATATTAATTTGTAAGTTTGTAAATGCTATTATTTTTAATGTTATTATAATTACGAAATCAGAATCACAGTGATGGGAAGACTAGATAATAATGTGATTACTCCATTTTTTTTTATATCGAAGAACTATTCGGTTATCATAAAGAATCGTATGTAACATTTTCTTCATCGACATGATTTGACTTTCTTGTTGCTTACTAACTATTAGTAGCTGAGTATTAATTTGGGATAATATTCCTACTTGTAATTGTTTTTTTATTTTTACTTATAAGCATAATACTTACTGCCTTGTACCCCTTGTGATAAAATGTAAATACTTTCGACTATACAACATTGTGATAATACTCAGTAGCATTACAATATTCCTAGCTGTGATATAATATTGAAGTAACTCGAGCACGCTCCTGTGTCTGAAGTTCACGGAGCGGCGACACATTGTCGTGTTTTTGTACATTTTTATATTAATTTTAAGTAAAACATATATTAAACGTTTGCTAAATCATTGATCAGAATTTTATTTTCCCTTTTCCCTTAAAAATAGAATTAGATACTTATATCTTAACTGCATCCTTTGGATGCGGAAACTCAGATAATTGCACAATAAATAATCAAAAAAGTACTTTTAACAACAATGATTACACAATACGTAAAACACATTAATAGCCACGGTACTCTCATTGAAAGGTATTTTAATAAATATAGGTGAATTCATCCACAATTTGTTAGTCTTTTTGTAGGCTGTAGCGCCTTGCAATAGTACTTGCGAAGTGTTCGGTACTCTAATACTGTGATTGCTTAGTGACATTTAGTGAGATTACACAACAGATGAACAGTGTCCACACTTAGATGTCAAGTGAGCTTATAAAAACAGTGCGTGATGAGCACAATCTGAGGTTGCACACGATCTATCACAATATGGTGATGTCATGTATTACAATTTGCTGAAGAAGTGTGTCTATTTGCATGTCGTTATAAAAAAAAAACATTGTGAATTCGTCGGTTGAGTAACAGTACAAATAAAAAGGAAAAGATGCATTTATGAAATAGCCAGGGCCACTGAGTACACCTATCTTGTAGAATACTTGAAAGGTATACTCCGACAACAACAGAGCTGAAACTGTTTTTTTTTGTTCATTTGCACTGTTCGCGCTACGCGTATCGTAGTCTGGTAGAGTACGCACTACGCGGGGTGGGCAGAGCGCGCGGTACGCGTGCGTGTCGCTGCCGCATTGCGTACTGCGTACCGGGACATACTCGTAGCAAGTGGACCCTCGCAGTGGCACAATTAGTTTGTTTAGGATTTAAGTGTAAATGTTCGGAATAGCAGTTTTAATGTTAAGTAAACTTGTAGAGGCGACTGAGATGCTGTTTGTTCAGTACCAATTATTATGTGTAGAGAAGAGCGCTTACGTCGGACATTGCATACTATTTGGAACAATTTTACTTTATCATTATGGTAGGGTAGGTGGGAGCTAGCGAGGGAGTAGTTCGCCATTTCGAACCCCAACGACTAAACTATAGACGGCACGGTCGGCACAGTTGCTGCATATCAACTGCTGCTCGGCGTGTCGCGGGTTCGGAAAATGTATTTGTACGATTTACAAGTCGTTTTTCCGGGTCTGGGTGTTTGTGTATATGAGTTTCTATGTTTGTAAACGTACTCACGATATAAGAGAAATTCCTAGTATGGGACAACGCTTTTAAAAAAGAAAAAAGGCACTGCTAACGTTCACCTCAAGCGCACGCATCAGTCTAGGTTGCTTTAAGAATTGGTCAAAATACAGGAACTTATGCATTGAACTCTCCGTTATATTTCTTTAAAGGGTAGGCGGTAGACACGATGAAGACTGGTTTCTATGTCAACGTGATTGTGTCGGTTATTGTCGTTACATTACCAGGGCACCATGACCGAATACCAGTCTACGACTGAGAAAGTCATGAAGATGAGCAAAATACAATATCTACTATTTTAGTGGAACTAGGAATCTTATTTATTTATGTATAAGAAATAGTATAGCCATAACACACATTTAATATTAAAATGTACAAATTAAAGCCTGAGGCATGAGACAATAATTATCTAGAATAGATTACTAGACGAATACGCCTGAAGGTCTAAAATGGCCACTTTAAGCAATAATCTTCGGTTTAAAGAACTTTAAACCGAAGAAACACTTTATAACGTTATTGGCTAATCTTCTATCATGCTGCAAGGCTAAGAGCTAGTATTGAATGAATTCCAAGAGAATGATGTCGTAGAGATGGGCTAAAGACTCCGCAAACGGCTGCCAACTGGCCAGCAGCTCGGCTAGACACATACTGTTGGCTGCCTCTCAACTATCCGATATACTTCAGGCTTTTTAAGTTAGAGCTTATTGATGCAACGTTATTTAATATGCCTTCAATACAGGCTCAATGTTTTCTGGGTTCCAAATGTACTAGACCAATTTAGTTGAAAGGTACATAATTTTAATCCTTTGTGACCCAAACACGGACGTGTACCGAAAATAAATAAGTTTTGTTAATGAGGTTACTTTTTGGGGGAAGACGAGCGGAAAAGTTTGACAAACTGTATTGTGTGACGTTTATACACGTACCTAATAAATAAATATAAAATTAAAGGACGTAATTTGTGAGGGTTCCGAAATATTACTATTACCATTAGTATAAGATACACCGATTTCCGGCCACTGTAGGTGAGTCCACGGCGCTTCATCCAAGTGTGCCGCTGCTTTCAGTCTTCAGCAAAGTGATGGAGTAATATAAGGTCAAACTACTGCAGGGGTCGCGCTCGCTCGTCTGTCCAAGCAGGATCCTTTGGTACTGAAACCTAAGCATGTGAAGTGGCCGGGGTTGAGAACTATCTACCGTTTTTAGGGTTCCGTAGTCAACAAGGAACCCTTATAGTTTCGCCATGTCCGTCCGTCCGTCCGTCCGTCCGTCCGTCCGTCCGTCCGTCCGTCCGTCCGTCTGTCCGCAGTTTAGCTCAGAGACGCACAGTACTAGAGAGCTGTAATTTGGTGTAAATATACGGATTCGTTGTGCCGAAAAAGTGGTAAAATAGAATCTCGTAAAATATTTTTTTTAGGGTACCTCCAGTACTTACACGTAAAGTCAGGTTTTTTTTTTTCTCGCGTACCCCTTAGTGTGGGGTATCATTAAATAGGCCTTTAAAAAATAATGATAGTTTCCATTAACAATTTTTTGAAAAAAAAATTCGTTTGTGAAATATTAAGCTTTAAAGTGCCAAATTTTGCTCGATTCGAGTGTCCCCCCCCTCTACCAGCTAAACGGTTATGTTTGGGGGTGTGAAAAAATTCACAATAGTAGTACATATAACGAAGTTTAAAAGAAAATTATCGTGACTAAGTAGGCTTTACAACTTTACGAGTAATAGTCGACCAACTTATAAAATGTACTTGATATCATATTTTCTTAAACAAAATGTATCGGAGAAACAATAAATCAACTGCAAATGTAAGTTTGTCAACTTTATTTTTACAGCTTTTATAGGTATGGTTTTTGGGGATAGGTAGGTTTTTATCGTCAGCTATTTTTAACTAAATTCAAAAAAAGGAGGAGGTTCTAAATTCCTTGTAATCTTTTTTCTTATGTATTTTCCCCGATTTCTCAAAGACTCCTGGACCGATTTTGAAAATTCTTCTTTTTAAAATTAAATTCAGCGAATCAGTTTAGTTAGTTCGCATAAGTATTTTGATGGGCAACTACGGAACCCTACACTGTGCGTGGCCCGACACGCACTTGGCCGGTTTTTTATATACCAATCGGCTCGCGTACTACCTCGCCTGAAGTTGAGCAATGTGGTTGATGGTGAAGGACGTTATGCAGCTTGGCCAGAACGTCTTGAAACGGAACTAATCTTTTTGTTTGCTGACAACGTTTTAAAATCTTTGATGTTTGATGTAAACAAAGACGCAGGATTGTTAGATTTATTATTGAGCCACAAAACTAACGCAATAAGTGAAAATAAAATAAAATAAAATCATTCAAAGTGCTGGTAGCGAGAGCACAGTAGCGACTTTCGGTTTTCTACTGTTTTGTGCTTTTGATGCTGTTATTTGCTCTTCATTTAAAGACTACCTGTAACATGATAATTATAACAAAAAAATCGCATCTACCTGTAGGCCATACTTAATATTTGTGTAGGGCGAGTACCAAACCTACGATACGCAGCGCAGCAATCGAACGTTCATCTACTGAGCCACCAAACGTACCTTATTCTATAATCACAGCTGATACAGCAGCATTACACCGGAATCGCGATCGATTCAATTAAAATAAGTTCTTCCCCGGAGTTCGATGCTT
This sequence comes from Agrotis segetum, assembly GCA_036375495.1. Taxonomy (NCBI): domain Eukaryota; kingdom Metazoa; phylum Arthropoda; class Insecta; order Lepidoptera; family Noctuidae; genus Agrotis; species Agrotis segetum. The sequence goes on along the minus strand of JAQSVV010000017.1, from coordinate 932,986 downwards.
CGCGGTTGGAACGTGTCCAAATGTGTCTCTGGAGTCCCCGCACAGTCGCACACCGCTACCTAAGAGTACGTGGTGTCTCACTTCAATATAACTGCTTAGTTCAACCAAGTTTGAACACTCGTTTCAATTCAGATAACAAAAATATATGAAGACTCTATCATTATTGTTACAAGATTATGGCTGAAGTCAGACGAATGTATTTTTTTTTTTGAGTTGTGAGCCGCGTTACGCGTATAATTATAATTTCTATAATTTCATGTTGGTTCAATGCAGACCACTCATTTTGCGTCGGGAAAAAACCGCAGATATGGAACTGACCAAAATGACACGTCTCACAGCTCATAACATTATGCTTGTCTGGCTTCAATCTACAAGTACTGGTCATGGACGTACTCAGGTTCTAAGCCAGGGAGGGGGATATCGATGGAAGAGGGTGGACTTTTAGTCAGTAAGGGTGACATGCACTTTCGCTCTGGGTTTGTATCATACATTTATGAAATAGCTTCAAGAGTAACTTTCGAGAATCTGCAAAACGTTTTAAGATACCGGAAGATAACGGAATACCGTGAAAGAATTGTTACCATTTTCTAGTATTGCTAACAAACTCACAAAAAATAATGTAGAGTTTTGAATCTTATGTTGAATTCGTACAAACTATATTTAATAACAAACTGGTGAAAGTTATAAACATTTAGTAAGTTGTGATAGGTCGCGCATCGCAATACACACAAGTTTTAACGAGCACGATGTTGAAGGCCGCGCGCGGCGACGTCTCGTCCGATCCGCGTACGAAGTCGCGGGCAGAAGCTAGTTTATTATTATAAAGCTGAAGAGTTTGGTTGTTGGTGCTAATCTTAGAAATTACATAAGAACAGCGTAAAATGTAACAAAAGATAAAACTACGTGTCAAATATATTTGGTTATCTAATTACAGACTAATATAATTTTTCAGTCGTCTTGCTTCATTATACCCTCCAAAAAGCTCCGAAACTACTGGTTTCTAGTTCAAGTGGCTTCTGATTTTGAAATTGATGGTGGTTCAGCTGACTTGTGGTATATTATGACGTCTTAAAACGAGATTAACTGTAGTGTGGGAAAGAGACAGATGTATACAAGTCGCCTAGCGCCACCTCGTTCCCACTACGTTTTAAGACGTCATTTTCGGCCCCCTGTTCAAGTGTCAAATGTGTACTTGTTTAACATACCGTGTGTTTGTTCGTCCGCAGTCGAAGCTGAACTGCGAGGTGCTGCACGACGAGCTGGCCTTCGAGGTGCGCTGGGCGGTGGCCGGCGACAGCATCGTGCTGCAACTCGTGGCTAAACTTGGTCAGTACCATCTACTGCTTACTGCTCCGTCTGTACAGAGATGTCTAGCAGTTGGCCTAGCTCACAGAACTAAAGCAGCTGTTGTTTTTTTAGCTTGCTTAAATTATCAAACGAGACCTCCTGCCCAGGGCAGGGTAGGAGGGACTGTCATATTTGTACTGACTAAAATTCACGGTGTCCTTCTATAGCCCTTTAAGATCCGGGGTCACGGTATTTCGCTACTAGCAACTAGCTTAGCAGACAGAACTACATAAATTTGCAGTTAGTATCTACGAACTCGTGTGTCAAAGGTCCAGTAGGAAACACTGCTCGCAGTCCGACGCTAGACTGACCGATTACTTTAAGATGGCAAGGACAAAAGGATGTGAGGAAGTCGGAAAATATGGTGTTGTGGCAAAGATTAGGATGGCCGTACTATGTCTAGTAGGGGGCGCCTTTAGACTTATTTTATTGCACATAAGAATTTGGACATGTGACCAAAAATTTTTGATTTGCTAGCTTGTTTCTATGTGGGACTAAAATATTACAGAGTGACGAAATTCAGGGGAATTTGTTCTCCTACTTCTTCACTTCATATAAAACATTGGAAAATGGCGATAAGTCGAGTATTTCGGGGGACTATCTATCCCTATCCATAACTTTGCCGTTAAAATCTGTTGTATTTGGTGGTAGGTATAATAATATTATGATATTATGTCCAGTCCTTTTTCTTCGAAAAAAAAGCATGCATCATTTCCTAATTTATGTAAAATTTACAGAGGACGGCGAGTACATGGCTTTCGGTGTGTCCGGCGACAACCTTAAGACACAGATGGTGGGCGGTGACCCCACCGTGGCGTGGGTGGACAAGAGGACGCTGAAGGGGTACGCCGAGGACTACTACCTGGACGCCAAGAGTCAGTGCGCGGGAGTCAGAGGATCCTGTCCCGATGAGAGGCTTGTGGTACGTGCTCTGTCTCTTTCTGTTGTTGAAGTACCAATAATAAATTGAAGAAAAATATACTCCATTTTATTTTCATGATTTAAGAATCTTAGTTTATAAGATCTATATGGGCCATGGGTCGAAGTGAATGGTTGTAAACATTAACGTTATTCCTAGCACTACAGATCATACATTTTTAAAAAGAGTAAGTATGGAGTTTCTTGCCCATTCTTCTTCATACAACCTACCTTAGCGAATGGGTGTAGATTCAATCCCATCCCGTCCCATTTCCTTAATTGTGCCTCTTGGATGGCCTTATTGAAATAAATGATTTGACTTTTGACTTTTTTTGACAGTGAACTACATATATTAACGTTGTAATAATGATGTGTGTTGCTTTCGGGTTGCTGCGTACGTGATGACTGTGGAAAGAGTGTATGTCTGCAGAAGTAACGTTGAACCTCCTTCCTCAGGAGAACACGAACTCGATCCGGCTGCTGAACGCGGCGCTGGTGAACGGCTACTCCATCGTGACGTACCAGCGCTCGCTGAAGGCGGCGGACGAGCTGGACCGCGCCGTGCTCACCAACGCCAGCCAGGCCATCATCTGGGCCATCGGACCGCTCAACTCGCGCAACGAGGTCTCCTACCACCCGCACTTCACCAAGGTATGCTTATATGACTTAAGCTCTGAATCTTCTTCTCAGCATGTAAATTAAGTCGGTTCAGAACCACTAGGATACGAGTTTGGTTACTTCAGAAGTATTGTACAGTTCTGTATCCTTATCACGAGTTTTCACTATTTTACTTTACGGCGTCTTAGCGAAAAATGGAACAGCGAGCGCCGCTGGTGTGTGAAGAAGAAACTATTTTATTTCTTTGAAAATGTCATAGTTCCAGTTTACTTTACGTCAGAATAACTGAAAACTCATGATAAGGCCTCTGGTAATGACAATCGATAGGGCACCACAATTGATTTGCCTGACTATTAGTTTGACAGCTCTACTGACTGTCCTAATGTCCCTAAGGGATGAAACAAGATGTAGCCCTTCTACCGTAGTAGTCTAAAGCCCCATTTAGACGATGCAAGAACTCGAACGCGAGTTGCGTTACATTGGGGAATTTATAGGTAGAACAAATTCAGTTAATGAAACAAATGCCGCAATGTATTGAAACTCGCATACGAGTTCTTGCTCCGTCTAAATGGCGCTTAAGTAACAATGAAATAATAGATGATTATGTTTTTGTAGTTTGTCTCTTAATATTTGTGTTGCATTTAGGGTGACAAGTTGATCGAGTTCGGTCGGCCGCCCGTGTGGAACTGTCCCATGCCGGAGGAGGACGAGGCGCCGCCCTCCATGACGCACGCGCCGGTCGCCGAGCGCGAGCCGCAGCACACGGTGAGTCTCCACTTGATTACAACCTAAACCAACTAAAGCTTTTGCTGTCAGTTCCAAAGAAGAGTAACATAATTGTTCCCACTGTAACCGTTTAGACCAGTGATTTGCAGGAGGAGCAAAAGATACTAGGTTCAATGCCCAGGTCGGGCAAATATGCTATCGCGTCTTAAAAAAAGTTACGGTTTCTGGATTTGTGCCCAGTTGAAGGCAATTAACTTGCCTCTTATTACATGCGACTTAAAAGACTTGCAATAGTAGTTTATCTACTCTCATATCGTAAACTTCGAAATACAAAACTCAAAACGAGTTTATAATGACATACTTTATACCATAGAGTATCGTAATGAAATTAAAAAATTAAATTATAACACTGTTTGTCTAACAAAACAATGTTATAATTTAATTTTTTTTCATTATGATACACATTACTGATCATAGATACATTTTTTTACTTTTTTATCTGTGGCTGCGCGCGCTTTCTAAGGGAATGTTGGGATTTTGACGTTTGTGTTTCGGTGGATGACATGGTGGATGATTATTAGTGTTTATTAATTTTTATCTTTTATTTGATATGTTCGTGTTCAATGAGAGTAGATAAAGTAGTGTATGAAACTGTACATAACTAGGTATTATACCACTCGTGTGATACTATTATAAAACTCGCTTCGCTCGTTTTATAAACTCACACTCGTGTATAATACCCCTCATTATGTGCCAGTTACATAAACTACTATTATGTAACTGGTACATAATGAGGGGTATTATACACGAGTGTGAGTTTATAAAACGAGCGAAGCGAGTTTTATAATAGTATCACACGAGTGATATAATACCTAGTTATGTACAGTTTCATACACTACTTTATCTACTCTCATTGAACACGAACATATCAAATAAAAGATAAAAATTAATAAACACTAATAATCATCCACCATGTCATCCACCGAAACACAAACGTCAAAATCCTAACATTCCCTTAGAAAGCGCGCGCAGCCACAGATAAAAAAGTAAAAAAATGTATCTATGATCAGTAATCTGTATCATAATGAAAAAAAATTAAATTATAACATTGTTTTGTTAGACAAACAGTGTTATAATTTAATTTTTTAATTTCATTACGATACTCTATGGTATAAAGTATGTCATTATAAACTCATTTTGAGCTTTGTATTTCGAAGTTTACGATATGAGAGTAGATAAAATATATTATTATGAATTATTGCTCCCTTTTAGATATGCTTCTGCGAAAACCTTCGGAGTTCACAGAATTAATGACATGCAGAAACGATTAGTATACTATACTGTAGAGGTGTTAAGACGAGATATGGTAAAAGGCGTCAAAGAAACCATATTATGAGTAAACAAAATGATAGCTAAGTGTGACTCGTAACACCCGTGTTGTCTCATCAATCTTACGTAAATTTAAATATCTTTACTCCTGTGATAGCTTGACAAATCGTGCCCATCCAACATTTGAACAGAACATTTGAAGTCTTGTTTCAAAAGCATCACATTTCGCAGGCACAAGTGATAAAGCCGAACCCGGTGCCGACCCCGAAGCCCGTCGCCAAGTCAGTTCCGTGGGACATCCCTGCCATCCAGTGCTACGAGCCACCAGACGGCGTGTTCTACGCGCAGATGGGACCCACCGGCGGCAAGCAGGGATACTCCGCCATTACCGGTAACTTATAGTATTCATCATATTAGTGATCAAATAACAAAAACTCCGACACAGCAAAATTTTGGTGAAGACCTTACACATCCTGTCGCAACTGTCAATAACTTACAACAGTATTTCATAATCACGAATGGCTGTGATTGATTGATGATTGAATTATTGATGTATCGTTTTATTTCTTAAATCAAATAGTAAGAAGAAAACAAGTAACTATAACCTAGACACTGAAAATTAACGAAAGAAACGAACGAAAACGCTCTGTAATCTTTAACCGATTTCCAACTTTACCTTCTAAGGAATAAAGTTGAAAATGTATTAGAGACTGTTGAGCGTTTACCTTAATCGCTTAGCGTTTATCTATAAAGCCTGATTAATTTCAGCTTGAATCGTTTTACATTGTACTGGTTGTGTGCAGGTCACGTGGGCTGGGGCATCTCGTGGTACATCAACGGTCTGCTGATCCCGGAGATCAACGTGGTGCGCGGGCGCAAGTACACGTTCGTGGTGGAGGGCGGCTCCAACCCCGACGTGCCGGCGCGCTACCACCCCTTCTACATCACCAACGACCCCGTCGGCGGGTACTTCCACAAGACCGATAAGGAGAAGGAGGTAGGTGTGCACGGAGCTTGCAGTACGAGACACGGAAATACCTGTTAAATTACTAATACTATTATTTCATGTAACAATGTATTATTTGATGTAACAATTGGCCTAGTGATTTAAACTTTTGTAGGTTCGTCTAAATCCGGCACATTTTGCTTGCGAACAATAACTCATGCACGTTAATTTCATCGTGTGGAACTAAAAAAGGTTCAAATCTCTGAATGTATTTCAAATTCTCTAGCTTTCCACATTTATAAAACTGATAAACTTGATCCTTTTAATCTTCTTCAAACTCCTCAAGAAGTACGCTCCAAGAATATCTTGTTTGTTAACTCTTGAAACTTTCAGTTTTACACTTTCAAAGGCTTTATTTAAAGCGCGCACAAATGTAGACGTTTTCATTATATTTACGCAAAGAGTTCATTTTCGATGCAATACTTATGTCTAAGTTGGATCACAAAGTATTTTTTTTTTGTTTTGGATACCAAACAACTAACTTGCATTTGGGCATTTCTACGAAGAGGTCATTTTTTTTGTCCTTTTGAAAAAAACATGGTTAGAAGTTACATACACATCCCAAAATTTTTAAGCGTACGTCCCAATCTATATTCTAACTGGAGAGCATAACATAAATTCCGTACTACTTCTTAATTTTCCTAAAAAAAATCTAAAGTGAAAAAACGGGTGTAATTTCACTGATTTTGACCTGTCCCTTTTCCGAAATCGATTGAAAAATATTTTATATTTTTAAATGGAGCTGAATTTCAAGCAAACTTTTGATATTCTTGGGTATATGGATAGTTAACCAAGAGACATTGACAATAAATAAACCTATAATTGCCTATTTTATTACATTTGTGGATGCGTAAAGATTTGTCCCAGTCTAATGAGTCATTTCCGTGTCATACAGAAAACACTTGATTACGATACTAAATACCCGCGAACTGGACATCACCATCCGATTCTTGTATACTGTCAGGTGCTCCCGAGCAGGCCCTGTAAGTGCATCTGTGGTGTGCTGCTGTTTTTTTAGATTTTCGAAGGTGAGAACCTGTTTCCGTGTCTTTAGTTCGGAGTCTTTTCTCAATACCGTGTCAAAGATATCTTTTGAATGTTTTATTTTTAAACATGTTTTGTTTCCCTAGACTAAAGTTTAACTAGACAAAAGCATGGTTTTTTCATTTAATTTGTTTGAAATCGTAACAGTAATAAGTTATTTTGATTAGTACGATATTTTTTCAATTCCGTGGCCCTCAATTTTGTGTCCTGGTGTCCACGGAATTGAGAACGATGGTTTACCCATGTAACTAATCTCGGTTTATATGGGGTTTAAAGTCACTTGCTTCACAATTTGTCATGGTAAAGTAGTTTACGCCATACATTATGTGTCTATAATGTTGTATAAAAGGTTTAAAGTATCTAGAGTTGACGTTGCAATTGCAAGATCTGATTTTAACTAATACTACCGCGACTAGCTACTCGAGCCTCGGAAGATCTTAAAATGATAGCCTATATTTTATTCTGATGTATAAACTATATTGCTGCAAAGTTTCATTTAAATACATTCAGTAATTTTTGAGTAAAAAATTGACCTGACTATTAAACACCCGAAAACTTCGATTATGTCTATTACTTTCTGCGGTTTGATAAATGGAACTGACTTGACGTCTATTCTTCATGTCTCTTGTTTGTAATTTAAAGGTTTAACGAAAATGCTTAATAGAAAACATTTTACCATATAAGTTTAATAGAAATGCTCATTTAAATGATTTGACTACAAGTTAGTTAACTAAGCATCATAACTCAAGGAATCTCTCTCAAGGCAGACTCAATATATACTTACACAACTAAAATACAAAAAACTGCTAAAATTTGTTCTTGAATGTTTTAAAAAAATTGAATTTGTCTTTCCCGGTTACGTAGAATATGTGTAATTCTAAATTCTGTGGTCACATTTCTCAATTCCATGGCACCCAAAATTTATTTCATAAACTACTGGAGCAATTATTGGCAAATTAGCACCATTTTGTTTAGAAAAATATGCTTATTATTTTGGTGATATAAAATTAGTCAAAATGTGAAATAAAAAATTGCCCACGGAATTGAGCAAAAATCACCGTGTCCGTAGAAATGCCCATTTGCAGTTGGAATACATATTCTGTATACTTTTCCTGTTTAGACAATATGTTTTCAGGTATTTACTATAATTATGTTGGTTTTGTATTACTCGTAAACTTGTAAGGCTTACAGCTTACTATACTGCTGATTCTAGACTACGGAACTCTAATTTTTTTGTTGAGTTCCTCAGTAACATTTATGTACATCGCAGTAATGACTGACGCTCTAACATTTATTGTACGGCTGTCACCTTAATTCCAGGGTATAGAGATCTACGCCGGCGTGCGCCGCACTCGCTCGGGCGCGCTGAGCCCGCTGGGCGTGGGGCGGCTGTGCAACTGGACGCCCGACCAGCAGGGGCCCGAGGCCGACGAGTACCCCAGCTTCGGCGCCTACCAGCGCTCACTGACGCTCGTGTGCGAGGAGGGCAACCCCGGCGTCGTCACCTGGATCCCAGACAAGAAGACCCCCGACACGGTCTACTACCAGGTCAGCCGACAGCCTCCCTGAATTGACTTCATCCAGTAGATATAGCGCATGGTGCATCCGCCAGGAACTCTTGTCTTTGGTGTTGGAGTGGTGAACGAATGGAGTTCTTAGTAAATATTCACTTTGTAAGTTCTTATTCAGGTTTAGCAGAATTTCTTAGATGTATTGGGCTTGAGTTTTTGAATGAAAGTGTAATCGATACGTAAGGAGTAGAAAGATAAAATCTTGACAAGTGTTACCCATAAACTAATCTACAGCACTTCCTTTGTTCACTCCTCCAAGACATGCATGGTGCTATGCATAGACGCCAGCTTTGAAAGTTGTTTTAGTGATGTGTTATGTCTAATGATCTTGTTTATACCATATCTAGTCAATCATCACAACACTTGTTCATCAGACTTTTACTACTTTTTACAATCCGTTACTCTTCATCTGTTCTTTACAGCGCATTATTCTTTACTTCACTGTTACACGCCGCATGCACACTGAACGTGTCCGAGTAAACGCAACCAGTACTGCGCACGACACTTTCAACATAGAATGTTCCTCTTGACACGTTGCCTTATCAGAATCCATCTTGTTTTTTTCAATATAATGTTACAAACATTCATCTACAGCGCGTTAAAAGAACGATAAAGTATTGTGAACAGCTGTTAATATAGGACATTGAGTATTAGGAAAGTTGCCTCTGACAGTCATGCTTCAGGGGCGTTTCCTTTATAAACTTGTTGTTCCATCTTAACGACTCTTTACGAACGATATCTAATCTATTTATTACTTTCTGATATTTTTCTTTCCATATATGGCCAGACGCATCCACACATATAACACGCTCCTATATAGAAGTGAAGCTAGATCCCAACTATATTGAAAAAAAAACAATTTTCTTTAAGTTTAAATTATGCTGTTAATTTGTCATTACGACTGATAGTAGATAGTATGTAGCATAAAGCTGCTAAGTTTTATAAACAAACCGTGCGTTACATATGTGGGCCTGCACTGGGCCACAGACGGTTGAAACTCCATGACATGTAGTATATAATCTGCGCCTCACTGTATGTCGTACACTGTATGTACATAATCTTTACTATCTGTTTTCTGTTTCAGCCTTCCAAGCCTTCTCTGTGCATGAGATAGCTCAGTTACTTCTCAATGTATATTAATGGACGGTGAAAGTGTCATTAGCTTGCAAAGGTTGTTTAATTTCGTAGGATTAACGTGTTTGTCTGTTCCAGTGTTTCACGCACCGCCACCTCGGGTGGAAGATAAACGTGCTGGACGAGTGCGACGCGCAGGAGGCGCAGGAGAGCCGCGTGCAGCCCGCGCTGGCGCTGCCCGACGACCTCGCCGGCCAGGAGTCCGTGCAGGTACCGTCACGACTTCCTCCAAAACGTAACTTTTTAGATGAGCGCAAGAAAATACAGAAAATAATCAATACGAAAACGAATTATGACGATTTCAGTAGATATAAGAGCGAGAGCGGGCTCCTGGGAGAAGTGTACCCAGGGATAGACGAGACGCCGCCGTACAACAGTAAGAGACAGGAGTATTCTGAATTGCCGATATCCAACGTACAAATCAAGGAGGTGATCCAAGCCGTGGAGACGCTGGAAGACACGATGAAGGACAACAAGAGGAACAAGACGTACCTGCAGTACCAGGTGCACGAGGACGCGGAGCACGGCTTCATCGAGCAGGCGCTGCGCGACGGCGACGAGTACTTCCTCGAGCCGGGCCAGAACGCTGACAACTACTTCTTACCGGGCAATCAGAAACCACTGACACTACAGTCAGTATTAAGACCAGCCCCACATAATTCTCACAAGCCAATGAACAACATGCGACCTGGTCCATTCCGCCGGCCGGCGCCTCCAGAGATCAAACTTCGTCGTCCTCCGACATTCCCGAAAGGGAACATGAACATGGGCTACCCCCTCCCCCTCCCCAACCACCACGGCTCGCACGGACAGCAGAAGAAAACGCCGCCAAAGTTTAACCAAAACCGTTTGCCGCAGAACATTAATCGACCACCTATGAACGGTATGCCACCAATGAAAGTAATGCACCCGATACAAAATAAACCAAATTATAATACATTGGGGCCCAAGCAAAATTTAGGACACCAACAGAGTTCGGCTCATCAACAAAACTCAGCGCCTTCTCAATTCGCAGCGCCTCCACCCCCTCCACCCCATCCACAGTTTCAGAAATACAGAATAGTCCAGTACAATCTATAATAATGGGAAAACCGAGCTCTAACAATGTACAGTCAACAGTTCCGAGCCAGACATTGAAGTTAGGTCAAACTGACATTATCGCTAACCAAGTGGTCAAAAGTCAGATTATGTTGCCTCCAGGAGGCAACGATGCGATAGCTCAGCACAGCAATCTACAAACATTTTACAACAAACCAGGACAGATCATACTCGGCAAACCTATGGATAATCCGATGCCTCTAGACCAGCAGATGATCCCAAACAAGCAGCTCGGTATGAAATCACCGCCCACCCAGTCGCCTGGGTTCTATCAATCAACACCCAGTATTCATTTGAAAGAAGAAATTGACCAGCAGTCGCAAAACGAAATAAAGTCATCTGATTTCATTGGTGAATCTGCTGACAAATCTACGATTCCACCTGCCGTGAACACAGGGTTTAAACCTGACTCAATCGTAGTTGAGAGTGGATTCAAACCTATTATAAGGGAACCATTAATGGCCGGTGAAGACAAGATAGCTGAGTATGAAGGCAACGCTAACAGACGTGAGGACGCCGCTGTGGAAGAAGATTATGAAGACTCCCTGCCGTACATCGAACCTAGCAACCACCACTACCCGTCTAGTGACAAGCTCACTGAGACGTTCGAGCCGATGTTCATTCCATCCCCTGAGGACCACTTGTTGCCCACCAACGATAGAACTAAGGAAGTATTCCCGACTAATCACGCCAAAGAAGACCGACCTCATCCTGTGTACTTGAAGAATGTTACTAAACTGAGTAACGTGACTAAATTAGTTAGTTTGTTCAGCGAGAAAAATATGGAAAAGGAGGTTCATGACGATTTAATGATGGACTCCGACAGACTCAGCCCACATTACCTCCCCCCCGATCCTAAACTTCCAAAAGAACATTCTCAGAAATTATCGTCATCCAATGATCAAACCTTCACGACCTATGACGGAAAAACTGTCTCAGCAGCAACGTTGACAAGTGTTTCTGATGGAAGTAAACCCCAACTAAACTATTTTCTGCTAAATTACCTGCTAACTTCGAGCAATTGTTAAAAACACCACAGTTCGGCCCCTTCAAGGGTGAAATTCCACCACCAGTAGCAGCGCATATTAATAAGGAAGCCCAAGAATCGAGTAAAGGTAAAGTAGTCAATTTAAGAACGACTAATTTAAAACTTACAAATATTCAAAGACCTGAAGATTTAAAAGCAGAAGGTAGTGATACAGTTGAGGTGAAAATACCCAAAGAGGAGGATGACAGCGACGAGGAGTATGAAGATGAGAGTGAAGGAGAGTATAGAAACTTGAGACGACGAAGAGACACACAAGCTACTCAGTTTGAGATGGGAGAAATAGAAGAAGTTCAGACGAACGGGCACAGCATGCCCAAGAACACCGTCGAGTTTGAGAACGAGAAGCACGCGACGGGCGCCGCCACGTCACTGCGGCTGTACTGGATGACGCACCTGCTGCTACTGACGACTTGTATTTACCTGCTGTAACTTGTATAAGCTAATTATTTAATTATTTATTGGATATCGTATAGGGCTTGCCATGAAATGCATTTCGTGTTGGATATGTAAGTGTCGGGGTCGGCTGTGGGCTGCGACACGCTCCGCTCTTCTCTGCGCCTCTCGTGTTGATCTGAACCACACCTGTTACCACTTTGTTACACGCATAATGCAATTCAATACTCCGTTAGTTGATAAGGATTTTGTAAATATTTTTATTTTCTAATAAAATTAGTGTTACATTTTATTACTGTAGTTTTATTTCGTCATTATAAAATTCACCTACAGAAACATGAAAGGGAAGTGACATTCTATCAGCGACAATGGTGCTAAATCAAGTGAAGCTGCGTTCAAAAGCTACTTAGTTGAAGCTTTATCATTCATTCATCTTCAACACCTTCGTCTGTGGCTTGGTGTTGCGCGGACTGGGCAGCTTGAGCAGTGAGTGCACGTTGTAGATCTTCTTGGTGAGGCGCGTGAAGTTGGCGAGCGCCTTCTCGTGCGGGTAGCTGGTGTCCACCAGCCGCAGCACCGAGTCGCGGCTGCGGCCTCTGTCATGAAGAAACAACATTACGGAGTAGTAAGAGTTGACGAAAGGAGGACACCAGGCTCACTGAAATTGGAAGTCACCCTTACTTCAAGAGTTCAAGAGTAGAATAGAGTAGGATAAGACTAACTAATCATTATTTGCATTAATTATCACACTTCCATCGAACTACAAACTAGAAAATAATTTTGAAGATTCAAAAAAAAAAACCAATGCAATTGAAATAAATAAAATACGACTTTTTTACTAAAGAATTTTCTGTAGAGTTGGTAAATTTTTTGAATATTTTAACGTATTTATGACAAAGATCGTATTTAGAAAGTTGATTAGGTCGATGAGGCGAAAAACATAGTAGGTAAAGCAGTGTGTAGTAAATAGTCGTCGTAGTTGGAGTATAAGAACATTTTCTTATTATTTTTTAGAGTATCGAGGCACTTGAAAAATAATTGCATTCCAAACTTAGGCGCCATATTGTGGTTTTCGTTATTTTCGATGTGGATTCGCTTAGCCCTTCTCTCCCCTTAGCTACGCCAAGTCACTCACTGCTTGGCGGTGAGCAGCCTGGCCACGGAGGTGAGCGGCAGGCCGGCGCGGTCCGCCATCTCCAGCGAGCTGCCGCGCACCACCAGCTCCTCCACCACGTCCGTGGCTGCGCCCTGACATACTGTGGACAACACAATGTTGCGTCACCAGTGACCCTTTTTCATCGTGGTAAAATCATCAAATTATTCATTCCACCCAGGGCGGACGGGAGGGACTGTCAGACTTGTACTGACTAAAATCTACGGTGATCCATCAATAACTCTTTTTTTTAACTTTACCCTTATGGCCGAATTTAAAAAAAAAAAATCTTGTTACTGTGAGTCTTATTTTTACTTTATCTCCATTGTTCAAAACAAGTAAAAAAGTTGAACGTAGATTTTTGTGAAGGAACTTTATTTTTATCCAGAAAACTAATAAGTTATCATGTGGGCGGGACTGCGGGGCAGGAAACAACGTATATTTTATAAGGAAACATGGCGGTTGCATTTGGCCTTAGATCAATGAAAATAATAAATTTCTTGGAAGGTAATTTTCTTTCATAAAGTAAATCTTTGCCTGTATCGGCTGGTTACGATTAGGAGTGAAGAAGTTGGTGGGTATAGAGATGTCAGGAATTTGACAGTAGCACAACAGTAGTTTTCGTCATTTTGGATCTGCCTAACCTTTTATGCCCTCCATGAAACATTGAACACAATGCTTATTTGCAATGCGTCTGGACAATTGTAGTCCTGGTCTGGCAATTTCTGCGCAATGAGCCTAATAGTCACCGTTGGCACAACTTTTTTTTTCAGCATTGAAGGAATACATTAAATACGAATTAATGTTTTCGGTGTTTTTTTTTATATCGTAGTTCCTAGAGTCGAGTCGGCAAGTTAAATCTAGCTTGTAAGGTAAGTGGACTGTTCAGAAACCTTAATGACGAAGAGTAGAAGGTCATAAGAGTAGCTTACTAAGCTCTAAGATATCAGTAAATACCACCATCTACCCGATATAATGGAACCGGGCATAAGCACTATGAGTAATGGGTTATTTGCCGTCCAATCATGGAGCATGCCTGAAACGTCAACGCGTTGTATTCTACGCGTTTATAAAAGATCTGACCGGAAATCTAATAGGGCCAAACGCCTGCGGGGTCGCGAAACAGTCCAAACAGGTAACCTATTATATTAAGAGCTATTGAAAGAACACGGTGAATTTTAGTCTGATTTTCCATTTGATGATGATGCCAAATAAAAAAATGTTTCATATCGATGTACTCACGTGCGCGGAACAGCGGCGTCCAGCCGTGGTCGTCCTCTGCGTGCACGTCCCCCCCGCGGTCGAGCACGTGGCGCAGCATGGCCACGCTGCCCGAGTCCACCGCGTAGTGCTCCACACGCAGCCCGTTCAAGTCGCGGCTCTGACACGGTACAGGTCAGGGATCATAGAGACACAATTATCAGTGATGTTCTTGAACGAGATATTGAAAGACATGATGTCATTGTTATCTACAAACCCTCACTGCGTGCATACATCATTAACCCGTAACATTTCAATCGCGGGGCTCAATTAGGCCCATAGCACACGGGGTAAAACGCGCGTCTATATGTGTAGGTACTCTATTCTCCAGGTTCAATTTTCAGCTTGGGCATTTGGGCAAATATATTAGTAGTTCACCTGGAAGTCGGCCCCTTGGTCCAGCAGCAGCTGAACGATGGGGATGTTGGCGGTGAGCACCGCGAGGTGCAGCGCGGTCTGGCCGGTGGACGACCGCTGGTCGATCTCCGCGCCCGCCGTCAGCAGGAAACGAACTGTGTTTATGTCACCTGAAACATGCAATAAAATATTAGAGTCCTCACCACCACTCATGATGCGTGCGGAAAATTCGAGTTACTAAATGTTTTAATAATACAATTTCATATATTTACATAGACACTAGCACCGCGTGAAAAGTGATGGTGCGGACTCTAGTTCACATACAGTTTTGACCGTTGTGTGGTAGTTGTGGAGCAGTGGATGCCCAGTGGTATCGGTCCCGAGTAACGAGTTGTATGTCGCGGGTTTGAACAAGCCCAGGCATATTACTTTATGTAATTTATTTATTTTAAAAGCCTACTCTATTAATGATATTATTGATCAATCTCTCTTGTATCATGTATTGATCAAAGGTCAATTAGCTGCCACTATGAACGGAACAGTTTTATTGGGTCATGCTTGTAATCTCATACACTTTAATGTTGACCGTGACCGTCACTAATTCGGTCATACCTGCGCCATGAAACTATTCATTCGAGTATCTTTATATTCTACCAGTTCCTAAACAAGCAGAGGTGATCTTTATACATTTGGTAACCAGCGGTTAGTTAACCAAGCATCATGTACTACAAATTAGTGACAGGCCGTGGGTACCGATGTACGGGAAATACATCTGCTACCTCATTCTCTATTCTTGCTGTTACCGCCACTAACATTAAGTTACAATAGTTCTATAAATATTTCAGATCGATACTAAGTTTTAAGCATCCATTAAATATTGGTATATTCTCGTCTCCATGTGCTGACCTAGCTCGTCACCCGGCTATTCTTGGCGGAACTGTGTCGCGAACGGTTTGGGAACGATCGATACACAGCTGAATGCTTCTTCTAGCAATTAAATCGGTCGTTGACAGGAGAGTCCTAGCTGCTGGTTAACTTGAAAAATTGTTCACGACTTGAAGGTGTAAGTTCCGGCGATAGAACCTCATATACCTTTCCTGACGGCGGTTGCGAGAGGTGTGAAGCCATTCTTCGGATTCATGATGCCAATGAGAGATGGCCTCTCATCTAGCATGCCTTGTACCTGAAACATTAGATATTTGTAGAGCAGATGCCCGTTATATCATCTCTACCTGTTCACCAAGATCGATGGTAACGAAGCGTACCTGTTTGATGTACCCACAGCGCACCGCCATGCAGAAGCATACAGCGGAGGTGCCGTCCGTGTCAGTGCTCGACCACGTTGGCTCCGACCACTGCGATTCCAACCATTTGTGGTCACTATTTCTGACTTCAACCACCCTGTGCACAGACAAACGAAAATAAATCAGCTGGGTGCGGCCCACTGATAGACATGCAGTTATACCGAGCTGCACCACAGCATCACCTGTATCTAGTTTGTACCGCCACGTGCCGCCACCCCCTTGTAATGTTTTAAGTAAAATTGTCGTCATTTAATTAAACAACTATTTTCAAAATAACATTTTCACTACCTTACCTTTTTTCCTGAATTTCTTTTCGTTCATCACCGCTTCCTTTTTCTTTACTTCTATCAGCATCAGTAGATTGTACAACACTTACGTCACCGCCTCCTTTGCCATCACTCTTACTTTCCTTATCATCAGTACTGTTGTCCTCTCTCTGCTTATCAAGTTCTCTCATCTGCTGATACACGGTAGCTTCATCACCAAAGAACTGAATGGCTCGTTCAGCGAGGGTCGGAACAGCTGTCGCCTTCACTATCACTCTCAGACGAAATTTGTGACAATTTCTCGAAGCTAGGTTGTCTATTTCTTTGGAAGTTTTGCCACCCCTGAAATTTGAGGGAAAATACCTCATATAAAAGAAATAGGCAGATAGAGTGCTCAGAACACGCAGAGTCTCTCAACCATTGTTATACCAAAGGCTATGCGTGAATTACGAGCGCGTGACACTAGGTCACAGTATCAATGGAGCATAGACAGTGTAGAAATTAGGACGGTTACCAATGGAGTATGAAAGTGTTCTTCGGAGAGTGTAAGCTAGGCTTAAGAGCCCGTCAGATTGAGTTTCATTTATTTTACGTATCACCTGAGTAGCAACGTTCGTAACACAGAAACCCTACGGCCTTACCTATAGACGACAACCCAAGGCGGTATCTTCTCATTCTTCTCCAGTCGGTATAGTAGTTGATCAGCAATGAAGTGGAACGGCTCCACTTTGCTCCAGTCCAGGGTGATGGAAAATTTAGTCTTCGTCAGCACTACTGGTTCTGGGGGCGACCAACTCGTGAACTTGTCTACCAGAAATGTTTGGAGTTCCATTGACATGATATAGAGCTAAAAATATCACAGTCAGGTTTATTTATATTATATCTATTTAGCAACGTATCTTTAAACAAAATGTACCTTACCGGCCTGTTGGTCTAGTAGACGTTAGTGACCCAAGGCTGCTATGCTTCTCATTCTTCTCCAGTCGGTTAGATAGCTGGATCAGCAATGTTTGTGATGAGCACGGCTCCACTTTGCTCCAGTCCAGGGTGATGGAAAATTTGGTCTTAATCAGCACTACTGGTTTAGGGGCGACCAATCGTATAACTATGTTTATCTAGAAATGTTTGGAGTTCCGTTGACATAGCTATATGTAGAGCTGAAAATATCAGACAGTCAGGTTTATTTATATTATATCTTTCTATTCCTATCTTATCTTATAGCAAAATAAACTTTTTGATTTGATTTAATTTTTGATTTTGCTGATTTTAGTTAAGAATTAAACAAGAAACAGCTGTTCATCAACTACAATAGGTAGTTAAAGAAAGGGTTATAGTACCTGTTGAAAGTCCAGACTGAAAGAAACGTAAGTTGATTGAAGAATACAAAATCTGACTTACATAAATTCACTTGAGCGCAAAAAGTTCAACGTGTTTGAAGGTCAGTATCCGATACAAAACACATATACAAACACACCAGTAGCTAAAATCAAAGGAATCTCTCGCGAATTTTGCAAGAAGAAACAATATCAGAAGAAAGCAAATCCCAGGAACAGTTCACAAATAGCAGGAGTATCAATGAGCAGTTTTGTTTGTTCGGTCGCTCGCAGTTTGATCGATGCTCTGCGGCTGCTCTGAGCGCCTGGTACCACCGCGCTGCATGCGGAAACTTAGCATCGGGTTACGTTCAACTTAATGGAATTAGTTGTGCGCTGAAATTATTTTGAGAAAATTCAGCTATGATTAGATTAGTTAATTTAAGTTTGTTTATCAAAACTTACATTAAAAGTGTGAGATTCGGTGAGCTACCAGCTACTTATCTTGAATGTTGTGGCTCGGGATGTAATGGAATCGTAGCCAAAGACGACCTTATTGAAAATTCTTTTGTTTGTCTAACCTTTTCCTCACTTCGCACTCGGATCTAGGATCTAGTGTCCTAAAAGTCGAGTTCAATTGTTTTCTTCGTGTGTGATCTACTGGCCGCAATGTGCATCACTCTACAATGTGCATGTATAATTTCATTTCCTCTTACAAGTTCAAGAAAGAATTGTTCCCTGCCTATTAAAGTCCAACTTTGTTGGGTATATGAAACTAAGTGCCTTGCTAACGACTCTGGCAGGTCTGTACTTAATAGCAGACCACTCACCATAAGTGACCATAAATTATTCTTAAAAAAATGCACTTCAATTTAGCTTTATTAAAGTTGTTTTTTATGTGTATGGAAAATAACAGTCCTCAAGACAGTGCCCAAAATGGTCCCAGCTGTCGCCTCACAAGCAAGC
This sequence comes from Agrotis segetum, assembly GCA_036375495.1. Taxonomy (NCBI): domain Eukaryota; kingdom Metazoa; phylum Arthropoda; class Insecta; order Lepidoptera; family Noctuidae; genus Agrotis; species Agrotis segetum. The sequence continues at coordinate 914,135 of JAQSVV010000017.1, read as the reverse complement.
GATGCGCGATGTTATCGTGTTTGACAACTGCGCTAGAGGGCGCTGTCGTAACTACCGTCTCATGATCATAAACAAACTATTCTATGGAGTAGCTCAAGAGCTCGGATATGAGAATTTAATGAGGTTGAATGGTGTTCAAGGTGTGATTACTTCGTTTATTACTCTTTATACGTACGCAGACACGCGGTAAACGTGTTTTTAAATAAGTATTATTTGGAACGAGTTTGGAACTAAAAGATTTTTGAGCAATTGCTTTCTCAAAAAATGGTATGCTTGTCGGATTCACACCTCATATTTATCAGTTTTTTAAATGTAAGCTGCGATTGCTTTTCGCCGACCATCATAATTTTTCTGATAGAACTCAGATTTCTCGTTTTATAATAATGGTAAAATAAAATTGTTCTTAATACTAAGTATTTTGAAGGCTTTCACTTTAACTTTGTTTTGAATGTTGTTATCCTGAAATTTGTTGGTCTTAGTCAAATCATGAATTGATATTTAAGTTTTGGTGAAACAAATAATTGAAAAAAACACAGTTTTCGAATGGTTTCCAAGCCAGCTCCCGAACAAAAAGGATCTCTTTGTTACTGGTGCAGGGAACAAATGAACTAGCATTCTTTACGCTTTTTGTGAACATCCGTACTTCTATGTAAAAAAGGTTTTTAATTAAAGCGTATACTGCAATTTACCCGCGAACTACGGATTAAATAATGGATTTTTCGTTGCATTTTTTCAGGACACTTCTCCACTTTTAAAATTATTAAAAAATATTTTTCACTTCAGTAGCTCAAACATGTAGGTTTTGCTGCCTGAAATCAGTGAGCAAAATGCGATTTTGCTCACTAGTGAGACAAAGTAGCTTTTTAATTTTTGTTTTAAAAAAAGCCGCGAATATCATATTCAGCCTTGAGTTAATCATACAATTCGAAACATTAACACTCTATCTCTTTCCCGCCAATAGAAAGAGAGAGAGACAAACACCAGCCCTTTCGAAGTTCCGATTTTGAATTTGGTCTCAAAGACAAACACGTTCGGAAATTTGTACTAACCAAAGAAATGCAAAAAGATAATAATGTCTTCGAATGTATTTTATTGAATTTTTAACTTATTGCTGTATTTAAATGAAAATAAGCATTTACTGTAAATATTTATTTCTAGTTTCAATTTATGTTAATAAATATTTTGAATAATAAAATATTATGGATGCTATTTCCGAACACGCCTTAATTTAAAAATAAAAGAGCGGGAATAAAATTTCATGGCTGGCGTAAAGAGTTGAATTAGTTAAAAAAAAAAAATATGCGTAAAACTAGCGACGAGAACAGTACTTATTTTAACATAACCATTTAAAACAACAAATTATTAATGCAGAATTAAATTTCCTAACTCTAACTAAATATCTGAAACCATACCATGTCTTCAATGAATGGAGACTTAACAAAGGGCGCAAGCAGTTTTTCAGAGACGGTGTTGCTATCTTATTTTTTAGATTTATCACAGACGAGACGATTATCTACAGTGCGGAGTATTTACTTATTGTTGAAAGCTACTTTAAAAAAAAAGTTATTTTAATCTATTCCTATTTATTATTTTATCTCCTAAAGTGTTCTCGCTGCTGAAGTGAAAAGTTATGTGTGTTACACGAGAGCAAAGTTTTTTGCATCTCGTGCCTTTGAATCTCTCGCTACACTCAGGATTCAACTTTAGAATCACTCGCTACGCTCGTGATTCAATCCTTGAATCCTTCGCTTGCTCAAGATTCAAAATCAGCACTCGCAGCAAAAAACGACTTTGCTCTCTTGTTGCACAAATAACTATTATATATCTGATGATGAGTTGGAAATTGTAACGAGTGTTAATAAATTATCTGACAATCCTTGTGTCAGCAATATCAGGAGTACATAAAAAATGAGTGATTTTAATGCGGCTGAACTGAATCGTGAGGTGGACGCTGACCTCTACCTCACGCGTCCCGCCTCCTTCTTCGCTAGCATGACTGTTTCGCAGAAGGAGGCGACCGTTTCCCACTTCGTCTTGCCCCGCAGCATGGCCTCGACCAGTGCTGGGCGCGAGAGGGCCTATGAAAACACGGCGGTGCTCTGCCCAAGCGGGGCCTCGTGCACCGTATGCTCCACCGATTTTCCGAAGATCGCCCGGGGGCCAGGGCAATCTTCGGAAAATTTTACTTCACTGGAAATTTTTATTTAATTTTACCATGATCAAAGAAAATAAATGCATGCATTTTATTAAAGTTTTGGTCTCAACAAAACGTTAACCAGTGACACATCTAAAAGAGTACATTCCTAAGATTGATTGCACAGATATGAATGTAATAATGTTGCAAAAGCAATTTTCCTTACGTCTGTTGCATTTTCCAAATCCGCGCTCATTTCACTGCCAAAAGCGGAGCGTTCTGGACGAAGATAAATGTGTGGACTGCTCCCCCCTCCCGCCGTGGGCCCTCACCTCAGGCCCCTCTTACGCCCTCAGATCCCACGACCTTACGTAACACGGATCCTGAATCCCGGAATTGTTTACTCATAGAATTTATTCCGTGTTGGAATATTAACTGGTTCAAAAGAAGAGTTTTCAAATAAAGCTCGCTGATATTTTTATTTTATTTTGAAGTCGTCCGGATCAGTTCAGCTCCTTTCGGAATTAGGTCGCGAGTTGCGAATTGTTCTGCTATTGTGTATAAAGTATAAAATTATTATCATTCGCTGAAAATATAAATGTTTTCAGCGAATGATAATAATTTCATGAGTGCTGCACGTCATTGTTGTGTTTTTATATTCTTTTCAGTTTATATTGACGCGTAATCCCAAGTTATGGCGACTGAAAACAAGCAGTTTGTTTCTCTCTCTCTCTTCACCTACTCATTCTCATTACCTTAATAAACGTTTTCAGATGAGATTTTCTTTGACATGATTGTTCAGATTTATCCTTGTTATTGAGAAAACTATTCACTCTCAATCAAAATACCTTACAGAAAGACATTCTTCAGGCTTCCGTAGGTACTCTACTAGGAACGGAAAAATCACGTAAAATCTGAAAAAACGGAAAATCATCAAAGTGTCCCCACGTCGTGGTTGGATCGAAAGGGACTGACAGACTATCGTGCAGATTAAAATTCACCGTGTTTATTTAAAATGTCCTTTACGTTGCAGGGTTAAGTTTACCCCGTTAAGATGGAGGAGAACACTAGACCACATACCTAATACTACAGTCATCTCGATGTTGTTTTTTTAACATTGTATTAATGACGCAATAGATCAGCTCATCAACGTCATCGTGTTCTTTCGTAAGCGACCGAGAGTACAGTAGAATGAACATAGACTTGTTTTTATCGTCGCCGGATTGCTGCAAAAACTGACACTTTCCACGTCGCGGGTTTTGTTCGTCGCGTTGATTTCAATCAGTTGTCTACTTGTGAAGGCTCTTCGACTTAGATCAGACAGAAGATTGATTTTGTTCTTGAGAATTTCCATTTGTTTAAAAAGTTTTATCAAACCCTTGTACCTACATAATTCTGTCATGGTAAAATCATCGGCATCATGACGACAGGTGGAGTAAAGCTGTGACAGAGTGGCGTCCAAGGAATGGAAAAAGAAGTGTTGGTCGTCCGGCGGCGAGATGGGCAGATGACATTGTTGCCATTGCGGGAGTGTTCTGGATTAGGCTGGCGCAAATCCGTGGAGCTTGGCACAAACAGAGAGAGGCCTGTACACAGCAGTGGGTGAAGACGGGCTGTGGATGATGATGATGAAGAGTCATCCAATGAGTCCTCTCTGTTTTATGTGGTTTTACAATCATCTTGTAGGTAATTATCGGCGTACATATATGAGAGATGCGACGTTTTTGAGCATAGTTTTCCCACTCTAAAGCTATTTTCAAACGGACTGGTGAAGCGAATGCGATCCGAAGCGTTTTTGTTTGTAATATAGAAAAGAGAAAGCGATCCGATAGTTTAAATGTTACTGGCTTCAAACAATTCCATACATTACAAACAAAAACGCTTCGGCACGCATTCGTTTCGCCTACCAGTTCGACAAAGGCTCTAAAAACGATTTCATTTAATATTACTTTATTTATTTTTTTGATTTAATATTTATTCCATTTTAATAAAGCAGTGGGTACCTTTTGTTTATGAGTACCTAGTACTTGCTATGTCAGTCGCTATTGTGAACGTTAGCACAACAGTTATTGTAGTAGTGCCGCGCCTTGTGTTGGTAACTTTGTAACAGTTGGCGATGTGTGTGCTCATCGAACTTGTTTAGATGAGTTTCTTGTGTGGCTGACTAGCTTCTGATCGCGGCTTGGTCCGCGTGGAAGTTGGTAAATATGTCAATAGAACGTGATATCTAGACAAAAGTCCATCTATATTATGATGTTTATGCACTCCACAAAATTGTGTGATGATTTCTTTAATGTAGACAATGAAGGAGTTGGTGAAAACCTGAATGCAGTTCGTTTGTGGTATGCATTGCTGTTGTTAGTGTTATTCTGGCACTAGTTTTATGTAAATGTAAGTGCTGGGCAGCGCTTACTACCTTTTACTCAAAGTTATTTTAATTCTTAGGTTGTTTCCAGACAACCTAAGAATTAAAAGAACGAAGAGATTATCCCTCTTCTCTCCATTAACATAAAAAAAAAACAACAAAGTATATTTAATTCTATATAATTATATCTAGTTTCATGAAAGAATATCAGAAAGACAGATTTACTTTCACTCACTTTGGGCCCTATCTGAAAACCAGCGCTTTTTAAGAAAAGGTCAGAGCACATTTTGGCCTCATACAGGACCAAACTTGTTATTAAGTTTTATTATTTTTCTTTTGTTTTTTTTTTATATGATTTCGTTTTGTTTAATTTTATGTTGTTTTTCTGTCCTGTGTGTGTCTAATAAAAACCTTTTCTTAATTGTCATTTCTGTTAAGTACATCAAATGGGGCGCGTTGTGTTCCATTCGCGCCTCTAAGAGCGTCAGCATAATGACGGGGCGCCCCTCTAGAGGGCCAAAGCCTGCCGGGGTCGCGGGGCTTTTCTCATTACCGTGACCCCGAAACATGGGCTATTGAAGGACACCGTGGATTTTAGTCAGTTCGAGTGTGACAGACAGTCCCTCCCGCCCTGCTCGGGGTGGGAGGACTTATTTAATGATTTAAACACTTAAAAAAAAAGTACATGAAATGTTTTAAGTGGGCTACGTGTGTGTGGTAGATACCCTAAACGCGCTTGAATTTGTTCATGTTCATCATCGTCATTATTAGGAATGTTGAACAAAGGCCTTCCCTCGTACCGCCACGCCGTGTAATGTGCGGGTTCGGTAAGCAAGCTTTTTAACATTGACATTTATTTTCTCATGTTGCGGGACTGTCTTATCAGGAGACCGTGACCCTGGAACGTATGGGGCTCTTGAAGGAATATCGTGGATTTTAGTCAGTACGAGTCTGAAAGTCCCTACCCTCTTATCGTTGGGATAGGTATCTCAATGAAGTCATCAAATGGATCATTTGATGACTTTGCTACGATAAATAAAAAAAACAATTTTCATGATGATTTTGTGATAGTTATCAAGTGCTCTGAAAAAGTGTAATAGGATATACACCTTTCGTTTTGGTGAATGAACCTGATTAAATTGTGAATTAAAATATCAGTACATCATAGCCGTGCAATGCTGTCTCTTAGATAGATTTTAACCTTATCACAATGGCGATGGAAACTGGGGAAATAATGGCGCTGGTATAGCTTGTTCCAAGCATCGTCACCAATGACGATGCTCTCTGAACTGATTTGATCCACATCACACAAATCTTAAAGGTACTTCAAATTAATAGTATTACGTCATTGGTCGGATTAGGACTAAGCTATGGTGGCGCCATCTACAATAGCTTTGACTTGCCATCCCCATTAAATACTGGAAGAATGTTCGATTGGTAAAATTTGACAGAATGGGGTAGGTCGACCTGCTGGTACTTGTTTCTGTCATCCATTATGATTGCAAATGTTTCCAAATTTATCAAACGGATGTCGGTTCAAACCTTTCATGCACATTTTTTCAGATTTGTTAAATGTCGAATATTTAATTTAACCTCTAGAGCCCCAAAAAGCCCCAATGGCACAATTTTGTGCCACTAAGCCCCGACCGATTTTAAACTGTATTTTTGGAAAAATAAATCTTAAAACCGGTCAGGATTTGGTGGCACAAAATTGTGACACGGGGCTCTTAATACTTTGGAACACGTAGTGACGTGAATCTTATGTGGTTAGTTTATACTACAAATAAACTAACCACATAAGATTTACGTTACTACGTCGTCATCATCAGATTTTAGGATCAATCAATAAGTTTGCGTTAGTCCAAAGATCCGGAACACTAAAATAAAGTATCGAGAGCTTATTACCTTCTTCTTACAGCCTTAAACGAAAACCACTTCAAAATTACAACCCCATAACAACCTCTACCCTTACAGTTGCCATAACTAACCGTTATCTATCTGATCGGGAGAAGTTATCAGTGCTATTACAGTAACTGGCTGGTTGCTATATCAGCCTCATCTCTATGGCACCCGGAGTCGCTGCAGTTAAACGGCTCTTACAGTAATTAGGTACAGCGACCACCAGCCGAAGGAGAGCCAAGTGAACTTGACCCCACAACATTGACCTTGACGGTACAGCGATAGAAGAAGTGGAATACGATGACAGATATTATGAGTAATGAAGGAAGTCAATATAGAGATTAACTGTGTAACACGAGTGGTGTTGTTATGTATTTGTTAATGTAAATATTGGATTAGTTGGATAAAGTTTACTTTCTGTCTTTAAAATAAATATTATGATCCATATCTTATCTCTTTATCAGCTGTTCTATTAAAATAATCGCGCTCTCAATTCTAGAGCAAGTGTGCAGAAGTAAACAAATGATTTATTATGTAGGTGTGGGTATGTTTTATGAGCGAGACGGTCGGTCTGCTAATCTGTTATCTCACTTCCGATGTGAGCGGGGAATACGCGCTCGTTCCGATCACACATTGTATGTACCTCAATATCCGAACATCGGATTCAAGTAAATGATAATACCTCCTTACTTTATGAGAGCCGCGTCTATCGCTGGCACATCGCAATAATTTCGATGCCACGAAAAAAATACGTCATAAAAAGTAACATTGGTTCGAAATGATTGGTGTAAAGGAAACGTAACGCTGCGATGGCGGGGCTATCGATCGACGCGGCCAGTCGGCGCCGGGCCATCGTGCGGAGCGCACGTATCGCGGGATAACACTTCGATAACCTCACTGGCCACTCGCTCGACAGCACGACCACACGGACATCAACACCCAGAGGTAAGTCTATTTACTACAGTCCTTTGAAAAACTATCGTGATGAACCGCGCGTGATAACTAACTGAATATTTTTCTATACATAATAGTGAGTGTGCACGTAATACATATACAAACAAATATGATCTTCCTAGGTGGATGATCTGTCGGACAGTATCGCTGTGTATTGACCGCTGTAGCCTCCAGGTACTAATTACATTACGTGATACAAAGGAGAACAACGACTGACTCATGCATAATGTTGTGCTGTACAATTGTACATTAATAATAAGGCAACGTCACACGGATTCGCGCGCCTTTTGTGAAACAACGAAACGTTTTGACACTGACGATGTGAAACTGCAAGATTTCTTGCTGCCGAATGTTATTTTGGAGTGTTTCGTGTATTATGCACCAAGTAAAACAGTGCGGACACCATGCTACGGATAATATCATTACCTATATTTTCAGGTTTGAATGTTTGATGCAATGTACCATTATAATCTGTGTGTATAATATGTCACCATCTCAACATTAACCCTCTAAACTGAAAAGTGCGCGAATCGATTTCCCGTAAGTAAAGTACTAATAGCCTGAGCTCCTGTTGAATTCTTCTGAGCAAAGTAACGTACGAAAACTTTTACTTTTCCTCACAACCACTGAAATGCTATGATGTTTCTTCAAGTGTTTTCCAAGACATCTCCGAATCCTATTTTCATTTGTTTCTCATTTACTATTAGTAATTAGTGGAGATGTACCAAAACTGGGTATAAATAAGCTGCTCAAGTACCATTGCTTTCGGTTTACGTTCATTTGGGCGCAAAGCAATCGTCCTAATCGTTGGCTATAACATATTTTGATCGGCGACCCGAGTCCTGTGTGCCCCCACTGACCCGACCCTGCCCGAGGCCTGCCGGAGAGCTGCCCGATCAGTGCCCCGGGAATTCAGGCGAGCAATGAGTTTTTAGCCAAACGGTACACCCGAACGATTAAAGAGAATGTGTGCGAGGCTTCGAAGGTCATTTGAATCAAGAACTATAACTGTGGTTACTTCTATCTCTAATGTTATTACTAACTTATAACAAAATTCCTGAATTTTCTCGTTCCCGCTTACCTCAAACACACTGACAAAATAGACTTACTTGACACTTCTTTCGGCCTGCCTCAATTAGATAAAGAGGGAAATATTAACACAATAGCACATAAAAATGATAAATCTATCTCTGGTTCCGTCATTTTCCTCATAGTGAGGAACAAAGGGCCCGATAGAGACCGCACAGTCCTTGAACGACTGCGCCTATATCTTACAGTGTCGTGTAGATACTTGAGTATTATACTTAAGTATTCACCGTCTCAGTGAATACCAGGGAAGATTTTGTGGTATACTACAAGAGTATTGTTGTTACTGGGTCTCTATTTACATAATATAAAACGTACGTAGACTTCTACATTATGGATAAACTTCTTCTTGGCGTGTTCTGAAATAGGCTACTAATTCGGCTCTCTCATTGATTCGCTCAGGACTTGATTACCTATATTATTATTAAGTACATCATAGTTTGTAGAATTAATATTCAACTGTTATTGAACGTCAGAGCTTGACTGTCTTTTATAATATGACTATGTTTATCTCATTGAATAGAATTAGGTACTAATTAAGAAGTAAGTTGGCAAACCATCCACATACAGCCAGTAACAGTGTCCAAACGCGGGAACAAAACAGCTGACGCACGCAATATGGCCGCCTATAATTTACGGACAGGCTTATATTTATAGGCTACGTCCGAAGGATCGAACCACCTTTTTGTGCTCAAGGCCTTCACACAATAAACTACAAACCCAGAATTTCCCAAGTTTGAAGGCAGAGGATAAACCCTGTTACAATCATGAGGGTGGAAGGTGTAAATGCAAAAGTGTAGTAGTAGCCAGTAGTAAGCAGAGTAGTTTTGTACCAAAGTACATTACAAACTTAGTTTTTATTTACCAATAACCTCTTAAACTAGTATTTTAAACAACTTAAACCAAGGAATCCCAAAAAAATAGTGCATAGCCAAAAACAGCTCCTCATACATTGTGTGGTCGTGTAAATTGAAATGTAGGGAATTTTTGAGGAGTTCGTGGAGCAAAACACGACATCGACTCGGTCCAGGACATTGATCGTACAGCTAGTTTTTTTCCCACAGAATCAATCCTCCTCCTCACTCTCCAGCCAAGCTGGTGATAGGGAGCTATGACCTTCGTGAGGGAACGGAAGGTGGTGTGGTGGTCCACTCAAGCCGGTTAGACCTCCATCGTAGCACAACTTAGTCCTCCAGGCGGTTGTGCACACCGTGGTGACACGTACCCAGAACCAGTCAAAAGTACTTCCCTAAATATCCGTATCCGGTGAGGACCTGCGTCAGGTGAGGTCGCCGTAGCGCCTCTCCAGCCACTCCTCAAAGAGGGGTTGCGTCGTATTACCGCGATTGCGGGGTGCCCGCTTCTGGAACACATGAACACTGTGGGACATTGTTGATTTTATTATCACTTCATTAGGTAATACAATTACTTATCAAGTTTTGAAAAGCATCTATTCATAATTTGACATTGTTACTGTTAACATAGACAAACCCTACACCCTACATAGTTAGAACTCCTCAGAGAGCAAGCACAGGCTGCGTCTAGGATTATACGCCATTAGTGACGCTCAGACGCGCAAATGAAAGGCTTTCACTCGAACTCTGCAATTACCAGGCGATATGAATTACAATAATTAAACCACATCCCGCTGGTCTAAAATGTGCCTTATCTTTATGTCGTTTTGATACGTTTTCGCATGTGGTTTGCTTGTTAATGAAGCCTAGTTTGGGAGCGCGCTGGATCCCCGCGACAGAGAAACAAGTGAAGGGTGAATGTTTTAGAGTTTAAACGATTTGTTGCAGATAGATAGTCATTATGATGAGATGTGAAAGAATGAATAATTAATGCATTTTCCATGCAAGACTATTGTAATTACTTGCTTGTATGTAGGTATTATATCCAAATTATAATGTAAATCGTTGCCTACCGTAATCGGCAAATCCAAGTTTTTTCACAGACTTTTTCATATTTCAACATGAAAATCTAAACTAGTATTACAACGCTGAAGCTGTGTTTGATTGAACGCACTTATCTCAGGAACTTCTGGTCCCATTTGAAAAAAAAAATGTGTTTAATATCACATTTATCTATAAAGCTATAAGCATAGGGCCTACAAAACATCATGTTACGGCTTATACGCAACGCTTATACGAACACTTATCGCACGTTAATAGCTGAGCAGTGGGTGAAACTGCGAGGAAAAACTATTAAAATTACAAAGATCATCTGATGAGTAATGAGGTGTTCAGACCTACCACAATCCCTCCGGTTCTCCTCCGTGTCCTGTATAAGATGACGGATGGCCGGTCGCTCGTCAGTTATTGCTCACTGTCAAACTTCCTCGGATCGAGGTCACGACTCCCCATTGTTCGCACTTGTAACCAAAGACTTCGCTCTCGGGGGAATATTGACGGGAATTTATTTTTCTTTTTACTTGTAAAATTTGACATCGATACATAAAATTAGCATTCGTTCTGTTGTCTACGCGTTTTAGTCTCATCTCCCTAGAATAGGTGTTTGAAGAAGTCCAAGTGGTAGTGGCGAAATAGGCAACCTCTATATTTTTTTCGAGATCATGATTTATTTTTAGAATAAGTTCTGATCGACAGAAAACTTTCATTTGATGAAAAAAATAGATTGATTATGCACAAATATATACATCTACATTGTTCTACGTTTGGAATCCAACACATAGCAATAAGAGACACGACAGGCCCAACAAAATCCAAAAATAAAATAATTAGACCATAGAAAAACTTAAAAAAAGTTTTGATAGATTAAAAGGAAAGCTTAACTTATTACATAATAATAAAAGCTTGCTCATTTATACCTTCTAATCAATCTGCCCGTGAGATCATACCACTGAAACATTATGTCACAGCATATAATTTGGTATTTAATCATAATAACGTTGATGAAAACTAATTAAACATATTCCCTCGAAGCAACTGGGATTTCATTAAACATAAGTGTAAAGTGTATAGGAGAGAGGAATGTCTCAGTGTCAGCTCGAAGCCTGGATTTGTGTACCTAGTTGAAAATAGGCTCGCTCCAAACTACGTGTTTTCCTACTCCTCCACTATTCCGATTAATTTTGGTGCAGGATCTAATACAGTTAAATTCGTTCTCCGGGACACGTCGAGCTTCATTGTCTCGGCGCTTTTCTGATGGTTACCACTGTTGATTCTGGCTGTCAGGAGTTTCAGTGCTTTGCGAATAACGCGGTGGCTTTGTCAAAAACAGGCTCTCTTCTATCACATGGACAGTAACATAACTGGTCTTAACCTCTGCCCTTATTTTGCATCAGCGAGATCAATGAAAACTTTCACTTTGTTAATGCTAAGGTCGTGCTTTATTTTTCAACATGAAGAAGTATTAGTTATGACAGTTTTGTGTTTCAAACATCAAGTTAGATACATGATCGAGCTTCTTTAACTTTTTAATTTTTCTTTATTCCACGATATCTACACGTGCATGGTTCCTTCTACACTTCTACATTCTTCTAGATTTCTCGGTTGTGATCTGTGAGAAATTGCACGTATTTAGTATCCATTGACGGCTCTGTTCGTAAGAATTTAAGGATTAAGGAATTAAGTCGTCAGTGCAGTTTAAGTCTCCGTAGTAGATCCCCTTTGTGTCGCTTAAGAAAGGGGAGAGGAAGTCTCGCCACAGTTGCTCAATTGATGAAAATAATCGGATACATTGAGTTTTCCTTGTTCTTGAAAGTAATTATATTTTTTAAACAGTGAAAATGTTATCATACTACTACTACATGGTTTCATCATCATCATCACCATATCAGCCGTAAGACGTCCACTGCTGAACATAGGTCGCCCCTTTAGACTACCAGTAGGACCTGTTGTAAGCGGCCTGCATCCAGCGTCATCCTGTGGCCTTCATAAGATCGTCTGCCCAACTAGTGGGTGGACGTCCTACGCTGCGCTTGCCGGTGCGTGGTCTCCATTCGAGTACCTTACGGTACCATCGGCCATCAGTTCTGCCCACTGCCATTTCAACTTGCTAATTCATTGGGCTATGTCGGTTACTTTGGTACGTCTACGAATCTCCTCATTTCTGACTCGATCGCGCAGAGAGACTCCGATCATAGCCCTCTCCATAGCTCGTTGGACTATACTGAGCTTACTAATGAGGCCTATAGTAAAGGACCACGTTTGAAAATGTTAATTTACTGTTAAAATAACACCTATTGAATAGTCTCTTGATCCTTAATGATAACGCAGTGCGGCTGTAAGTTGCACAATGTGTTATTGTTTGTGGTGTGTAGGTATATGCACTAATTTGGGACAAGAGAACAATGTCTCTGCACTGCAGATTTCCCCGTAATACTCGACCGTCTTCCTTGAAGACATCTGCTTTTAACCTTATTCTAGAGTTTAATATTTTACCCATAAAAATGTTTAATAACCAGCAAGTACAAGGAGCATATTCTTATATATCTCCTTTGTATCCGAATAAAGGAATGTCTTTGATATTACTTTCTTTAACGTTCCATCTGACGTCAATAAACCGCTCGCGATCTTTGTTAAAATGCAATTCAGAGGAGTATTTCATAGGAGACTGTCAAAGGACTTGTCGGCGAATGAAATGAATGCACGAACATTATATTTTGTAGATATTAAACTCTTGTAAGTAAATCGATCATTTTAAACTTGTATCTGAAAGGGTGAGTACCGATATACTCGTACCTTCAATCGGTCCCAGTTTTAGCTAAAACTTACAAAACTTTTCCATTACATACTTGTTTAACGTAAAAATCCCTACCGTATGTGCAACATTAAAATGATTATGATCTTGATAGGTAATTAATTTTTAATTATCTACATACAGCGTGCATCGAATTCATTGAGCATCGCAGTAATAAGCTTTCGCGATAAATGCATCGAAGTTAAGTAGATAGTATCGCAGTGAATACTCGTATTATCTTCCGCGATAACGTGCTTCGCAAATATGTAGCATCGAATTCGCATTCGCATCGAGATTCGTCGAGATTTCGTATTCTACCCCGGCTGTAATTGAATGCTACGTGCTGCTATTAGCAGTCTTAGTTTTAGTGTTTCTATAAATACCTACAGTATAACTTTTATGCCAAGACATAGACAGTTACAAAAGTTACAGTTTCCATCTTACATACTACTCGTATATGACTAGAAATAATTTGAAAGAAAATATAATGAATAGCTTTTAGAATGTAGACTAGTCTCCTTTGATTAAGTTAGATCTTAATTAAAGTGTACCATTAATTAGAGCATATTATTATAATTTGCGGTTTCAACGATATACAAAACATAGCAACATAGTTTACTTTTTTTTAATAAAATATGGCCCTTTATAATTCTATAAACGTAAAGAGGCTGTATAGCCTCTTTACGTTTAGGGTTAGTTCATACCGAGACGCGTTGCGACGTGAGGGTTTACCACACGAATCGATCAACAGTCGATTGATACCATCGATCGAAATCGGTCGACGTCGATCGGTTGGTGTGGTAGCTTTAATTGATCGACGGATACCGGTCGACTAACCAAACGATCAATTTGCCGGTCGATGAGCATCGGTCGACGGCATCGGTCGATCGATGGCATCGATCGACTGTCGATCGATTGGTGTGGTAGAAACTATCGATTGACGTCGACTAATCCAATCTACCATCGATCGACTGTCGATGGATTGGTGTGGTAACTGACTCACTGATGCGACAATACTGGGTGTCGAGTCTGCTAATTATTAGTCAGAATGGCGCCACAATGGCGTTTCAATTTTCGAACCATTTTTACTCAGCAGTAAAAAATGGTTCGAATAAGCACTACAATTGAAACGCCATTGTGGCGCCATTCTGACTAATAATTAGCAGACTCGACACCCTGGAAATGTGTTAGATTTTGACTTGCTTTATTAAAATGTGCTCGCAGCGTCTCAGTATGAATTGACCCTTAATTTCAAATTCAAACATTAAATTAACGCCATCTGGCGACCGCAACTAAAGTTTTAATGACCCTACAGCGATAGATGTCGCTGCTGTTGTAATTTCATTTTAAAATTCAAATTCAAAGCGTATAATTATGAATGCAAGAGTGAATTAAAAGTGAGCATTAGGTCTTATTATTGTCGTCTGGGTTCGCAGACGGGGCTGTTGTACAAGTAGCTGCACTTGTAGTGCTCTCAACTGATCTGTCCGGAGACTCGTCCGCAGTTGTTTCGTCTCATTGTTATTAAATTAAGTTTGTACCTGAGCACTGTAATGTTGGGGGGTGAAGCTTATCATTCGTTTTACTTCAGAACAGTTTGCGTCCGCTGAAACTTAATGAATTGAATTAGTTTCTTGAAGTACGAGATTATTCTTTTTTTTGTTTAGGAATTATAATTCACGTTTACGTTTAAGAAGTCTTGAATATTCAATGTTTGTTTATATTTTAGCATCGTACGATAAAAAAAAAAAAATATAATATAATCGATAATCGGAATCAGACAAACATACGATTTACGGGTCGAAAAGAGAACCTACCTTTTGTTGTCGGTTAAAAATAGTACGCAGTACTATAAATTAGTAAATGACGTTGCTATAATCCTCTAATCCGTACAAATCCGAGTCTCCTTCAACATAATAGCTAATCACTTCCTATTGGCGCGTTGTCTTACACCGGCGATTGACTCGACACATTCCCCACCTCCCCTCCCCTCATTACCTGTCACTCCTATTATTATTTACCTGTGTTAATAATGTAGTGATTAGACTGATTAGTGTTGGCCACTTTATGTAATCTGACTTAAATATAGTAGGCGTCATTTAAATACAGTTAGAGAACCTGAAGCCTTAGCCTAAATTCTACACAATTGTCTGTACTGTACTTGAAGCATTACGACGCCGCACGGTATTTCGCCTAGAACATGCTAGGTGGACAAAAATCAAGTTTTAATTTCCAGGAAATCTTAATTGCATAACACAAACAACAACCCCAAACTCCAAATTCCGAGAAAAAGTTGTTTTTCAAATGCTTATCTGATGAGTCACAGAGTTCAGAAGTCAGGTAACGAGTTTAATGCAAGCGTTCCGGTCAATCAGTTGCAATTTAGCGACACTTTTGTGCACATCTCATAGTGGTTTATAGTGATATTGTAAAAGTTTTTTGTAATGGATATTAATACTGAGGGTATGTACTATTATTTAATATATTATTTTTTCAGAATCTATTAGTATGATTTTTTAGCATTTTTTTAACTTAATGCATAAAGAGGAATGCCCAAAAATATATGGAGCAAAAACCCAGAATCGATTAAAACGACTTATGTGTGGCAAGGTAGAGTATACATACTATAATCCAAATCCAATAATAGTTTTCGATTAAACCATCACCAAGTAAAAAAAACGTAATTAATTGACTGAACTTTTAAAAATATATGTATATACATATCTATATAAACATTATTTATCATCACTATCACTTCACTATCATCACTACATAATATGTGCTTACATCGTATAAAACAAAGTCGCATTCCTCTGTCGGTCCCTATGTATGCTTATGTCTTTATAACTCCGCAACGGATGATGATGAGATAAAGAGTGATTCAAGAGAAAAGTTTTTATGTAAATAACATGCATAACATAGTAGAGATTGCACCCATGCGGAGCTGGTGCGGGTCGTTACTGTACATATTAAAGTGATTACGGATTATTATACTTATGGCTAATAACTTAATAAATGAAAACAACTGAATATATGCTACGTTCTTTTATTGATTTTTATAATGTTATATATTTTATATATCTAGGAGAACGCTATCAAAAAAGGCGCTGGCTGTTGAAGCCCTTCGTGTCTTGCAAATGCAAGATAGTATAACATGCTTATTATATGGGCACAGCTGCCTAAAGTTCTACGACCATGAATGCATGAACAAGCGTATTCTATAATTGCGTCTTTGCTGTTGTGACCCGGTGTATACATGATGTATGTATAATACGTTCTGGATCGAACATGCCGCGACTGTATGCGTCCTCTTAATAAAGCTTTCTCTCCATAGCCTCTCAAACGCTACTCTTTGCCGATTCATATTTTGCTGGTCCACATAATCTGCCAGCAGGTTCGGTTTGCGTCTGAGTGGCGCGTGGAGGCGCAGCGCCGGGGCGTGACCCCGCTGCCTCGAGAATTCGAGGCGCGGCGGGAAAAGCTCCCGGCGCGCTCTCAGGGCAGTATGGAAGGAACGACTGTCGCGACCGAAGGCCGGGCACGCCGCAATTGCGGCGGTAAGACCCCTCTTTGAGGAGTGGCTGGAGAGAAGTCATGGCGTCCTGACCTACCGCTTGACGCAGGTCCTCACCGGACACGGAAGTTTCGGGAGGTACCTGTGTCTGATGCGAAAGGAGGAGACGCCTGGTTGTCACCACTGCGAAGATCGCCCGGAGGACACGGTGGAGCATACGGTGCAAGACTGCCCAGCTTGGGCGGAGCACCGACGTGTCCTCACGGCGGCGATAGGCGGAGACCTCTCGCGCCCGGCATTGGTTGCGGCCATGCTGCGGGGCGAGACGGAGTGGGAAGCGGTCTGCCCTTCTGCGAGGCAGTAATGCTCGTGAAGGAGGAGGCGGGCCGCGAGCGAGAGAGAACAGCGTCCTCCCTCCGCCCCAGCCGCAGTGGTAGACGCCCACGGCGACGGACGTCGCTTGATGATCTCCGGCCACCGTAGGCGCGGGCATGCGGGCAGCGAGTAAAGGGCAACTCGCTGCCCGACCAGAGACCATGCCCGGGTCGACGGCGCGTAGTGTCCCACGCGCGCCTCAAAGAGCGTCAGCATAGTGACGGGGCCCCCCTCTCAGAGGGTCAAAGCCTGCCGGGGTCGCGGGATTATCCCCTTATCGTAACCCCGGAACATAACAGGCTATGAAGGACACCGTGGATTTTAGTCAGTAGAAGTCTGACAGTCCCTCCCGCCCTGCCCGGGGTTGGAGGACTCATTTGATGATTTTACCATGCCAGTGACCGGTCACAATTGACGCAATGGTTGTTTCTATCCATATTGCTTATTTTTCGTCAATAGCACAAATCGCAGTATAGGGTAAAGCGGTCGTCGTAAAAATAGACAGTAACACAAATTAAGTATTTGACAGAAAAAATAATTCTTTTTTTTACGTTGCTGCTGGCAATAAACCATTTATTCGGCCAGTTATTAAAACCTTAACCAAAAAGGCCAGAAGAATATAACAATTTTATATAGCAAGGCGTGTGCCTTCCTAGTTCCTACACAGAATCAAAATCAAAATCAAAATCAAATCGTTTATTTCAACTAGGCCAATTACAGGCACTTATGAATTGTCAAAAGACATAAAATAAAACAAGTATAAAAATAGTTATGGTGCTACGGTCCCAGACACAAGACATAAAAACTGTGAAAGTACCGTAGGTGCTCATTCCAAGGTGTAGATCTCTATGGAGAAGAATGAGCAAGAAACTCCATGGACACTCTTTTTCAATCGCCAAAATTATTACAAAAATTTTGTTACATCATTCATCATCAGATGGTACATTATGTGAGAACGATGTGGCAAGATAATAGTGTCCATAGTAAAATAAAAAGACAATTCAAAATAAAGTTATTAATAATTAAAATAGACCGTGGCAGCTAAGAGATGACCAGTCACGACTGACAGCGCCCGTTCACGAACATGACACATGCATCAGCATCACTCAGCTCAACCATTTTGAAGGGAACTAAATGATCCGACACACGCGCCACCGCCAGCGAGACATTAGAGTGAGCATGACATAATCTCAACCGCCAGGGTCATTCAAGTCGTTAAAAGACGTGGGTATCTACTCATTGAAAGTTATAAAGTACATTGTACTCACAAAATGATTCCTATGAAACTATATAATACTAGAAAGATTGACTCTATACAATGCAAGGTTAGTTAACAATCTTCATCAGCTCCGACATTAGTATTAGATGATACCCTACGACTGTCGTGAAAAAGAAGAGAATAAACACACACAAAAAAAATCACTAATTAAAACTAAAGTCAAATACGATAATAATACAGAATAATTTGTTGAAAGAACATGAACAATGTCTTATGTTCAACACAGCGACCAACTATGCTTATCATCTAAATAATCACTCGCAGAATAGTAAGAACAGTAAGAAATTGTTATTATGGTCCTGTCTTGTTTGGTTATGGTTTTCTGCGAAACTAATAGCGTATTTATGACCTCTTATTAAAGGTCTATTTAGATGTATAGAAATTATTTTAATCGACTCTGGGTTTTTTTTGGGCATCCTTCCTCTCGAGCCCCCGAGGAAAATGTTTTTCCACTAAATACTAATCGATTTTATGACTTATTTTTCCAAAAAAAAGGATTAATATCGGTTTTTGTTTTGGTGGCACAAAAACGTGCCGTTGGGGATCGGGCGGTTTTAGCGTCATTTTTTTCATAAAGAAAACTTTGATCGTTCAGGAAGGACATTGATTCGCCTCTATTCGGGCTAGTTTTTAGATATATTGTAGGTATAACTGTGTAGTTTGTAAAAATACAAATATTGTTCAGCACACTTCAGTACATCATATTTTTATCTTTTTTTTTTTCACAACACGTTTACTCTATTTCAAGGTGAGCCTTTTTTGAAGAGTGGTTCAAACACACGAAAAATGATTAAAGGTCGCGTATTTATGACTATCTTTCTTCAAAATTTCACTATGGTGACATTACTGAAAACAGCCAAAGAGAAATAAAGTTTAAAATTTCCAACTTTTCTACTAAGATTGGATCCAAATGGTTGGCTTCGGGAAAATCGAAGGAGCGTTTTTTAATTACAAATAAGACTTGGCTGGATGAAGGAGACATACAGTTTACTGTGAGTTCTTTAGCCCCACAACCTTCGACATCGAGTGAGGCTGTGACATCTGCAGGAAGACCTCGCAAAGATTTCGAGAAATCGTCGTTTAAGACAAATAAACGTCGAGTCGTGGATATGACGTGCAGAGGTATTAATTTTAAAACAAAGTTAATTGTAAGCCCGACCATACTTAACATCAAGACCGGAAACGTCATCATATTGTCGCTTATTGCCACAAAATGACGACGATTCACCAGAAGATTTTTATGATGATTCTGATGTACCTAGGTTAAATTAATTTGTAAAGTAGGTATTTATTTATAATTTAATGCATTTTTTATTGTTTATGATTTTTAAATATTTTTTACTGTTTTATTTATATATTTTTTTTGTTTTTTACTACAAATGAATACCAAAAACTATTAATAATGCCACAATATGACTACTTATATATAAAACCATCGTTAAATATCATAAAATAATATTGTCCACCTAGCATGTTCTACGCGGTACACTGTGCGCCGACGTGAATTGTAGGGAAAATGAAAATGCGCCTAGTGTATGAACCGGTAATTTTATACATGAAATTAACGTCAAGTTCCCCTTCATAATATGTATATTTATCTATGTTTTCAAAAGTTTGTGTTATTGGTGTTATTTGCTAAATTGTTCCACGAAAGTAGTCTCCGTTTACATTACGTCACTAAAATATTAAAACTCGTGTTAATAAGGTCTCAGGTCCGATATAGAAAAGTTGTTCACTCTTTCTGTTTACACGTAAGGGCGCTTGTAAACGGCGCATGTGACCCGCGCAAGTGCCTCAACATGCTCAAGCTACATGCGCCATGTACAAGCACCCTAAGTTACTTATCTGTAAAATCTTAGTAAAGTTAAAGTGAAAGTGATTGCTTTAGTAAACAACATTTAGTAAGTAACATTTCTTTGTGCGCTTGTCTTATGTGACAATCGTCATGCTATCGCTCATATTTTTAGTTTCAAAGTTCTTCATGTCTTACATAACCTTTTTTTTAGCCTGGTAAAATCATCAAATGAGTCCTCCCACCCCGGGCAGGGCGGGAGGGACCTTCAGACTTGTACTGACTAAAATCCGCGGTGTCCTTCAATAGCCCTAGCTCCTACCACTGCGGTTGGGGCGGAGGGAGGACGCTCCTCTCTCTCGCGGCCCGCCTCCTCCTTCACAAGCATTGCTGCTTTGCAGAAGGAGGCGACCGCTTCCCACTCCGTCTCGCCCCGCAGTAAGGCCGCAACCAATGCCGGGCGCGAGAGGTCTCCACCTAATCTTACATAACCTTACGTTTTATTTAGAAAAAGAAAAAACTTTCAGTCACAGTAGCGTTGTGAATCTTTTTTGTGAGAGTCCTTCTTTCCTCAATGGTGGGATATAGCCATGAGTAGTATTGTCTAATCTTAATTCCAGGTGAGTGTTTCCTGTATGTTCGGGGCGCCGTTTGCCTAATATTATGATACTCGTTGATGGTAATTGTTAGTTTTATCGAGCAATAAGTGTTGGGTGCTGGAGGCTTAGTGTTTACTTGAGGGGTATGGGTTCCGGGCGAATTAAGCCCTTTATTTTCACACTTATTGGCTCTTATTTTTACATTAGTTTCTTTAGTAAATCATTTTATTGATAGATGGAATGTGAAATTGAATATCAAAATGATTATTACTTCATTTCTTCCCTTCAATGAAAAAAATAATTAAATTATAGCACTGTTCCGAAGTGAAAACTATGCCTTAAATTTTGATACTACATGAGCCGCGGAGTATCCAAACTCTAGCATATTTGTGTACCAAAGACTTTAACCATAAATTCATAATAAACACCAAAAACTTACGATTTAAGGCCACCGCAGGGTGGCGAGTAATGGGCGACTCGCTGCCCGACCATGGGCCATGCCCATGCCCAGGTCAACAGCGCGTTGTGTTCCACACACGCGTTTGTGGCGAGTGTAAAAATAAAACCACAAACTTGATATACCGCAAATTTTATATGTAAAGCATTATTTAATTTAAAAAGTGAATCACTTGCTCGTATATCACACTTCATAACAAAAGAATTCAGGAAAAATAATGTAGTTTGAAATGAGTAGTTAAACCAGTAACGAGTGAGGAACACAGTAATGTCTGTGGTTAAGTCGACGATCCGTCTGTGTTTAGTGCAGTAACGCGCGGTTAGCGGCGAGTTCCAGGTTTAAACGTTCACAATATTAAAATATGTTGTTTTGTTAACGGTATAGCACGTTTCTTGTTAAAAGAAAACAGAGGGTTTTTGTAAATACAGTTATTTCTTATTGTATCTTATTTCGTTTTACTGAGCTGAGCACAAAAAACTGGTTTTATTTTCTAATTCTCTATAGCTACGTTCTTTATTGCGTAAAAAAACAATTGAAATAGGTATTTTTAAATCGATCAGTTATTTTGATAGAATGATCCTGCCCTCAGGATTGGTTCAACTATAGAGTAACCTAAAGTCAGAAATACTCCATTTATATAACACTTAATATCATGATAAAAGCTTAATTGTTTTATCAAATTAATCACAACTGCCTAGCCACTGGCTAATTATATTGCGTTAGCCTCCTCTATCAATCTAGATGCACCGAATAACAGAATTTTATACCGAGAGATCCTTCAATAACTCTTTACATTTCGGGTCATATAGACAGCCCCCGGACCCTTCAGGTTTTGGCCCTCTATGGGTTTCCCGTTAACTAGCGAATGCCACCTTTTTGGCATTCTGACAGTCCTGTTCCTGAATGAAATGATGAAATGAAATGATATTTAATTTTGGAAGAAGGTTAATATCAACACGTTTACACGTTGTGGTTTTACAACTAGATGAAGCCGGTGTTTCATACCTGACTTTTCTGTCTCTTTTAAAGTCCAGACATTAAATTGGTAGTCATACGAGGGCCATGTAGGTTAACGAACGAACGTACCGCGAAATCTTCACAACACACTGTAATCTTACCACTTTCTGTGTAAACTACTATCATCTTACAACAACAGTTCAAGTGTTCTAACAAGAATGGCATAGTCCGGCAATGCAGCCAAGTAGCGGTGCATCGCTACCATCCCGCCACACTCGGCAATGTCCGTTCACTACCAGCGGCGCGAGTCGAGTCGAGTCGAGTTCCCTGATAACATGCAGTTACTGTTATGATAACAGTGATTGCTACCGTATGTTCAGCGAGGAATCTGATGGCAAAGGAAGTTGTGGTCGGAGCTTTCTTGAGATTACTTATTGTAGTTGAAATTGCAGCGTTGTTAAGTTTTTTTTTCGCTCGTTGAGTCAACCAGAGCGAACATTAATGCCGCAGTCTGTGGCGCACACCAGTGGCTACTCTTCGTCTGATCTGGTAATCAAACCTATGATCATAGGTACTAATGGAGTGTAAAAGCTACGTTTATATTTTCTTGTATAAAATGAACAACAATATTCCCCCCTCACAGCACGTTCCATGTTTCCTCAGGCAGGATTTCCTCACGAGGGTAATGTTTTCATAAAGCCTGCTCTCGATGCGGTATTAGCCGATCGATTTCGGAAGTAGCGTTTTATCTGATGCGGGGAAGTAAGCACGACCTTCCCATCTCCGCCGGGTGCACAATATGTTTGTGTGGTAGAAATATGAAATGGGTGGTTTTGTTGTGCAGAGGAATTTATAAATAAGTATAGCGACAATTTAGGAATCAATGAAGAACATATTTCGGGTAATGAGGGATTTAATCTTGGGGGTGAGGCCTCCGCTTGTCACCTTTCACTTGTCTCAACATACAGCTATTCGCTAATTCATCATATTTTATTGGATGTACTTTATTATACCATTTTTTTATCGTGGTATGTCATCAAATGAGGCCTCCCGTTCTGGGTGGGGCGGCTGGGATTGTTAGACTCGTACTGACTAAAATCCACAGGACCACAGTGCTCTTCACGTTCCAGGGGCCCTTTATAGGAGGCCCTGACAGATAATTTATCTCACCTTACATGACATTGTAAAAACGAATGTGTAACGTTATAAAATCTCAATCGTCGTCAATTGATTGATGTCAGCATAATAGATATTTGGAGTTGATCGTCTCTGTTTAACTGCACAATGTCTCTAGTTGCAGTTTGCTACGGGTGCTGAAAACATAATCTATACTAAAATTATGAAGCAGAAGAGTTTGTTTGATTACTGGTTGGAATTGAAAAAATATTTTTGTGTTGGATAGTCCATCCTATATACATATACTACCTTCAACCTGACGCAAGTCCTCCCGGGCACGGTTGTTTCGGGAAGCACCTCAGGGTTTCGGCGGCAGGGGAGGGGAATGGGGAACAGTCGGAACGAATGAGGGTAAGAACATCCTCTACCTCCCGCCCCATGCAGCCACCGCTGAAGATGTCCAGGGTGTTGGAAATAGTTCCAGGTGCTTGCAGACGGGGAGTAATGGACGGCACCATAGGTATGACGCGGGTGAAACCACGGGCCGAAGCTAGTTTGTTATAAAAGCTCATTTATTTACCTTTGATACTTGTGCTGATCGTGAAATGTGCCACTTTGTGTTTGTTCTGTGAAGCAATGAGCATATTTTTTACATGAAGGATTCTTATTACTTTGTTTGGGAATCATGGCTCCAATTTTAATAAGTATTTCGGGAAATTTAATAATTAAGATGATTCATGTCTACAGAGAAGGTATTTATTATAAACCAGTTTGATAAAAGATACCCCTCGTTTAGAATAGTATTTGTTATGTAGTTTGTTATCAGTAGGTAACCGCACTACTTGACCGGATGTATGAATCTTGAAGCTCGGGTTTAAGGTTTTATTCAAAAGATTTAATTCAAAACATTATTGTCAAATATTTGCACCGTGCGAGAATAGAACCCGAAACACGCAGCCCAGCAGTTGATTGCTCAGATTTTGCGCCTACCATACCATATTATTTAACAGATTCGTGTAATGCTTTGCAGCTATCATCGTTAAATATTGTATTGTGTCAACTGTGTTTTTCTTTTGTTCCAAATAAAAATGTGGGACTATTACACGCATTTATATTCGCTCATTAACCGGCCTCGTATTATATGACAGGCGGCGGGTACACACGGTTACATTCGGTGTGCAACAAGCGATATGAAACCACCTTGCCTTGGTCTCGCTTTTTGTGATCTTTCGCAAATTCAACGGTCAACTAATACTGGTTTTGCATATAATATGTGTCGTGGGTACGCGGCACACCGCTCAGGAGTTGCGCTTGATTTTAATTGTTCCAATTATGGCTTCCTCTTTGTTTAGCACTCGCTCTGCGCTCGACCTGATAAGGGCTTATCACTATGAATTACGAGGTTCGTTTCACGAGTATAAATGCCAATATCACTGTTTATTATGACAGCCCACGTAAATGGCCGAGTGACAAGTTCGCTTAAACAACAATAGAAAGAAAATCGGATAAAAACAGAGATGCAGAGTGCACCTGAAGCGTGGCCAAGTTTTTGGCCAAAGAATCAGTTTTGCCACTCAAGGTGGCACTTCTGCCAGCGTTATGGACACTTTTCCTGTTGACAGCGATGCGAATGAATCGAATATACTCGTAGAATACTCTCGATTTTTTTTAAACTTTCAGCATCATTATTTGAGTATTAACTGTGGAAGACAAGATATTTTTAAATGGCAATATAAATTAAAAAACACAACAAAGATTGTTATATTCTATAGTTAATATTATTAGTCAGATTTACGGGAATATTGGTGAAACTGATGTTGACGGAAATGTTAAAAGGGTATATGTGACTTTTTCTCGTTTTTCTTCTTTAAGTGAAATAAATAAAAGTCCCACGCTGTAATGTAAACCATGGATAAATACCATTTAACTCCTAGCACTGAACAGTTGAACACGTAACCGAAATATCATGTTGCCAAAATAAAATAATAAGAAGTGGTGAAACGATGGCAACATTGCAAAAGTTTATTTATGTCAGCGCCATGAAAACCTATAAAGAGTCGCCGGCGGGACGGTAGGGGGGGGGGTACTGGGGGGCACTGAGCCGGCCCGGTCGTGCCAACACAAAAAACCTTTTAGCCGATACATAAGCACACCCAAGTCTACGCTAAAATACACCGGCTCCCTAGGTTTTTTGCACGAAAGCTGTTGGGACCTGCCTATAAAGTCGCGATTGTGTTTGATGGGAGATCCTAGCATATTGGCAGCTTTGCGGAGGTCCATCTGCTCCAGACGGCATTAGTCGACGGACGCAATGAGCCATACGGACGGAAAGCTCCGATTTTATACCGGCGGTAATGCTGCCCGAATGAGGGCTGGACCGTAGTATGACATCGTCAAGAACATATAAGCCTGTAGGAATGAAGTTAATACTCCTTAGGGTTACATATTTAGAAAAAGCTTGATGTGTGATTTATGCACGTTATGATGGCCATTTTAAAAATTCATATTTAAGGCCGGTACCTAGTCGGTAATTATGCAGTGTGTGACAGTATTCGTTTAACATAAAACAGTGAAAGCTTTAACACTTTCACTGTCCGCGCAGCAGACACAATAGATAAACAATGGTCGTGAGTCACATGTGATTCATCGGACAGGGAAGTGGTTAAACTGTGTTTGATCTAAAGGACAGCTTTCAGTCTAAATCTGCTCTAAGAATACTAAAGTCAGTACGATAAGTTCTGCTTCCCCTACTTTGATCTATGAATGACCAGTCGTTAGCCGCCTAACATTATTATTATTTATTGATATTGCGACAGTAACCCTTTTTCCTTATCAGACATGACTGAATCATGAAGAATGATAAGCAGGTTGTACCCTGTAACATAATTTTTTATTTACCATATTTTCAGTTTATATGAAGGATCTATTTTTAAATGCTCAAAAAAAAAAATAGCAACTTTGTCGTAATAAATTAAAACAATTAAGGAAAAAATTTGTAGTTACCTATGTATATGTAGTGAGAAGTTCAAAAGTGCGTGAGCAAGTTTTACGAAGGGTCTTCGTGTTATGAGTCAGTCGCAGTCATTCCATGTAAATTAATTATAATTTTTGTGAAAGGAAAAAAAAAACACTTGAGAGCAGTGCTAAAATCTGTGTCCTTCTGAATTAATACTCTAAACGTCTTACCAAGTAAGCTATCACAGTTCTGTCCGGCAAAGTCGACTCTTTCATCTTATTATTAAACTTTTTTCGTAAGCGTCAATGCCTGGGCACGCCGCAATTGCGGCGGTAAGACCCCTCTTTGAGGAGTGGCTGGAGAGAAGTCATGGCGTCCTGACCTACCGCTTGACGCAGGTCCTCACCGGACACGGAAGTTTCGGGAGGTACCTGTGTCTGATGCGAAAGGAGGAGACGCCTGGGTGCCACCACTGCGAAGATCGCCCGGCTTGGACACGGTGGAGCATACGGTGCAAGACTGCCCAGCTTGGGCGGAGCACCGACGTGTCCTCACGGCTGCGATAGGCGGAGACCTCTCGCGCCCGGCATTGGTTGCGGCCATGCTGCGGGGCGAGACGGAGTGGGAAGCGGTCAGCTCCTTCTGCGAGGCAGTAATGCTCGTCAAGGAGGAGGCAGGCCGCGAGCGAGAGAGGACAGCGTCCTCCCTCCGCCCCAGCCGCAGTGGTAGGCGCCCACGGCGACGGACGTCGCAAGATGATCTCCGGCCACCGTAGGCGCGGGCATGCGGGCAGCGAGTAAAGGGCAACTCGCTGCCCGACCAAAGACCATGCCCGGGTCGACGGCGCGTTGTGTCCCACGCGCGCCTCAAAGAGCGTCAGCATAATGACGGGGCCCCCCTCTCAGAGGGCCAAAGCCTGCCGGGGTCGCGGGATTATTCCCTTACCGTGACCCCGGAACGTAACAGGCTATGAAGGACACCGTGGATTTTAGTCAGTAGAAGTCTGACAGTCCCTCCCGCCCTGCCCGGGGTTGGAGGACTCATTTGATGATTTTACCACGCTAAAAAAAAAAAAAAAAAAAAAAAAAAAAAAGCGTCAATGCCTTTTAAATATTTTTAATACTTATGTGTGTCCAGCTACATTTGATTAAATTGGAAGCTTAAATTAATGCAACTAATTAGACCAATACTGAGTATTATGACGCAATTGCACCAGAATATCATTATTTTCAAATTCTAAATGGGTAGCAAGTACACTTCTCCAATCGGAGCTGTGTATTTTTATTTCGTGTCATTTCTATCGCCGCTTCAGAGATAGATAAACGTCAATTTTTTATAAAGGTGCAGTACTCAGCGTGCAATGTATCGTGAAACATTTCACGTTTCACATTACAGTCAAACGAGATTTTTCATTTCATTTGGAAAGACTGAATATTTCGAGTTTTCTACTTTACTTTGTCATAGGACAGTTCCAGGAAAAAAAATTAACATTGTTATCTAGTTTAATGATTTTTTCAGCATTATTACTACTCATAATATTTTTTTACACTTTCTATCACAACAGTTTCTTAGCGCATTGGAATCTGAAACAATTCCATCTTTTTTTTTCTTCAAAGAAATCGTTTCTTTGGTTGACTTTATAAACATTTAAACAGTCAGACCATAAACAGGTATTCGTACTTATCGGTCGCATAAAATGTATTTGTTCTGTGCGGGAATAAAACCTACGATTCGCCGCGCAGCTTTTCGACTATCATTGATTTATTATTTTTATAAATAAATCAATTAGTCAGATTATTTGTGAAAACACTCGAATCGTTTTGTTTAAAAAACCCGCAACTTTATGTCCGTTGAGTGAACACAAACATAATGTGCCTACAATATTTATGTACGCTACTGATACTAACAGTATTTCTCCGTATCTCGACTCTCTACAAATAATCATTATACCTGTCCTAACTTTATCAAATAAATTTTATTTTTAAAACAAAGGAAACTTCTGAACATATCGTGCAAAGTTTACAAGTTCTTAGAACATTTTAAAGCTGTTACATGTCTTTGTATGACAGAAAACTAAAATGCATTTTCATCAGAAAGAGTATTAGTACTCGGACGAACATTAGCCACCAACATTCGATATTAATCGATGAAATCGTCTATTACAAGGAAAAATAAAGGCAATACATTTCGTTCGCTTCCTTCACGGGCACAGCCAGGCGTGTTGGCCCCCTGTACTGCTGTATTAGTATGTGAGTATAGGTCAGACTATGTTGGGCCCTGTGAGCCGGCACGATTGAGTTTGTCAAGCGACCTTATTGCTCGCAGCTCGATTATTTATAGTGGTGGAACATTATTAGAGGGGTTCCATCTAAGTGAGCCCATATATCTATGAGTTTTATCGCTTTAATGCATACACAAGTGGGTAAGAACCCTGCGATTAATCGATGTAACTGTCTTTATATCGTTTTCTGGCATCATTTGGGCTTACCTTGTACCCTCACCAACCAATAGATTCAGTCCATGTTGACCTTCCTCTTTTTTCATTCAAACTTAGACCGTCTTTCCGCCATCCAAGCTTGATAACTTTCTTATACCCCTGTTTTGCAATTTGCATTCATTAATGGACACAGCCATTCCACACTCTTGATTAACTAACTTGACCTTCTCTTCTAAAGGCCTTGATTGCTCCTACCATTTACCGACTAAACAATTATCAATGTAGACAGAATTTGTATGAGGCTTTTAGCAAAATTGTAAGTAACATGACTTTGGAACGGTTCCAGGCTATTCGAGCAATCAAAGATAACGACGTCAGAATGTACCTCTTAGCCTACATTTGGCAATTTTTCACACTCTCCGCGCTTTAAGTACCAGGGTCACATAAATCGAGCGGCAGTATGCGACCCACGTTCTGCTAGCGTGCAGAACGTACCGGTTCAAATCAGTAACCATACTCCTAATTCGATATACTCTCCTGGTACCGGGTAGAATTCGTGAACGAATTATTAATCTCTATTTTGAATTTTACCAGGACTAACATCGATTTTCCCAAAGACTTTCTTGTTAATGTGATACAGAGTTCGAACCCTTTATGCAGAAACTACAACCTTTGACTAGAGAAAATGTAATCTGCTTTGTAACTAAGCCACAAAGACGTTTTGATCTGCACAAGGAGCCGAAAGCAGTGAAGTACGGAGCGTGCAAATTGTATCAAAGGCGATGCACGACTCCTCTTACAATACACCCTGGGAATGCTCCCGAGACGTGGTAAAGACATGTAGGTTGTAGGTCAAATAGCGATCATTGGGTTAGCAGCGAGGCACTGTTCTGTACAGTTGAGGTTCTTTGATTGACGGAATCTTATTAGAGATATAACTAACGTGCTGATATGTGCATGCTACGCTACTGATTTTCAGGAATTTAATTTTCAACATTTATCGACGAATTATTTATAACATATTTTTCCTCTATCAGCTAGGTCACATAACCGGATTGAAAGATCTAAATCTTTGAGTTCCCAATTCGAACTGCATAGTTGTTCCGACATGTTTTCACTGATTACCCCAACATAACCAACATCGTCGCTATATTTTGACAGACCTCTACTGTTACACCTGATGTATTGAATATTGTCCCATATTTGCACAACTTGTAGTTTCAAAGCGCTGAATATCGATACCGGTGTTCGAAACAAAGGCATTGTCCGACCATACGTTAGCATTACCCACCCGGCACCGAACTGCTATCCATTACAACAACTATGCCGTTCACCGCTGAGATACAGGCACTGTGTCATTGTTCTATGAGGTTGTTCGGGAATATATTGGTCGATATATGTGTCGGGACGTTCATGGATGTTCGGTATTCTGATGTCAGTTATTCCATTGTTATTTTGAAAATTGTATGCAGCCTGCACCGTGGTGCAGTTATCAAAAGCATTATTACTGTTGAACGAGATACCCCATGGTCTTGAGGTCCTTTTTTGAGTAATTTCTTGAAATACAACGGACATTGTGTAGTGTAGAGGGAAGTGGAACAGGATTCCTCAAATTAAAAGAGTGCGCGCGCAATTTGGATTGGCAAACTTTGTTATTTAGCAGTCAGTTGGTAACATCTCTTGTTGAGGTCTGTATTAGGATGGGTTAGCAAAATCGAAGCTGAAGTTAAAGTTCAAGCCAAAGTTATTGAGAAATAGGTATCTAATGTTACACATTGTAATTATGCAACTGTTGTAAGTCTCGATTGTTTTCTATTTATTTCCAAGTTGGGCATTGTCATCAGTCGTATTCCAGAGTTAGCATTTATGCTATATGTGCTAATACGATGAAAAGCACGCCTTAAGAGGAAACAGCAAGGGCTGGAGAATTGAAAAATAGGTATTTGTAAAATCTATTGCTGTCGCACAGTGCCCACAACAGAGTTACAGAGCGCGATAGAGACAACAGCAGCTTGGACCGAAAATACCTTATTAAATGGTTCAAAATCAACGATTCGTAGTCCCCTGATTACTCCTCCAAAACTTAACTGATTTCACTAATTTTTTCTTTAAAAAATAAAGATAGGCATTGACCGTGTTCCTATGTTTTCCTTTTTTTATATAATCCCGTCAAATTTGTTTTCTGGATATTTGAACACAGCGGAAAATCTGGCTATTTTTTTAGGATTTTGAATGTTTTAATAATTTTTTAATAATTAATTTATGGGAAAAAGGAAAACATAGAGACATGCCAATAGTGGTCATAGATTTTTCGTAAAAAAATATTGATCTACTGGCATTATCCAGGAAGAAAACAGGGGACTACGTTTGTATGGAAAAACGACCGTGCTGTTTCCTCTTAATACTCGTATAAAATCGCAATGATATTAACTATGTGCACTGTATGTATAGTGCCCTAAACCGTGCACCCAATCTTTTGGGAAAATGTGATATTTTTAAAAATGTCGCACATTCTGCCGCCAGCCATATTATTCCATTGTTATATTATTTGGCAGAATATTTTGCTGAAAAGAATGACGAATACCTAATTCTTCAAATTGTGTACCGCTGAGTCAAACCATCTCGTTAGCGTTCGTCTCGAACCTCGGCTCACGTTACCTCGAGCGAAGCATTTGATTTTTCAGTTTGATAAATTCGCTGTTTTGGGTTTCCTACAATGGGCACTTCTTATTTATTTTTAAAATTCTTAGATTTATCAAACAACGCATTCGATGCTAAAATGCGTTGTTTTACTTCTATGCAATTCAAAAGAATTTACAATCAATAATATAGAGATTAAACCTTAAGTTTGTCAAATAGTCGTACCACTTGGCAGGCGCATGTGTAGCACTAGTTTTCAGCTGCATTCAGTTAAATTGGAAGTCGACTGAGTGCGCAGTTCGGCAAAAAATGGCAAAACGAAGCTCCTTTTTTTATTATTGTAAGTATTGAATCAAATCTGTTGCGTTTTACCTCATTTCAATGCAAACAAGTAATTCTGTAGTCATTTGAAGAATGATGAAGATATGATAATAGTTCTGTATGTGTCCGCGGCTATTTTCCTAATGTATCATATTCTGCTAATTTAATGTTATTGACCATTAAATAAATAAAATTTATTAATTACCTAAATAGGTATACACGCAATTGTAGCTTTGAAACATTTCAGACTTCCACCAGCCTCCCACTGTGACATAAAATAAAAAGTTAAAAATAATTAATTCAACGGTGTTAGGTTAACTGTTATGTAGGTGTGCTTCCATTGAGTGACCGCCAGTTAAAACGTTGCGGCGCGGCTTCACCGGCTTCTGTTAAATAAACGATCAGCTCGCAGCATCCGGCTCCAGCCCTTCATTCATATCACATGCGATGCGATGCTCTACCAACATAGTATAGCAACGCGCCTAGTGTGTAGCGGCCAGTTACGAGCACTTTACTTTTTAGAAAGGGATACTTGATGTTTAATTCGCGTAGTGTGAAGAGCATGAAATAAACAGACAGAACGTATGTGAGGGACATAACCATTAATATTAGGCTCCAAACATTCTTTTTTTAGTTAGCGTTTCGGTGGAAATTGAAATTAAATTAGGTCAGACTACGTAGGCTTTGAATTTATAGCACTGCTCCTTCAGAAACGATCATCATATTTTTTTCCCTCAGTATATAAAAATTGCATGAAAATGATTATATGACTTATGAAACGATACAAACAATTTTCAGTGTCAGTGTAATTCGCATCGATCTACCGTGACCCCGAAACGTAAAGGGCTATTGAAGTACACCGTGGAATTTGTTCAGTACATGTCTGACAGTCTCTTGACCTGCCCATGGTAGGAGGACTCATTTGATGATTTTACCACGTTAAAATCTGCAGGTCAAAGTGACACTAACATTATTTTTACTTTGAGATGAAAACCAGCGATGAGCACCAGGTGCTCGAACATTTTGTTGAACTGGGCCTTTTTTGGCTCAGCCATAAGACACACAAAAAATATTCATTTATTTTTTCTTGTGTTTTAAATATACAGGTTTTTTTCCTTGTTTATTTTTATTTTGAATGTCTATCGTGGTCTCTTGCACCAAATAAATGTTTTTTCTTTCTTTCTCTTCTCTTTCTATTGCTGGGTTGCAGTCTTGCATTACTTGATCTTTTATATAAAGAAAAAAATAAGGGAAAAGTGGTCAGATTATGTTGGTCACGAACTATTCATCATCCAGAACCACACTCATGTTTTGCTCTCAGTCAGTCCTCACGGTTCACGCATACTGTTTGAATGAAGTTATCTTTCTTTCTGTCCGTCCGTCAGCTGACAGGGCTATCTTTCTGGCTGAATGCGGGTGAATGGGGCGCCGCCGCGACGCCCCGTAATCAGGGCGCGGCCTCGAGCCCTATTTAGCCCGTGGTTGTATCTGTGAGGTTGGCTAATGCCAAGGTTCAAGTTTTATGCCATTGAGAATGTACATGGTTCTGATTAAGATTTGTTTTCATATTAGTACAAAAATAAACCTATTGTTAATAAGAAAATAAGTTTGTTTGTTTCTTATCTTTTGACTAAACCAATCATTCTAAAATTCTCAGGTATACCTACAGAGACTAACCCCCGTATCTATAAACAAGTAAAAGGTTTTACTTGAGTAAATGTCATTTAATTATGAGACGATTTTTAATAAGTAGTTTAATAATTGCTTGAAGTTTTAACTGTAAGAATATAGAATATACCTGTGCTTTCTTTTACGGTACCCACTTTGTTGAAATTCAGGCCTATTGCTTAAAAAAAATTGCACAAGTAATTGCTTAAGCTAAAGAAATTACTTTCACTTGACTATAGATACGGCTGTTAGAAACAGCAACTTTCATTCTAAAAAAATAGGTACTGCTCCCGGAAAAAACAAAATAAAGACATTCTTATACGAAAGTTATCTTTTAAGAATGACTGTCTAAAATGAACGACAACAAAGCCCCGCGCAAAAGCTAGTATTATAAAATGGAAAGGGCAGAAATTATTAGTACATCTATATTAGGCAATTTTAATTTCAAAATTAGTGCAAGAAAGTGTAACAGTGATGGAAACCATTTTTGAGTAAATCTACAACTTAATTATCGAAACAATAAGATAGTTATGTGACATCCACAATACTTTAATTTAAGATAGAGAATAACAACGAAAGTTTCTAAATGAAAGCAATTACAGTTTGAAACGAGAGCTTAGAAGGGGATAACAGGGCTATACATTATTGATTAGGTAATTTAGCGATTTAAGAGTAGAGTGCTAATATTGAGTGTAAAGTTATCTGATTTGATTTAGTGAACGAAAGCTTTGTTTCACTCGTTTCGCCTTTATCCATTTAAAATTTATCAAAATCGGTCCAGCGTTTTAGGTGTGACAGCGTAACAAACTATTTGTCCTATACATATATAATATAAGGTATAACAAGTTAGTATTCTTATCTTTTTACTTACTTCTTTATTCTGTGCTATTACTATATTGTATGTATCACAGACGTAAACAAGATTATCCCTCGACTGTCGTTAGGCACATTACACACAATTGATAATCTAGCTCTCTTGTGCCTTGAAAGCTTTTCATAAACCTAGAATTTACATACTAGAGTACTTTACATAATTATATAATGTAGGCATGTAGGAACGTAGGTACAGTCATCAGAAAAGATAAGATTCCAGGCAGCAAGTTATGCACGGTTTTGTATGAAATCGTATGTGTGTTCTTTGATTGTATGCTACATACGGCTAAGGAGATCGATGCGCATTGAAATTAAAAACAAATTATTAAAAAAAGCCGTGTAATAATTACTCCTTGGATACTTATCTATTTTGTTGATTGTACCTTTTTACATCTTGAGGTAAATTGAGTTTGTAAATAATTGGTTTTTCTTTCACATGAAGATAATGATTCCTCACGGATGTTTATGTTGTACCCGTCTTTGGGGGTTATTTTCCATTTTCTATAAAGAATTAAAAGCCCTCAAAGCTACACTGTTATTCATTTCGTTCATTTGCGTTTTTCTAAATTATTTACTTTCCAACAAAAATCTTTTGAACAAGGCCGCTTCACAACTTCAATTTAATTAGCATATAATTTACTTTTATGAATTTTATGCGTAGTACTACTAAAGTACTGAACTAACATTTTGTTTATTATTTCAAATATTAATTTAAGTATACTTCTGTGTAGTATAGTTAAATTTGAGTCGGTCTATTGAAATGTGCGCAAAACGTCGCGTCTCGATGTGTAATGACCCTTACTTGTTAGTTAGTAAAGTTACTTTTAGCAGTGGACTGCAATTGGCGTTTATTATGATGATCATCAGTAAAACCTATCATTGCAAGGGTAAAAAAACCTTTCCTCTTTATTTATAAAGAACCTAACTAGGTTTTTAAGTAGTATAAAGAACTATATCTATAATTCTACATGTCGTTTAGTTTAATCTGTAAAAACTTAACTATAAAGCTGAGTGCGACTAAAACAAGCCTCTTGTAAATCTACCAATAACAACACACCCTAAAATCTCAGCTGCCAGTGACTAACACAGCAAACACCGTGTCATTAGCTGAAAAACGAGATGACAAATGGGCGGCGAGGAGCTGAGTACGTGAGTTATGAGTGCGGGCGGCTGGCGGCGACAAAGGACGGCCGGCACACTGCGACACCGTGCCATTGTGCCGAGCTAGCAGGCCTGTCGTGTTGGGCGATCAGCTGGGATAAGGGATTTAACAAAGATGTCGTTATTAAGGTAGGAGGGATGACGGTTTTATAACGGAACATTTAACCTGTTTTTGTGACTTTCTGTTATATCTGTAACATCAAAACCGAGGCCTTATCACAAGATTTCTGGTTTTTATTTACAGCGTACTTGAAGTAACTATTGTTTTGTGTACGGAAAATTGAAAAAGTGCCCTAGTGTACGAACAACGAAATATTTTTTTTTCATCAAACTAACGTCAAAGTTAATGCCTAGAGCTGTAAATGTTTTTGACATTCTAAATAAAACAGTCCACCAATATAGTCTTCCTTGTAACACTTTTGGAACGAAGTTCCTTATCGCGCGTTGATAAAGGGGGCTAGACGGAAAAAATTCTTACGAAAAGTTGTCACGACACTTTTTGGAACGAAGTTCCTTATCGCGCGTTGCGAAAGGGTGCTAGAGCTCAAAGAGTGGAGCGGAGTGGAGCGGAGCGGAGTGGAGTGGAGTGGAGTCGCGACGATTATTTTTGTTGAGTGTATACAGTAACTTCGTTCCATCCGGGTGTCCCTTGACACCTCTCAAGTTTTTTATTTTATGTTTTATTTAGCGATTTTATTTTTTATTTTACTAAGTACTATCCCGCCGATGTTGACCTTTAAAGTGTCGGTATAAACAACAACGTAATAGAAGCAAAGACTGGTCAGTCCTCCAATGCCTAAAATAAGTATTTCAGAGCTAGAATTCCAGATATTATTTCTTGGCAGTATTCCAACCACTGTCATTCTATAAGATTATTCACAACTCTTTACTAAAATTTAGGTCAACGATTGTATCTACGGATTTCTCGTACAACACAATAAATAGGTTTGTTCACAAAGGAAATTAGATTGCTTTTATTTGGCGCCTCCTCATCGATAGTTATGGCCGACAAATATCGCGCCCACATTAATTCGACACAACACGAATTGGTCCGAAAAGATAGATTCTGATCTTAGATAAAGTTCTGATTGAAACCAGCCATGCTTGTACTATCGATGCCACCTTATAAAAGAAAATCGTTTCTATACTTTTCAAGCTAGATTAAATGGAATTTCTGCTTTCTTCAGTAGAACCTAAAGTACAGTTTGTTTTAAATTTTTAATCAGAATGTTAGGATCCCTGACTGAACACTAATTTAAAGGCAGTGTTAAGGCCTGTTCCCTGGGGGCGCAGCGCGCTGACGAAGGTTTTTGAAAATGTGACACTTTACATAAAATATACTTTTTTGTTCGTTTTAAGGTTTTGGCGAAGCGTGGTATCTCGCTGGCCATAATTAAACAAATAAAATATAATAATGCTGAGGGAGGATTTCTTTTTACATAAATTCATTTAAGAGTTATCAGTGTTAATGATAGCCATTATGACAGTGAAACTTTTGTACACGGTTGAAAAACATCATTTCGTATCGGACTAATATTTTTTTATTCATTATGTAATAACTATGTACAGACGGCAGTAGGTCAACCTAACCGAATCTGCCAAATTTTACGAATGAAACATTAACCTTCCACTATTGTGATAAATAATATGAGGTGTGCTGGCCTCTGTACCTTTACTAGTGACAGAGCCCTAAGTATTTTTTTTTTAAATATAATATTTAACAACTGTCACACAACGCCATCTAGTCCCAAGCTAAGCAGAGCTTGTTTTATGGGTACTAGAAAACTGATAAACATAGGTACTTATATATTTCTAAATACAACATAATTTACAGATAAATTACACCCAGATGAACAAATGATCGTGCGTCTCACACAAACATTTGTCCTGGGTGGGACGAACCCACGACCCCCGGCATAGCAGTCAGGGTCACCAACCACTAGACCAACAGGCCAGTCAAAATGTATGTCCTAAGGCCATCTACACACTTAATTAAAGTTCAACTTGTCGTGAAGGTCTCGCCTGTCCTTCATGAGTATCGTCTGTAGTCCGCTTAAGCCCAATCAAGTGTAAATTAGATCGTTCGGTAATGCCTCCCTGTGGCTTGTTATCTCGAAGAATTTGAAGAAAATTTGTAAAGGAAATACATGTACGAGCTTTGATTATTCGCGTAACGTGGTGGATTAGACAGTATAATAATATAAGAACGCAAATCTCTCACACATGATTATGTTCGAAAGAAAAATAAAATATGGTAATCGTGCGTGTTACGATCCCATTTTCTTTTTGAAATAATTGCTTTTACATTACGAGTATTAGGATTTACTGGAGTTTTGATAGACTTTGACTTATAAATAAACAGCTATGCAGTCTGGAGGAAATTCAAAGTCAGTTTTACTATAAAAAAAAAAGAAATTTTCCTTTATTCGCTGCCTACCACTTGCACTAACAGAAGCGTGAACCTTCACCAATTAGCGAAGGGATAATACAATAGAACAGCAAATGTAGCAGAATGGCTGTTTAGCGTCAAACGTTCAGATAAAGCGCGTTAAGCGGCTGCGGGGGCTGCGCGCCTACGTCTGCAGTCTGTAATGTTGCGGAAGTTAGCGCTAAAATGACGCCGGCGGGTCGCAGAATGGCGGGAATTATACCCAGAACAGGCGTGGAACTAGAATAGCTTTATAATTTAAGTGTTTTCTCTCAGGTTCAATATTATTATCATTGGTGAAAATCTATAAACTTAGTACTATTCCATCTTGTTTTTTGTTGATCATATTTTTTTTTTCATTTAACAATTTCATCACGTAATTTTATTAATCATATTTTGTTAATTGTAAGTCTTATTTTAGTCTAGTGCTTGTAAGTTAAAGGGGCATGCGGTGCTAACCTGTAAAAAATTGTTATACTAACCCTAGATTATAGTAGATTTAACTTTGACTATTTGTAGTATAAACAATAATAGTAATTGTTGGTTAGCCAATAAAGAAAAAATAAAATAAAAATATAAATGAATTAATAAGTAAAGCCCGAACGAAACATGACAATGGCTGTGTCTAAACTATCTGTTTTCAAAAGCAGCAGTCAGTAAGTCTGACAATTCTTTCACTTTACCCAGGGCTCCCGCCTCTGAGGACTCATTTGATAATGCTACCATACAAAAAAAGTGTAATCACGTATAAAGGCGCGGCCCCACCGCGGTGCATGGAGAGGCTACGCACGACTATGTTATACACGTGCGTAGCCTCTCCGTGCACCGCGGTGAGGCACCTTTATAGTTACATGAACTGGGCTAGTTCATGGCACATCCTAGATAGGTTTTACTAAATGACTCGGATTCTGATTTGAGCGGGCTGTTTGATAATCAGCCAGTTTTAGTAAAACAGTCGTTAAATTTAACGAAGTAAACAGCGTATCTGAACCAGAAAACTGCGTGAAATACTCAAATTACTGTAGATAAACCTTCTTACCTACGTTGTAAAAGGCACAAACCGGAACCAGCCGTAAAAATGCCACATTAATTTTAAGCACTTCTGTTAATTCACATATTTATTTGCTCATGTTATTTGTGGAACTAATTAAAGCTACTACATCGTAGTAAATTCGTTAATCATCAAAAATTCGGTTTAGTGACGTAATAATGTAAGGCCACTCGTACACAGCGCGGCGCAAGTCTCCGATACCTTACGACTTTGGTAGCCAGTCAACTGGCATTTAAGCGGAAGTTGCGGTATTACATTCTGCACCATTGGTGGAGTCATCTCAATCACCTTTCTATTACTTTGTTTAGTTATTTTCTTCTTTAGATATCCAATTTTATATTTTTGTGCACCTGCCATGTTATCTCTCTACTACCCTCGGTTGACTGGTAGAGTTTGCCTCAGGCATTAAGTCCGCCAAAGTACCTTTTTGTGTTGCTTCAAGTTTTAATGAATAAATAAATAAATATCCATTGTCGCGAGCCCCTGTACGAACCTCTATGGATTTGTATTGTGATAGTCGCCTGAATACCTGGGGTATCGGAGTCTTGCGTAGCGTTGTGTACGTAGGGGCTACATCGTAGTAAAATCGTTATTCATCAAGAATTCAGTTTAGTGATGTAACAATTTAAAAGGTTTCGTGTGAAGCCGCACAAGCGTGCTCAATTGAGCGTATCGCCCTGATCAGCTAGGCGGCAGCACGTCGTTACTGCTAAGGCTTTTAAATACTGCAAGCCTCTTGTAATCTCTTGACCGTTTTTGGTTATGGTAGCCAATCTTATTTACACCATCTTTAAACTTATAAACCTATCTTATACAACGTGTAACGTTAATAGCGCAAAATCTCTCGTGGGGTAACTCAGCCCATGTTACTAAACAATGTTTGATCAAAATCTTTTGGAAAAAATAACATTTTTCATACTAATGGGCTCGATCAATTACACATTTTGTATGTTTTTTTTTCCAAAAGTTTTTGGTCAAAAATGTTTCAGTAACATGGGCTGAGTTATCCCATGAGAGGTTTTGCGCTATTAACGTTACACGTTGTATAAAACCACCGATGCTAAATTGGCAGAATATAATTAATAATGCACAACAATTTAGTAAAAAGAAGAACCATGTGTTGCTGGAAAATCAATTCCAATTTTTTATCCGATTTCTTTGTCTGTACGTTCAGTCATTTGGAGCATCTTCCATCGACAAAAGTCGTT
Source organism: Agrotis segetum (assembly GCA_036375495.1). Taxonomy (NCBI): domain Eukaryota; kingdom Metazoa; phylum Arthropoda; class Insecta; order Lepidoptera; family Noctuidae; genus Agrotis; species Agrotis segetum. The sequence continues at coordinate 874,161 of JAQSVV010000017.1, read as the reverse complement.
TCTGCGGTGCCACGCTAAGCGTACAGATAAACCACAACTATAAATTCTTTCCTAGTTACTCCACTTACATACTGTTCCTTGTGGAACATATTTCCGTACTGAAGGCAGCTGCCATTAATCAAAACTTGTCTCCCATGACATACACATCCATCTAGCCTTACTTTAGTTCACTGTGAGCTATAGTGCGTGAGCTTCAATGACTTATCTTAGCTATTTGATTTTTGACTGCTTCGTAACTTGTGTACTGTTTTGACTTCAACTAAAGCCTAAAACTATTAGTAGACGAAGGATGATTTTCCTCACATCGCAAATCGCGCTAGATTAATTTAAGATCCTATGCACACCACGTTTTTTAAACGCGCCGGTGCAGCGCGTTTTAGAAGCGCGCGTCGTGACGGCTTGTTTTCATCAGAGCAGTTTGTTGTCGTTTGTTTTATAGTAGGCATACACCATTCTGCCTATCGATACGATAGATTTGACGCTTGCAATTGTTTCAAATCGGCAGTTCGTCCATATACACCATACACCATCCTGCCTATCGATACGATAGATTTGTCACAACTTCAAATCTGCACCAGTGATGCCAACTCAGCAACTAGATCTGTCTATTATTCGGTGACGACAGCTACAATTTCTAGCACCTTTTCATTTCATCATGAGACTATCGAATTAGATTAAAGAAAGTGGTGCAAGCGATTTTCGACCTTATCGACATTAAAAATTTAGTTTGTTTTTCTCACATTCTTATTCGTTAACATTGCTCCTTCATTAAAATCCGGTGTTTGCATCATTGTCAATAAGGTCGAAAATCGCTTGAAGGTCGGAAAATACTTGCTTAAGGATAGCAAGTTAAAAAAAGTGGTGCAAGCGATTTTCGACCTTATCGACATTAAAAATTTAGTTTGTTTTTCTCACATTCTCATTCGTTAACATTGCTTCTTCATTAAAATCCGGTGTTTGCATCGTTGTCAATAAGGTCGAAAATCGCTTGAAGGTCGGAAAACATTTGCTTAAGGATTGCAAGTTAAAAAAAGTGGTGCAAGCGATTTTCGACCTTATCGACATTTAAAATTTAGTTTGTTTTTCTCACATTCTCATTCGTTAACATTGCTCCTTCATTAAAATCAGGTGTTTGCATCGTTGTCAATAAGGTCGAAAATCGCTTGAAGGTCGGAAAACATTTGCTTAAGGATTGCAAGTTAAAAAAGTGGTTGCAAGCGATTTTCGACCTTATCGACATTTAAAATTTAGTTTGTTTTTCTCACATTCTCATTCGTTAACATTACTCCTTCATTAAAATCAGGTGTTTGCAAATAGCATGAACCTTTTTTTAACTTGCTTTCGTGGTCTCTTGACACCTCTCAAGTTTTCAATCGTATTTTGGTTTAAAATAAAGTGAATAACTCTTTTTTTTACGAGTGTACATGCGATCCATGTGCGAAAAGCCTCAGTTTTCCTGGTAAGGCCACGTTCACATGGCGATTATTTTCCCGTATACTGTATACAAGATTTTATCGAATAGAGCAGTAATAACAGTTCACAAATGAAAACTTAAAAATAGTTTTGTAAGTGAACGGCGTTCATACGGGAAAATCCCGTGTTTGAGAAATATAATATTTTACCGTGTACCGTGCAAAGTTGTCCTAAAACTGGTCAACACGATAAAGGAACGTGTACGGTATACGGGAAAATAATCGCCGTGTGAACGTGGCCTAACCGTCCCTGTAGAAAAGTAGCTAAAAAGTTTAGCCACAAGTTACACTTTTTAGCTTTTTTTCTAGCACCTTTATAAAATTAGCTAACTATCTATGAAGTTGCTAAGATGGCATCACTGCTGCCGATTTGACGTTGTGTCAAAAACGATTTGATGACCTATAAAAATTGGCATGTCATGCCATCAAATTGGCATTCCACCCCCATACACGTTCAATTCTATTTGAGCAAATTGGCAGTTTTATGCCGAATTGACAAATAGGCAGTATGGTGTATGGCTACCATTAGGCTGCGTCTGATTTGCGTGCGTATCGCGTCAAACGCGCTGCACCGTCGCGTTTAAAAAACGTGGTCTGCATAGGCTCTAAAACGCGTCAGTATCATGATTTCAATGGTATATTGACATTAGTAAACGCGATAGATGCAGTGGTTAAGCTGTTGACCGCACGAAAAAAATACGTAAATTGTTGAAAAGTAGTTGTTCTGTGTCTGGCTGTATAATATGTACACATATATCTGCAATGCACCAATGATTGAGATAATAATTTTACCAAGAGTATAAAAAAGCCTGGTTTTTCAAGGAGGTTTAGTTATGCTTATTTACATTTTGCTTGTAAAATAACGAACCATTTAATTAGATGTAAAAGCTTTTAGGAGGATAAACAAAATATCAAAAATTACCTTCAATTGAGCTTTTATTTTTTCGGTTTATTACATTATGTACACGAGTAGATTAGCCTAAAATACTGTAAACAATAATATCAAACAAACACAAATTATGATATTCCGTGCACACTTCTAGCAGCTTCATAAAGATCGCGTGATACAAACAATTAGTCTCCCTACATCTGTACATGCACTTAGGTATCCGACACACGATTCACACATACAAGCCAGTATTGTGTCCGTATCGATTTGTATCGGAACATCGTGTGTGGGCAACTTAGCTACGTGTTCGGATTAGTTACTGTGTAATTTGGTGAGACACGTACAATGTATGGTACAACTGAGGATTTTATTAACGTTAAGTAATTATTTCTTACTTTTCTTAATTTCAACACCCAGTGGATGTCATCTTAAGTACCTATATATTTATGTATACATAATTTATGTCCGCGCCATCGCAATATGTTCAGCTTTTATGAGTAAAAAAGTAACTATGATGATCATCAACCTATCAAAGTCATTGATTTGATGTTATGAAGAAGGTTAACGCAAATATAAAAAATCAATTTGTCTGTAAAGTCGGTTTACTAACGATAGTAGAACGTGACAACGTCATAAGAAAATACTGCACGTCTTACGTTGCTATAAAAAAACAATTGACTATTGACGCACCGTTGCTATGGAACGCTACAGGAGCGAGGTAACGCCGCATGACGTCATCTTTTTTCGTGCGTGCAGCCGGCCATCGAATTATAAGCCGTTATCGAATTATAAAAATATTAACTGTGAATGGCGGACAGGCGGACAAAAGAATGATCTTATAAAGGTTTTAATTTTTCAGTCGGACGTACAAAACCTTATAGAGATTAGTACTTTTTTAAATAATTTACTTAAAATCGTTAAATGTCATTCAACAATGTTACAAATAATCCGTTCACTATTTACTTCAAATCTCGCAGGAATCAATCTCAGTTCGTTGTAAGTGAAGTCATGTCAAGCCAGGCGCATGTGTGCTAATTTGTGCGCTGTTTACCATCCAGCTCTTGAGTCCAATTAGCCGACGTTCGACTCCGGATGAACACAGAATATAAAGGAACAGAGTCGGCTTCAAACGATGAACGAAAAGCTCCACACACACGTATGGCAGTACAAGCGCACTGGCATTTGTCTAAAAGTGGGACCAATATAATCAGAGCTGTACTCTTAGCACGAATTTTCAGTATTTGGGACGTAAAGTAAACTGGAATATACAATTTCAAATTGACAATTTTCATAGAAAAAATAAGTTCATTCTTCGCACACCAGAGGCGCTGTTCAGTTTTTTCATAAAAAAACGCTGTAAATACTGGTAAAACGCTGCAAAGTAAAAGAGTGAAAATTCGTGCTAAGAGAACTGAGCAGTTTATTTTTTAAATTTCATTATGGTTTGACTAACAAAAAAATGTCTGTTTACATAAAACAAATTCAGTAGCATGTGCGTTTTTAAATTGAGCTATCGAATAGTTATGCTTACATTTTTGTTTTTGCTTAATTCCGTTTCAATCCATCAACCAGCTGTGGTCGCATGGCCTGGTGATCTTTAAAACACTTTCTCACGGAGAGTACTATTTGGTGCTCTCTCTCTCTCTCTACCCAAGATTATGCTTCGAAAGAGCTGGTATTCTGTAGCTATCTGCTCCGTGGTGTGTGAGCGGACATCAGTCGCCTAATGAGTGAAGTTAGTTCTGTCCCTCGGGACAGCTTCACTGGCACATTTGCTTATTTATCGCAACAGTGGCGACGAACTTAATGAGAGGACGCTGTTCGAATAAGCGTTTCTTAGGTCTAAAATCTAGACCTATACAATGTGTAACGGTAAATGCTCAAAACCTCTCGTGGGATAACTCAGCCCATCTTGATGATGATGAGAAATTGATCGAGCTCATCAGCATGAAATTCTTTTTTTTTTTTTTTCATAAGTCTTAGAACAAACATTGATCAGTAACATGGGCTGAGTTACCCCACGAGAGGTTTTGCGCTATTAACATTACATGTTGTAAAATGCTCTGGACTCTAGATAGATTGGACTCATGTTTCCGAACATCGTTTGTAATACCCTTTTTTGTGGTAAAGTTATTAACACTAAAACTGACTAAAATCCACGTCGTTCCTTTAATAGCCTTTCTTGTTCAATTGTTATAATTACCTTTCTGGTTATAGTTGTTCCGGTGAACTCGGCTCGATTGTACCATTACTAATAATCTTACAATTTATTCGAAATTTTATTATAATAGTAGCTGGTGCCAGCGGCTTCACCGGGATATAAACTATCCTATGTGTTAATCCTGATTATAAACTATCGGTGTACCAAATTTTGGCCAAATCCGTTCAGTGGAGTCGGCGTTTCAAAGACTAACATACGTACCTACATACGCACATACATCCTCACAAACTTTTGCACATAATTATAAAATCATTAGTAGGATAGGATTGGATTCGAACTCGTTCTAAAGAAACGTCTTTCCTTTATTAAAATATAATAGTATGTACATACAATAATATGAATCTGTGGCGGTACGTGTCTGTTGTTATCTGTATATTTATCAACAGATATCGGCCGCTAATCTCTCGTTTACGTTGATAATGTTAGTCGTGTCTGGACAGGTATTGTGATATGTTGCATCATGATATTACTCATGTTTACTTTATTGAAATGGCTTTTCTTTGTAGGTAGTTGTTTTGTTTGGGTTACCAATGTTGTTAAAAATTCCAAATTTTATGCATAGTTTCTGCATTAACGGCACGATTTGCGCAATTGTTGAGCGATCGGCTGTTGTGCAGTGTGTCACGGATTCGATTCCCGTATGGAACAAATTGAGAGCAGTGGTAACCCGGTGATATCGGTCCCGACTTACGACTAAAATTGTGGGTCGTGGGTTGAACCCCGTCAGGCGCATAACTTTGTTTTATGTTTTTCATCTCAAAACGGTGAAGGAAAACATCGAAAGGAAACCGGCGTGCCCTAGAACCAGAAATTCGAAGACATGTGACATCTACCAACCCGCACAAGGGCCCGCGTATTGGATTATGGCCTCCTCTCACAGAGAGGAGGCCTGTGTCCCAGCAGTGGGAACATTATAGGATGATGATGATAGAACAAATGTTTATATGACCTAGGGTTAAACTTGGTAATACGCTGTTGGCGTACACTATGGCCGAGGCCGAGAGCCATGTTGTACGCCAACAGCAACACTCGCGTGTGGTCCCGAGAAGTTTGAATGCTAGAACGATAGGGTGTTTTGTCAACTAGTTTTACCCCAAAAGTGGTTGTTCCGGGTCTGGGTGTTAGTGTATGTGAGTTTCTATGTTTATAAACGCACCCATGACACAATAGAGAAATTCCTATTCCTATAATTATTAAAAAAATACGTTAATTAATAGCAAAACTGCAACATATTTTTGGAAAAAGCCTGTCTTTTATCTAAGAACATTATTAGGTATGTATAATTATGTACAAGGACTCGTACTTTTTTCATATAGGGTTGACAAAAAGAACATAATACCTCCATTTTTATAATATACTTCTTTTGCTCGTCTACGTCTCGTACAATATTCGCGCATAATATAACAAAATATGAACAAATTTCATATGAAATATTAAAAAAGAAAGGTTAAAATACATAGAGGGAAGGAACAAGATCACGTTAATATAAATTGCTTCTTTGACAACGTTGTGATGTACAATCTCATCTTCTTTGTACAGCGAGACATATTTTCTCGATGTTTTTCTATACATGCATACTTGCCTATAATCCCCGTGTCACATAAAATAAGAAATAGATAAGATTCGATCTAAGTAAAGTGATATACCTAGCTAACACAGGTGTCTCTATCGAGTAAATACGACATCTTGGAAAGAAAACACTTCCATTGTTAGTTTTTCTTAAATAGGTAATAATTTGGGACTTCTGTCTTAAGGCGGCGCTAGTCGCGAGCTCGAACTCACTGGCAGCCATGGTCAAAAACCATGATATTTCACCGGAAATCGAGCCATATTGTTCATGTGTGCGCGAGTGTCATCCCCCCGTGGAGAAAACAGGGGAAAACTTATTCAGTGAGATGCACGATCATTCAGAGTAAGAGGCGCGCGTAAAAAAATACGAAAAAGCCTTTGTATGTTGGGGTTTTATGAAAAAACCACTGCACCAATTAATTTCAAAAAAAAAAATTAAATTCTTCGATAAAGCTGTGTCGGTACGGACTTCGTTTTGGAAATTTGATGCTTCTTTAGCTTCTAATTTAAAATTAGCAAAAAAACGAATCTTTAGCAGCTCGTATTTTTTTAATAGCTTCATATTTTACAATTCTGCTTCCGTACAGACAAAATTAATAATGAGACAAAACGATATCATGTTTAATTTTGGATGTACTTTGTCAATTAATGGAGTAAAACCCCAACGAAGTTTCTATGGAAAAAATGTTGACTTGTTTGCTCTTAAGTGCAAAACGTGAAGACCAGAAAATGTCCTACGTGGGACTATTTCTTTTAGTCTGTGTCTGTGTGTCCGGGGGGATTGATGACGCGTGGCGCTATTTGTTTATCTAGCTGTCACTTTTTCTTATTGCGTTTTATCAAGCTATCCTTTTTACTTGTAGTCAAATGTAATGTGTGAATAAAAAGTGTGTAGGTACCTAAGTAACAGCGCGGAACAGTTTTTTCTGTTGTTTTGTAAGTGTATAATATAATAATATCTGTATATTAGAATATCCTTTGATCAACCCATGTGTCTTGGTCACAAGATTTTATTAATGTTTTCGTTTTTGCACCTAATGCATTTAAACCTGTGTCGGTAGAGTAAACCTATCTCCTCTCCACAGTTCTGCAGATCTGCCCTCAGCCCGCTTCCACCCGCGTGGTGTGTCCCGCAGCCTGCTCCCCTAACAGTGTGAACACAGCCTTACATATCACCGGTTTAGGTGTCAAGTACTTGTCTCTTTTGTCACCCAAATTAATGACGTCACACATTATAACGTTCATACCATACCAAGTAATTTAATTATATCCAACTCAATATTATACGAGTTTCATTAATCCAGTTAATTATAGTTTCATTGGCTTGTACTAATTGGATTTGCAAACTATAATTGACAAAACTCATTTATTTTGGACGTGTAGGTAATGTAGGTATACCAACATGTTCTGTTTACATTTCCAATAATGTTTAATTTTAAATTTTAAATTATGTACTGTAAAATTTATTTCACGTAAGTCTTTGATACAATTTTTGCGGTATATTGTACATTCAACAGCTTAAAATTCTCCCGTTTAAATCATTTTCACTTGTACAGAGTGAAAAACAATCAGAAATCGTGTCGTTAAGTTGTCACCCGCGTCCGGCCGGCTCCGGACGGCCGCGTACCGTTGAATGAGCGCGGATAATTAGCACCGAGTGCCGTCAGTGCCGGACGAGTGCCGTCGATTGCCGGACGAGTGCCGTGCGAGTGCCGGCCGACAATTAATCGCGGCTGGATGTCAACGCGCGAGACGTATTGTGGTTTCAACAATGTGTTAGCTCATGTTTATGGAGACTGACTTTAAATAAATATACATCACTTTCAGTGGAAATGGTTTTCAGAATGTCGATGTTTCTTGAAATTATACTTGTAAATAAAACTGAGTAGGACTTTTGCCGACTTTATTTTGTAATGCGTAAATTATTTACTTTTGGTGTAGCATCTTTTTTGCCAAATTTTAGGCCCAAAACATTTTAAAATCCTACTAATATTATAAAGGCGAAAGTTTGTAAGTATGGATGTATGGATGTTTGTTACTCTTTCACGCAAAAACCTGTGAACGGATTTGACGCTAAAATTTGGTACACAGATAGTTAATAACCTGGATTAACACATAGGATAGTTTTTATCCCGATTTTATGTTCCCGTGGGATAATTTTCGAGTTGTAGCGGGTGAAGCCGCTGGCAACAGCTAGTTCAAACATAAATAAGTCTTAAAACTAGAAGCCTCGATCTTTACAATATTAAAACCGTTCTGAGGCTGTGGAGAGACGTTACTACGTAGTTTTCACGATTTTATGACGTAAAATAAACGTGCTCTTTGACGTTAATTTGTAGTATGATATTTCGTTCGTAAACTAGAGACACTTTTCTCAATTTGTCTCTTGTAACTTTACCCCATCCTAGGAATCACCTATCCAGGAATTATATCTTACACAAACATCCAGACACGGAATAACTAGTAATGCATTCAAATATGGCTTCGACCGGGAATCGAACATGCGAAGCGAAGCGTAGCAGTCGGATCGCTCAGCCACTGCGCCAATCATGCTGTCATTAAATCTACAAGTACGAAGTACGTAGAATTTTCTAAGCAAATATTTCACTTACATTAATAACTTATTTACAATTTAATTACTAAATCCTAAAGCAAATCATATTTCTGTCGTCTTTGTAGTAGTAATCTCATAAACAAATTACGTTGAACCCCATCAACTGAGGTTCGAGATCTGTCCAATTCGTCATAATATTACGATTGAGGTTAGGGGTTCTGTGGCGTGATTACTGATTAATTAATAGAAGAGCTGACGACTCTATCCTAATGTAGGTAGGTATGTATTGATGAATTTGATAGGATACAGGAATTCCGTTAAAATTTCATATTATGGATTCGGTAAACCGTTACGGACACATTGTGGACTCCTGAAAACTTAGCATAAAATTTCTACAACGTGTAACGGTAATAGCGCAAAACCTCTCGTGGGGTAACTCAGCCCATGTTACTGAACAATGTTTGATCAAAAACTTTTGGAAAAAAAAAGATTTTTCATACTGATGGGCTCGATCAATTTCTCATTATGTATGGAAAAAAAAAACATTTTTTTTTCCAAATGTTTTTGATTTTGTTCAGTAATATAGGCTGAGTTACCCCACGAGAGGTTTTGCGCTATTAACGTTACACGTTGTATAATTTCATTTTCAGAAGCGCATTTTCATTTTCAAGTACACTGAATGGGTCAGTGTACTTGAAAAAACTTTTTCAAAAAAAATGTGACCGCCTTCAAAAACAACCACAAAAAAGGGTAAAATAACCTACAAAACTTTTCTTTCGGAAGTCGGTGACTTTTTTATTAATTTCATTGTCTCTTTTGCCACCGACTTCCGAAAGAAAAGTTTTGTAGGTTATTTTACCCTTTTTTGTGGTTGTTTTTGAAGGCGGTCACATTTTTTTTGAAAACCAGTTTTTATTTTGACTCTTTTGGAGTTTAAATATTCAACCAAAATTCTTGTCAAATACATCATTTTCTTACATGTGCACTAGAATTTTGTAATCCGTAGCACCGGTAATAATATCGTTAACATCTCTTTCATTCGTTCCCTAACTCAAAAACTACTGAACCGATTTTGATGAAATTTGCAGTATTCCCTAAGTTGGACGATACCTAGTACAACAAAAAAAGAATGACTTAAATCGGACTTGTAGTTCCGGAGATATGCGAATACAAACATAATTTTCTTACTTGAGGAGTTGTACCTTCCATCATCAGCTCAGCTACATGAGATGATGATTATACGCAAGTACTTGAATTACTTCATAAGATATGCAAAAAATATGTGTCAGCTAATAAAATTTGAGGGTTGCCCTCGATTTCTCCAAGTTCCAATCATCAGATCCTGAAATGGTGACAATGGGACCACACGGGAAGCACCAGCTTTCGAATAAACCCGAATCATGAAAATCGGTTCACCCAGTCGCAAGTTATGAGGTAACAAACATAAAAAAAAAAAAAATACAGACGAATTGATAACCTCCTCCTTTTTTTGAAGTCGGTTAAAAATGAAAATGCGCTTCTAGTTTTTAAGACCGAGGAACTAATTTTTTCATATGATATTAACTTCACTTAGACTTTAGTTTCAAAGGGTTCTTCTATGTTTTGGCATCACTTGCATTAAGAATCGTCTGGACCGCGAAAGCAGACATCCTGATTATACATCCGTGATTAAAATTTAATTAATGGCAACCCTCGTGAGGGGTGAAGTGTATTGGCAGCACACACCCCGTACACCCCGCACACACCCGCACACACCCACACACACCCACACACACCCAAACACACCCGCGACCCCCGTCAACTTGACGGAAGGGTAGTTATCGAACGGAAGGGCTGTTTTAAAATTATCACGATGGTGTTGCCAATTTAATACTGCAAGGATTTTTTGGGCTGGTAATCCGGTGTTGGGTTCTTGGTTACTCTACCTACCTACGAGTATGTGTTGCTAAATTTTTCTTGTATCGTGGGAACAATTTACTTGGACATTATCGAAGTTTACAAAATATTCTTACATGCAAAATGTATTTATAGATATTCTTAGAGGACTTGTACAAGCTCATATTTTTAAGTAGGGATTAAATAATAAGAACACTTTTTTTTAAGTTTTCTAATTATTTATTCTTGCCAAATTAATCAAATTCTCCTGTCTCAAACTTTAAAGCTTAATTTTAAGTAGATACTGCTAAAACTATTCTCTACCGTGAGTTCGCTAGCAAGTAACTTATTGTAAACTTAAAAGCTGAAAGTAGGCATTAATTAAAATCTGAAAAATGCTTTGAACAAGTAACTTGAAACTTTACAAAGTCAGACAACGAGTTAGAAAGTAAGCATGGAACAAATAACTTTAACTACTAGAAAAAAGAACAAGAATCACTTTGTTTTTAGTTAAGCCGAGTATTATAATTTTATAGTTCTGCATATATTATGAGTACCTAAGCAAATTTACTAATAAACCTTTCAACCGTTTTAATTAATTAAAAACACCATGAAGGCCTCATCATCTTATGAAGTACTAGCACTTCGCCCGCGACTTCGTCCGCGTTTATTTCTCTGTGTTTTCTTTGCTATAAACCTCACGGAGTGCGAGACCTTTCCAACGAATGCAAAACCGTGGAAATCGGTTCGTGCATGTATTTTTATATAGTAGATATACTACACTTTTTCATAGCTATTCATTACAATCCGGACAGCAAGTTAACCATTATTATCATACGTCACCTCTCTAAACCTTATCTTGAAAAACGCGACAAAACATTACACAATACAGTTAATTCCTGAACAAATAATTCCACAGGTTATTCCTGTATTCAAATCGCGTGTCTGTGCTCAAAATACACAAATCAATCAATCATTCCATATACAAACCATTCAGAACAATCTCATCCAATCACAATCACACTCGTACCAGTCTTTCAATCACCCCCTCACACACACACTTCATCCTGTCTTCACCCCCTCGACGTATTCATCAGAATTTTAGTTGGTTCGGAGCGTCCGGATGATGTCACTTGACAACTTCCCTTTTGACATCTTGACGTCACAGAAACACATTTCACTTTAAATTTGGGCTCATATGTGTGGGTATGTGTGTGTTTGTGTGTGGCCTAGTTTTGTTTGACAGGTAACGGCAGTAGTGTCGAGTAGACAGAGCATTGAAGATTGTAAGGGTTATTGAATTGAATAGTTCAGTATCGTACAATCCCGCCTCGACGGATGCAATGTTTGTCGGTAGAATATCTCATCACCATCATCATCAAATACTGCTGGAACACAGGCCTCCTCTCTGTGAGAGGGAGTTGGCCATAATCTACCACTAGTGGCCAAGTGTGAGTTGGGAAATGTCCATGTCTTCGAATATTTGGTTCTAGGACATGCCGATTATCTCATCCGATGTAAGTATTCATATAATGGTTATTTCGTGCGACCAACACACTTATACAGGGTGACTTTTTTAGCACCATCCAAAATTTTTATAGGCATTAGGTATCAATCACTAAGCCCAATTTTTGAAAAAAAATCGATTCTTCAAATTGTCATATTAAATCATTTTCTCATCCGCTCTGCGTGGGCACTAAGCTAAACGTTAATAATATACACTTGCCGACGCATGAAACGGGCAGAGCGCACCTCGCGCACCCCCCGCCCCGCCCCGCTACACCTGAGCGACACATCACAGCGCGGTGTCCAGATTCATCAACTTTTTATAGATAACATTGAGACGTGATATCTCGATATTTTTGTATTGAGTGATACAAAAAGAAAAAACACGTATTCAATGATTTTCGCCAAAGAACAATATATCAAAATTTGGATGGTGACTAAAAAATCACCCTGTATACCGTAGAAAATGATAAACAAGAAGAAATTATCGTAGCGTTGTACACTTACAAAACTATAAAAACAAAAAGCGTTTGTGCAAACATATTGAACGTCACTAGTTTTTCGGCAGAAAGTCTGCGCCGCAATAAATTGTCATCGCAATATGAAAAAACTTTCTCGTCGTGTTCGGATACAGAAACAAAAACAAAAACTACACGCATGAGACAAGAGCAGAGATGTTGACATGTTGTCATTGTGTGAAAGGGAAGGAACGATTTTACTTGAGAAGAAAGAATGACGAAAAATGACAACATTTTCAAGAGTTGCCATTTTAATTTGCCAAATGGAATGGTACAAAGGTCCCTTAGGTCCCATAAATAATGTGTACAATGCCATTATGAAAATACTTATCCAAATAATTGTGGAGGAACAATGGTTCGAGTTATGGAGTAAGGAAGGATTTCTTTTTGCAAAAACAGTAAATGTAAAATCCTAAGATTTAAAATTGAAAGTGAGTTTGTTTATTTTTGGGAAAGTATAGAGCTAGAGGGCCCGGCGGAGATAGTTATAGGCTTCATTTTAATTGAAAATTCTAAATAACGCGGGCTAAAAGCTGGTCATAATTCACCTAACAGCTGCAGCAAGGAAGTGTTAAAGGTACACTCAACCGCACATTTCTGGTGATTCCTACTTGTGCTCCTAAGTACTACGACAAAATGGCATTGTCAGCTCAACGTCAAAATGTGTGGTTAACTCTACGACTCTACTTAACACCTAGTATAATTATTATAAGCATTGCAGTAAATCGAAAACATGATACTTGGTTAAAACTACTCGTTACTCATGCAAACGTTCAGAAATAACATTTTGTTTTAAAACATGCCCAGTTTATTTACACGTTAATAATTAGTTGTTTTTTTTTAATTGAAGTTCAATAAAAATGCGAGATTTATTTTGTACTGAATATTACTGAATTCATATTTTCAGCGGGCTTGCTGATTTTGAAATTGTTTTATTTTTGAACAAATATTTCGATGAAAAATATTCGTGGATTTAATTTGATGGGCATTGCGAATTGGGTATAAATTGTATATACACATAGAGCTATTATTTATTGTAAATTAGTCCGAGTGTTTGACCAAGCACATAACTAAAAAATATAACACAACTTCATGCTTTTGTGACCTGAAGTGAGAGGTATTACACGTACTCTTACCACATGTTTGTGTTTAATTTAATACTATAGTTAGTTAACCTATTGCCATCAATGAGAAAAAATGACTGCTTTTGAGAAGCATACGTACACATTCGTACATAAACTAAAATATGCATAAAACAGACATCTTAAGAAAACAAAACAGACAGTGTAAACATCGTTAAAGATATCCTCAAAGCATAAGATAATAGTAAACAAACAAGGCTAATAAAATTAATTTAGCGTCGTGAACGGAACCCACCTGTCCCTCGTAGCGTCGCGATGTCTTCGCTTATATTAATGTAATAGCGCTTCGTGGAGCGTCTCCTAGTGAGCTCTCTGATGATGCTCGTCTATTTGACACTCCTCACACTTCATGCTTGCCTGGTACTTCATGTTTGTGACACTAATAGCTAGTGTGCTTGAAGATTTAAATACTTGGCCTATTATAGGTGTTATGGCTGTATTTACGCATATAATTCATTGATAGTTACGTGTAAAAATTATACTGTTACTGTCAGCCTGTATAATCCCACTGCTGGGCAAAGTCCTCTCCCCATAACTTCCAGCTATTCCGATCTAGGGCTAGTGTGAGCCATTGGTTGTTAGTTTTGTCCAGCTCATAATATAAATTATGTTAAAAAAAAAATACCTATACCTTCATTAATAGTTCAGTGGTCCAAGTTTAATACAACTGCTTCAGCTAAACGTGATTTTTTCCAAAACCCGTTGGAGTTAGGCTTTTACTTACTCGCCATTTGTCCGAACGTTTGCCTGCGTCTAATGACCCACATTTTTTTTATTGAATGCGTACTCATTAAGCTATGTTTTCTAAATGCTGAAAAATAAATTTTAAAAAATAATTAAGAATGTAGTTGTTTTTATCATAAAAAACTTTAAAAAAGTTTTCTTTTCAAAATAACTTTTCTTTCGTCTTTGTTTTTTATTACTTTTTTGCCACTGACTCAACGACACTGAATAAGTTTTTCAGTCCTTTTTTAAGTCCGTTAAAAAGGTACGTCATTAGAATCACAAAAAAAAAAAACATTTGACAAGCCATAATTTGTATAAATTAACATCGTGCTCCACGTAAAATTGACTGTCGTATAAAGTGTCAAACCTTTTAACCTGAACAACATTCCATTAGCCGATTATAATACTTGTACAGAGGGTGCACACTGAAACACTATCTACTTTGTAAGGCAAGGTAATCAGCTTGAGGAGTTGCCCATGTTGACATGGATATTAATAGATACGCTAATAGATGTTTACTTATATTTATAAAGTTGAGTGTTTAATAATGTAAGCTACATTTTTAGGTTTCTTTTTTTAGAAATTTAGTAGCGCTGCTGTAAACGCGCGATCCAGGAGTAGAGCTTTAAGCACGAAACCCGTAGCTTCGGCTTAGGGATTTCAGAGTCGTTAGTGATATGAACTAAAAAAATGGTGATAACATAAGTGGACAGATGTACTGACTCCTGATTTGTGGTCAGAACTAATATAGAATACTAGCTGTTAACAGCGGCTTCACCCGCTAAAACTCGAAAATAATCCCACGGGAACATAAAATCGGGATAAAAACTATGTGTTAATCCAGGTTATAAACTATCTGTGTACCAAATTTTAGCCAAATCCGTTCAGTGGTTTTTGCGTGAAAGAGTAACAAACATCCATACATTATACTTACAAACTTTCGCCTTTATAATAGTAGTAGGATTGCTTGATTCTAAACTTTCAAGATGCTTTCATGATGAAGATCTCATTGCTGAAGTTACAGAGTAAACATCCTCTAACGCGCGTCGTTTCAAGCCCTATAGCCAAACGGCAAGCGACAATCGCTAACGTTCAGCAGTCGCCTATACATTTTCAACTTCATACCCCATTGCATAAAGTTGAAAATCTATCAAAGATTACAGATCGTTTTCGATTGTTTCGTTCGCTATGGCTCAGCAGTCTTTACAAGATTTTCAACTTTATGCGATGAAGTATAAAGTTGAAAATGTATTAGCAACTGCTGAACGTTAATGATTGTCGCTTGCCGTTTGGCTACAGGCTCTGATCTGACATAATGTTCGTCGTCTGTCTACTAGATTCTACGACTCAGGTGAAATGAATATTAGAATTGATGGGTGTTTTTGACAATTACCAATCATCAGTAAGAAATGTGTCTCACTTCTTATCTCACTTTTATCATTCATCCTCGTCTCTCATTTAGCTACGAGTATTCGTAAAACTGTCAGTGCGTAAAGGTTATTGTAAACCGGTGCGTGATTTGAGCACGTGTTACCCCATGCGGCCCTTTAGTTCTACACGTGTAACCCTCGTGGTAGTTAGATTGGGCGGAAAATCACTGTACTTTCTGCCCTATTTAAGAAAATATTATCTAGTAAACTTTCAGTTATTATCTTAGATTATGAAATAATATTAAAGTACTACCACTGTAGAGATAATCATATTTGATTTAGGTAATGTATTAAAATAAAATCCAGGCTCTTTGTTAAATAAGAGCTTATTTTTATAAAGAGTCTAGTTTGCTTGGTTTTTCTTTTAATTTGTTCTGTTCTTAGCAATGACACTTAAAAAAAATAGTTCCAACTGGCTAAATGTTTCAAATCAAGATATACTCTTGATAAATTTTTGTATTCACTTGTCTCCAATTATACTAAACCAATCCATATGCCATGTTTAGCCTCCAGGGTCGCGGGACTATCTAAACATGTTACTCTGACCATGGAACGTAAAGGGAATTAAAGAAGCACAGTGAACGCTCCGTACCACACGGGAGGTCTAATTCGATGATTTTATTACGGAAAAAATGTGTATGCTTTCTTATAATGTTTAAACGGCATATTAAAATAACATAAACCTTGTTACCTTCAGGGAAACTATACCTAAGCCATAAACTATGATAATCAGTAATAGTTTGTTTTATTTGTTACAGTTGCATCTTCCAGTCGACGGTTCCACGTCTTTTACATTTTACTAAGGTAAGTTACAATACTAGTAAACAAGAATTAAGATTTAATTTTGCTCTGTATTATTTATGGAAATAAGTGTGAGCAAAAAGATATTGACACAGAACGTAATCTGTTGATTTTCTTAACTAAGTGAAAACTTATCTAATTACCTGCGGCTATTTACTATGAACACCAAAAATATCTCTTAAAAATATTTATTATATATTATAGATATAGTGAGAACATCATCTTAGCAATATTCCTATTGATTCACATCGTGAATCAATAGGAATAATATAAGAGTAGCCAATGACGATGCTAAGTGAATCATCAGGAATATTGCTAAGTGGCCATTTTGGATCCTCTCATTGGTAGAGATCTACGCAACTTTTCAGTTTTAACCTCAGATAAAACAAATAGGCAGATAGAGCGCTCAGAACACGCGAGTGGTTCCACCAAAGTTAATACAAAATCAAAAGTTGCTACGAACTCGCGGCAGTACCAAGCTACGCATCGTCTCGCTCACACGTCACTAGTGATT
Organism: Agrotis segetum; assembly: GCA_036375495.1. Taxonomy (NCBI): domain Eukaryota; kingdom Metazoa; phylum Arthropoda; class Insecta; order Lepidoptera; family Noctuidae; genus Agrotis; species Agrotis segetum. The sequence continues at coordinate 856,944 of JAQSVV010000017.1, read as the reverse complement.
TGCCATTTTATGTCAAAACATGCCGTCTTGTGTGTTTAAACACTGCAAAAGTTGTTCACAAAAAGAAAGAAAACAAGATGGAATATCTATCTAAATAATCTTTCCACAGGTAACTCTTGTTATTTTTATTGTTTTGGTATTTATTTTCATTAAAATATTTTCGGCTCACTTGAAACACAAAACCTTAACAGTAAATCGTCTGTGTTGCTAGTTTATGACGGGTAAATTACCCTGAATTAGAGGAATGTGTATTGTGCATTAAAAATATCGATCAAATTCGTCAAAACAACTGCACAGTCGTAATCTATAGTACCTATACAACATTAGTTTTTGTATGTTTACGCGAATGTGGACCTAATTGTATTTGAATGTCTCTGGGAAAATAAGCTTATGGTGGGTCATAATTCAACTTGTGATGGTACATGGTACATTATTGTGAGAATTAAATAGGTAAGGAGTAATTAAATAGGTAGTAAGTAATTACGCATATTAACTTTTATTCCTTATTATTATTCTGATAAATAATGAATACTACACGCTTATGCTCTTTAGGTATAACCATAAAGCAAAATAGCGTTTCCAATTTAAAAAAAATGTAGTACAGTATTTGAGAGCAATGTAACTGAACAAAAATGTGGGAGTATTTCTCAATATCTGGCAACCGTAAACGCACACAGATGCACGTGTCCGTACACGGCGCCACTTATCTGCCGCGCACACATAAATAAAAACTGTGGTCGCTTTGTTGTTCGCGAACGTTCTATCTGCCTATTCCTTCATCTGAGGTTTTAACATAAAAATTCACGGTCCCAATGCTGATTCTAAAGTTCTTTGTAGAGTCTTACAGTTTAATAAAACAGTTCATAAACACGTCAATTCAAATAAAACTGACCAAATACTGTAATTACTTGTCTCTAATCAGACTTATTATGAGTGATGAGCCCGAACACAATAACGTAATAGACCAAGAAATATAAGTCCAGACAGTAAAGTGATGCTTACACTAGAAAAATAATAGTACTTTAGAACTGTTATTTCTCTAATTTAACTGATGAACGGTTTTATATCAAAAGCCATAGTTATAAAGTGTGAACAAAACCCATCTATCTAAATAATCCTATGTGAGTGGCAGTGCAGTGGGTAACTGGTCGTATATTTCATTACAAGTGACAAATTGTCGCGGCCGACACCGCCGCCGCATCGCGTGGTCGCCGTCCGAGGACGAGGATGTTCCATATTTATGTGATGTTGTGAGATCAAACGCAGCAATGGATGAGGTGGCTTGTGATATAGTCGATATTGTAGGAAGTTTTACTGCGGGAATATTATTCATACAGTTTGTGGATATATTGCGAAGTGTTTTCTTTCATCTTGTCTTAGGTTTACTTGCACCACCAATTACACTGGTCGACAGCATTTTTGCGCACGGGTTCTACCTAAGTTATTTTTATTGCTTGTATGTCTGGAAATAAGAAAATGAACAAAAAAAAGTTTTGAATTTGCTTTTATGAGTAAAAAATGGGAAAATTAAAATCAATGAAAATACCTAGAAATTGACACAGCGATGAGTTATTACACAGTAAACCGTACATCCATTCATGTTTAATTTTTACAAAATAAGTTTTAAAATAAAGTTAAGCTATTAAGTAAATAATAGTTTTAGTTTTCACGCTATTTTCAGTAGAAATTTCTCTTATAACCTCCAAATATAGTCTCCCATCATTTCCCTTTCAGTACTGGCCTTGGTAACGTCTCTCAAATGCTTGTCAAATCTCAAATTGTATTAATGGAAGCGTTCTGCTTGTTCTTCCGTACAAGCTTCCATGTTATCTTTAAATTTATCCAAATGAGAATGTAGCATATGCATCTTTAGTGTATCTTTGGAGACATTCCATTTCCGATGGTGAAAAAATTTGGTAGTTGTGTCAGTGATTAGCTCGTCATAACTTTCAGCTCTAGGGTTTACAATAAAACCATGAACTACTGCCTTAAAACTGTTCCTGGCTTCTTCCTCTTCAGTGCTAAGTAACTTCAGGAAAATATCACAATTAGTTTTTTTTTATTAGAGCGCCCACATAGACTCCAGCTTTAATTTTCGCCTCTGACAGCTTTGGAAAAAAAAACTCTTAAAGCAAATATTTTTGATTTGTTATCACATTTTTTTAAATAAATATGCCTGTATAATCAGAATATGATAAGTAAAACCCATGCGCAAAAATTTTTTTTTCTTTTGTCGACCGGTGTTATTATATTTACTTACATTTGAAAAGTTAAACATCATCCTGTCGCTGTCATCATTTTACAAATGACCGACGTTTTAAATATGTTTAGCGATGTGATTAGATATTAGCAGTGCGATAAGGCTTTTGTCCTGGGACTTTTAATAACTGAAACAGTATAGCACATTTGTCCAGAGAAGTCCATGTGTCCATATACTCGTAAATACAGTAGCATGATGAACTGTCAAGCTATACTTGTCGGGGTTGCAAAGAGGATAAATGACTGTCAGAGACCCTTTGCAGCTTAGAAAGTTCGTTAAGCGTTAGGCTCAGCAGACATTTGTAGATCTTTGACGGTAGACAGAAGGTTGCAAATATAGCTTGTCAATGTCTAACCTTGACAATACTGTAGTTAAGATGCACCCAGTTACACTGGAAGCTTATCCTGACATAGTTACGGCTGGACAGATTCACTACAAAGAAATGCCCTATATAATATAGTATTCATAATGGAATCAGTATCTAAATAATTGGGTTGTTTCTATCTCAACACTATCTTGTAAGAAATGTCGGTCATTTACTTATCTATCATTTATCTGAGGTTCGGGAGAAAGATAAATGATTCCCAACAGAGCGACGGATAACACTGAGCTCACGTTAATCATTTCTGTTATCTCACAAACTGTTTTAAGGAAAATTTTACGACAAAAAGTACGGTTCCATTATTCAAAGTATTTTTGGCAATTTTTGACATCTTGTCTCAGGAGTTGTTTTGATATTGTGGACTGGAATACCTAGTTTAATTTTACTTTCAATATTCTATTTTTTTGTCAGTGTTAAGAAAAGTAATATTTATCTGTACTAGAAAATTACGTCGTCTCCTTAACACAATATTAATGAACTAAGTAAATTAATACAATACTGTTCTGAGAACTTATTTCGGTATGTTTACTACTTTTTTCTGTCATTAATAGTAATGCTTTTATTGATGAGAAATCGGCGTGCGTGTATTACTAAATATATGAACACGACCGAATAATACTTATGGAGTATTGGGTATTGTAATATGACCATCTGTTCTATTGTGTCTGCTTACCGCTATTAGCAAAATAATTTAACTAAGTATATTTATATCAGAAAATGAAGACTGTAACAATATAATTAAGCAGAAACAGTTTCCCGCGGTGATTACCTAACAAGCTTCATCTCATCGCTCGGGTCGCCGTCGTCGCCGCGGTCCCCTAAATACTTAAGATTAAAACTTCCCTAAATTACAGCGACGATAAATTTACAAAACCCCTGATCTTATCAACATTTTCCTTCGAGTCATGTGGAGACCAATTTACGTTGACCCCTTATACACGCACCTTTCTAATAAGTCCAGGTTTAAACGGACCTAATGGGTTTATAAGGGTTCCTCTTAAGCTGGACGATGTGAAATTGGGTTGCGAAAAAGATGATTATGGCGTCCGGAACTTAAATCGGATGCCCCGCAGAAATCTTTAAACAATACCTTCCGAATTTTGTCTTGAGCATGGATTTTATGAGCTTGAGACTCCATTTTTAGACAGAGTACTTGAAACCAAATTGTTTTATAATAATATTAACTTTAAATTAATATACAAACGCATAAACTCACGTTTATAGCCCTGTGGGAGTAGGCAGAAACTATGTAATGCCACCTGTTACGATCGTTATACTCTTTTGGACTCCAAAAATTCTATAAAGAATGGAGTCATTTTATTAAGTAACATCATGCAATTCGATTGATTCGAAAAATCCTCAAGATTCCATCGTCCGAAATTCTGAACAAAGCTCGTACGACATCCGAAGAGTACCAGGGCCGCAGACGTGGCGCGGAGCCAACGCGAGCCTCCGACACTTTGGCACCACGCCAACTACATCGATCGCTTATTGAGCAGGTCAACGCTCGCCCTTCGCGACGCACCATCGATGGAGACATTCCTTGTTCTTACACCTCCTAACTTCGACCAGTTCTTGTTGCCAAAGTTGACTGGTCAGTGGTGGTCACCTAACAAAATCATTCTTGAAAATCCGGCTCAACTCTTGGTTTTCTTGAAAAAAAAAACGGGATAAAGTTTAACATCAGTTCCCAAAGAAACTCTAATACATAATAAACTAGTGCTATTTTTAATGACCATTTTGTTTTGTCATATTTTTAGAGACCACTTATTACGTCACGATTCCTTCTCAATCCCATTATTTGCAAAATATTGCCACACAAGATCATAGTGAAGAAAATAACCCATATTTTATAAGAGTGGATTTTAGCAAGGTATTTATTAAAGTGGCTGAAGTTGGCTCATGAAATGGAACTTGATTGAATACCTTCCACTTCATTATTCATATCTGCAGCCAAGAGCTTGTCTCCAATTATTCATGACTTGGAATTTTAAGAAAGCTGGAGGTATATCATACTTCATAGATATTATTTTTCCACCTCGTATCATACAACTTACTCGTACTACAATGATTTTTATTTCTGGAGTGTAAACGCGGTAAAAACTTATAATGGAATCTTTAACTGTAACTAAAGAAACATTTCACTTAATATAAAAGTAAGAGCAAGCTAAAAGCATCAAAGGGTCTTACCGTAAAATTACAGGCATCTCAATTTGGGGTTAAAGCTCTAGGTTAAAGTGGGCGCCAATTAAAGAAGATGTTTCTTGCCGCGTACGATCCATGAAAGTGTCAATAAAATTCAAGTGTGTAGTACGGAGACTGGCAAACAAGTGCCACAGAATAAATAGATACAGAAGGTCAGGGTTATACAACGAACGAAAATGCACTAATACTCACTTAGGCCAGCCGTTCACAGGCGGCTTATTGTCGTGGAGATTTTTTGTCGTAGAGAAAGTTTGTGCTGTGCAGAATATAGGAGTAAGCTCATCATGGTGATGTTAGATAGTTTCTAACGGGCTATACATTTAACAGAGAAGCAAAAAGTCACTGCGACAAAAGCCTCGAGTGCGGCAGCTCTTAGACACATTTCAAGACACAAGCGAACGGCAATTGTTTGAGATCACTGTACGTGTAGGTACCGTACATGTCTATGTGTGCATGCTAATCTTATCGCTCTTTAAAAGCGGAGTTGGGATTCTGTTTTCCTAGACTGTGGTAGTACCAAGACTGACAAACAAGTACGACCCTAAGATTTCAGATAATATGTGTTGTTATAGTCACGAGAGGTAGTTTATGAGAATTTTCATGTAGTTTTTATTATTGTCAGAGGACACCGAAGTTTTGACGAGACCTGCTATGACAGCCTTACTACATGACGAAATACGTTGTTCATATTGTATTATATTTACTCTATTGCTGTGTTACTATTAATTTAATTCTATATGAGTGATAATTTGAATTGTGTTGTTTGAAAACTACACGATAACAATGTATTTGTCTTTCTTGTGTTTTTGTGAGAAATAATATAATGAAGGAAAATCAAAGAGCCCGCAACATTAACGTGATACATATTCGAAGCACACATCATTCATTTTATTAAGGTTTTCCTTATCATATTAATTATTATCCCTGCTTTCATCTTATTACAACATGACTCTAACCAAATATATTTTCAAAGTAAATATTATCTTTTAAGTAACATTTTGTTTTCATAGATAAAGGAAAATTATTCTTTTCATGCAACCTTTCAGATTTGTTATTTACGATAAAAATACTTTTTTGAAACATGAAACAGTGAATGAGAACACAGAACAAAACATTGAATAGAGATGCTTTGAAAGAAAACGACTAATATAATCATACCATTTCAATACTACACTGAAACGTAAATTGTCGAAAAGAATAGCATTACATCAATTGCTCAAATTAACGTTCGATACATCAAAAGTCGCTGATGGCCGAAACTAAAAGTAATAGTTAGTCTGCTAACATCCTTAGTTCCAATCTGAACGACCTCACCGTTGAACAAGCTTACTGTTCCCAGAATCTCGCTCCGAACACGACGAAGTATCGGAACGAACTGTATTTCACTATAAAAACTTCGCGCAATCCTGCAATAATTTTAAACCAATTCCGTACAACCCTCTTATAGTGCAGCTAGTAGTAATTTATCGTCTTCGCTTGCACTTTTTATATTTTTTTATCTTCAAACTTTACCACTTTTGTAGAGTTTTCTATGGAATTTATAACCGCTGTTCTTTTATATTTTGAGGATTGAGTTTGTTCTGTTTTTCTTCGTACCGTATGTATATATTGTATAATAATTTCTGTTGTCTTATTACAGTTACCGAACCTGTTTTGGAGTACATTATTAAAATAAGCATAACATTACGTTGACTAGCTACATTTTTTCGTCAATTATTGAAGGAATCTTGCTATTCATTTACAATATGAACATCATTAAAACTAGAAACAATGACTGAATGCTTCTTAATTCCAAAAATATCAGATCAATTTGCAATCCACGGTTTGCCTAGTTCTATTATACCGCCTACCGCATCAAGTATTGCAATATCATCGGTTCCTCGCACGTCCGCATCCACTAATTCATCTGATAACCTATAAACGAAATAAAGGAACACAATGAGAAGATAATGAGAAAATCCTCTCTTGCTCGAACGTTCCCGCGGAGATTTCTCGCGATAACACCGCGCCACTCGCGATGCTAGCATTCCCGATGATTGGATCGCTATTTTTATATTAACATATATATTAGTACTTCCCTCCACGATTTTATTATCGAAAAGGGTGAAAGAAATGTAAATCGTTTGCATAATTTCAGAATCTAGATTGCTAAGGGCAAAATGTGAAAATTGAATTTAGGTCGTACTTAATTATTTATTGAAAGGGATGAATTTGAATATTAATTTGACAACTACGGTTAAACACAGGTTAAACACCCAACCATTTCTTATCCAAAATAATTATTTTAAAATCCGAGGAAATTTAAAGAAAACACAACAATAATAGAGAACAAGGATTGTTGAGATGTGATTGATTACTTCACAAAACAGACAATCTGTATTGGCTTTATTTAAGACACTTAAATTGAGCCCCTGAGAAACTCCAATGATAATTAATAATGAAATTAGAACAGCCATTAGAGCGACAATAAATTGAACAAATGGTTCATATTTTATCACAAACGATACTAATGAATAGACCGGAGATTGAATTAATACAATAATGTCAATTTTAAATATGTTAACAGTATCAAACGCTTTACATAAATCCATGTTGAACGTTGATGCCGACAGAATTTAAACCGTGATTATTCGGTCGAATAACAGCGATATAAAACCGGTCACTTTATTTAATGTGGAGTATTTTGTCCGCAGTCGCGATCTGATCGATTGACTCCATTGAGGGGAAACATTTTCGCTTCATTCGACATTTTCTTATTTTGTGTAGTTGCTTTATCTGTGGACAACAGAATGGTTGTATTAATAAACTGCTCTTTTGTAAAAGTAATTTTAGGTTATGTAATGATTCTATTATTTATATTATGTTTAATCTTATTATTGTATTTGTGTGTGAGCATTTATGAGCAATTTACAAAACCCGTAATGGGTGGTTTGAATTAATAAATAGTTAATGTGAGGCAATTTCATAATTAATTGTAGCAGCTGTCATGTATTATATTGGTTCGGTTGCGTTGTGGTCGCGGTTCTAACACCTATTCATAAATCTGTTTTAATATCCGTATTACCCTAATTAGCACTCAGTTCATGAATTTTCGATAATTTCACAATGAATACATTGGTTTGATTCGCCGTAATAATAAATAAGAAAATATTACGTTATCAAGAAACTCTCTTTTAAATGATCATGACTTCTGAACATTTAAAATTCCTAGAAAGAAACTCATGTAACCAATTACTTTTTGGCTTACCTAATATGGCGTTGTTGTTAAGTTGAGAATAATTATATTTTAATATATTTCGCAATTGCTCTTAATATCTTTCGCTTTACGCCAAAATAACACAAACAATAACATATAAGTAAACCTGAAGTAATAAATGAAATACTCAAAATGTAATCATGATTAAATCCATATGAAAGCTTCGCCCGAAGGCTCGCGGCTCCGTGCAACTAAATCAGGTCCGCGGTCGACCGCAGCGCGTGATAATATATACATCGACGGTCCTCTATGAAATGAATTTAATTCAATCCTGTGTTTTAGAGGTAATGGAATATTCTGTGTGTACTTCGTCGGCTTGTTGTAGCTCGTTACGTGGTAGTATTCAATTTGATATGTTCTGATTTGTTTGAAATACTGTTTGTTATGTTTGTGAAGGTTTTAGTAGTACACAATGAGTTCTATTTGTGTGTGATTAAGTACGTTCAACAGCAAATAGCGCTTGGGGTTTTGAAAATACCAAGCCCATAAAATATGATCATCTGAAACCAGATTTAGAAAATAATCAAGCTCTACTTGTGTGATTATTAAATTACGGACTAATTGCCAATGGGAATAACTGAATGGGACGATGTGCGCATAACCCGTACTTCCATCTTTTAATTAATTGATTCCTAGTGCCCAATTCCAAATGTATGTATAGACATTTTTAAACATCGTCCAAGCAAACGCCCTTTAAATTTTAGTTTTTGTTTAGTTATTTCTGTAAATATTTTACTCTTAATTTTAATATATAGTATGTATATATAGGTATTAATAATCAAATCCAATAAACATAATACTTTTTTTAAATTTTAACACCCCAGTAAACAAGCACAATCTTAAATCCCGCATCTGTTAGAACGTCCTCACATTATCCAGTGCCGCTAGTGCGACATATTTCCAGCTATTTCCCTCAGTAGATACTTTGGTGGTAGATAAGCCGCGCTCCCCATCCTCGGGTACAATACCAAACTTATTGAGGAACCTTTTTTGTGGCGCTCCGCCACCGATTGAAATCGAGCCTCATTTATTTGTTGGAGGAACTGCTTTACTATAAATAGTTACCATTTTTTATCCGGCAGGTAAAATAAATGTTGTTTAGATACTGATTCTCTTCGATTATGTCGGGATAGTCTACTGACTATCCTTATATCGAATAATTGCTCTAGATACTTCTAGAGCAGTCAAGGGTGCTTGTACACGGTGCAAGTAACCCGCACAAGTGCCTCAGTTTGCTCAAGCTACATGCGCCGTGTATGAGCACCCCGCGGGTAGCTTGATCAAGTAGCTTGCGCATGTTACTCGCGCGGGCAAACTGCAAACCTGCACCTTGACTTACGCGGGTTACATGCGCCGTGTATAAGCACCCTAAGTTATACAGATGAACAGAGCGCTAGATGCAGTGTAGGCAGACCTCTCACTAGGTGGACAGATGACATCGTGAGAGTCGCGGACATCGATGGATGCAAGTGGTGAATGTCGTTCGCCGTGGTGGTCTAAGAGGAGCGCCTGTGTTCAGCAGTGGACGTATTCCGGCTGATGATGATGAAGTCATCTGCAAATCATCAACTTGATGTTTAAGAGTAATATAATGTTTTTTAAACTAGAAGTAATACATATTCCATAATTTTTGAGGCTAAAATACAAAATCTCATAGATAAAGACAACATCTTCAGAATCAAAGCTATAGAAGAATTTTACAGGATCCGATGACCCATTAGTATTTAGGAAGACATTTCCACCCGATAAAATCACTAAGCGTCCTCTAACACCAAAACCAATTCATACGACCAATTTGATACGTATCTCCCATAGTTTTTGCACCAAAGTTGTCAGGATTGACTGCCGGATAGCGGAGCCGCAGTCTGAACTAATCCCTAATGATTTAACATGGGCCTTCCTCTGACACGCTCTCCCGTGACGTCATCAGTCGTACGACTGAGGAGCGAGGGGTATGGGGGGAGCGGGGTTCGAATGATAGTAGATTTGTGTGTGTGTGTTTTTTTTAAATTGGTTCTATTTTTATTTTCACTTTTATGCGATAAAAAATGTGGAAGAAAATCTCAAGTGTTCGAGCATCGTCTTTCATGATTTAATATTATAGCATAGCTTTTACGTTTGCTGCCTCAACTTATAATATCGTGAGCGACGACCTTAAAATTCCCCGTTTTAAGACTTCTCTTCCTTAGTTAAATTACTTTAATTATTCACTGTGTCTTCTCGAGTACCTACTCGGTAACCACACAAGTACAGTGAGGCGACCCTCCATGCATCACTGGCAGACATTGACATACCACCGGTCGCTAACTAGCGCACTACAGTCGCACCCTCATCTGTTGTAACACTGCCATTAGCACTTGGTTATATACAGGGTGAATTTTTCAACCGAGCGTGGATATTCGAAGCTGTGAGGAATAGCGAAAAACTCAACACAATCTCATTTAGAAAATCAATACCTAAATTCATCAGGGATCCTTAAAAACCCGTTTATTTTGGGACACTCGTAGTTGATTTTCATATAAAATTATGCTTTCCAGATTCAATCTGGCGTTTCTTAAGGGTATAGAATAGCTGCTGCCATTTCAAAAAATAGGTATTTAGAAAAACTCGTACTGTCCCTCTCACGCTTTGAAAAAACCCCGATCGTGCGATAGAGAGCGTTGCAACTCGCGACTGAATGTAAGTATTTTTTATATGAAATTTGTCTCTCGGGAGAAAACGTTTTTCACACACTAAATCACGACCGATCTCTTAGATTCTGGTGTCAATCGTTTCAGCATATTATATTCTAGGTTTGTAGGTTTTGTTTTTTTTCTTAAACTTCTTCGTTTTTTAAATACAAAGGTTTTACTTCAATGAAGATTTTGTCATAAAAATAGTAACTTTTAGGCGCCTGTAACTTTCAAACTATTATAAATTTTGAAAAAAAGAAAACCTATAAACCTAGTTTTTTACTGTGTCAGATGCATTGTAAAAAAAAATCATTGAGATAGGATAACATTTAGGGGGAGGAAAACGTTTTCTCTTTTTGTATGGACGAAAGCTCGGTAGACGATAGTCTTAACGCACAGTTGTCCTTATCAATCATAAATATCTGAATGACCGAGCTTCGCTCGGTTTTTAAAATGTCTATATCTTGGGAACCGAGTTTTTCTCAAACCTGGGACCTGATAAATCGATTCCTTGAGCCGAAAAATCCCTAATCTGTAATTTTCATGAAAATCCTTGGAGCCGTTTCAGAGATCCTGATTACATATAAATAGATATACAAGAATTGCTCGTTTAAAGATATTAGATAGATAAACCTTGCCCAACATAATATAATACAGATTGTGTTCCCCAAACGATTAAATTGATACACTATTTGTGCACACTTTATGTTGATAGAGGTGTATAATGTTCAACATTACCCGCCAGTGACATGTTACGAACAAACAAAACGCCCCGATGTTTACCTTCATGAGGTAAACACAAAAATAAAGATAAAAAAACGTCGCAGTAAATAAGGTAATAACGATGTGTTTTTAGAGAAAAGAAAAAGTTAAGAGCTATTGCTTTATTATGTCTTGATGGCTTTTGTACGTGTGGGGTGAGGGCAGGTGTGAAGAGGCGCGGGGGAAGAGGTAATAAGAAGAATTGTAGGAGGCATAGCTAGCTATTGGCCAAGGAAAAGTAACCTGCAAAGGTCACAAATTATCTGACGGTAATTAATTTAGTCTTGGTCCAACATCAGTTGAAGTTAGTTTATTTTTAAACTTTGTCCCGTTCTTAGAACTCTTGTTGGTTAATTTATAAACATAGAACTCAGATACGCAAACATCTAGATCCGAAACAACTATTTGTTGATCATGAAAAATCTTTCGTGCGGAAATCAAACCAGCGACAGCGCCAACCGTGCCGTCGAAATGTATGATTATGGCATAGAATAGAGGTTATTTTAAATTTAAAATGTCACTTACGGGATATCTTCCGTGATTATTTATTTGTTCACGGAAGATATCCCGTAAGTGACATTTTAAATTTAGAGACAAACCGTGAAAGCTTAAAACAGTGTTTAGAGGTTATTTTATTACGAAACTGTAAGCCATCTTCTGCAGTTCTTAACAATTAACCTTCATTTAAACTGAAAGTCACACTATGCACTATCGACATTCTTACTTTACTGACATTACTTCCGTAGTCATGTAACAGAAACTTTTATTCAGCTCCATCTCATTTTTTTATATATCTTATTCATTTTCCTCGTACATCACATCATATCTTCCGCCATACCCGATCAAAAAACTCGCTCCCATCCTGTCAGGTTGAACATGTACAATATGATATTCTATTAGACGACGAAAGGGAAATTGTCTGGCTTTACTCCGCAGCTCCACAGCTCCGCCATAAACTGGGATCGTGTTTGGCACATGTTTTGATATAGCGCCATCTGCCGGCGGACGACGCGACTATAAACTATTTTATGTTTGCACGTGAGAAGCCCAAACTATCAATTTGTAAGGTTCATTACTCAGCAGACCGGAATATTTGATTATACTGCAATTTGTGGGAATTTATTAGGTAATCTAATCGAAAGTTCAACTAACACAAATTATTTTGTTTAAGCTTACATACAGTCCCTGTGTCCATGAAAATCCCACAGTGTCTCAAGACAAGGGTGTTTAACCAGTGTGTGTTGCCAGTGATGACATATGGCTCTGAAACGTGGGACTGCTGGCCTTTTAGAGAGACTAGGAGTCTTCATTTATCATATAACTCTCTTAATACTAACTAAATGTGACTTAAACCTATTCGGCTTTATTACAAAACGTGGTTTAACTTAGACCAAGCTTTAAATCAAAAATGAATTTTTGAATTTCGAACTTTATTTCTACTGTCGTAAAGTTATTAATACAAAAACCGAGTTTAGATCCCGGTCTAAGTTGTCAATGTGTATTTTAGAATTTTATAGCAGTTGGAATAAAGTTCGAAATTCAAAAATTGATTTTTGATTTTAAGCTTGGTCTAAGTTAAACCACGTTTTGTAATAAAGCCGATTCGGCTTGTATGTATGTATTCTTAAACTTTAAACTAACTATAATATGTATACGGTGTAGTCACCGTATAAAGTAGTACATGTCCCAATAAATAATATTTACTCAAACACTTGTACACGCAAGCCTAATAAAGCCTACCCTAAAACACTGTAGACTTAAGTCTTCTAGCATATAAACAATACTAACAAAATATTACTTAAAAGGATCAAAATGTATATTCGTTAAAAGTTTAAGCTTACATGAACTGTTTTCTCCAAAGTAAATATTTACTTCGTACAAAAGCACACTTCTTTATTAAACCACGAGGAAATTGCGGATTTATAATTATTATCTCTTCGTAAGTGTTATTAAGTACTTACACTTCATCAGTGTCTTAACATTAACACAAACATAAAAAAGACTGACTTTTGTCCGCGGCGACGCCGACGCTCGCCAAAAGTTATTCCATTTGATGTTATTACTGAGTTGTCCTGTATGCTAATCTATGTCCAGGTGTGTTCTACCTTTGTGACGCCGAACGGCATTTCTTTGCGCCAGAATAGATTTTAATGAAAATTCAATACGTCTAAGCACAATACTTACATAGGTTTAAAATGATGTCTCGATAATGATCTCTGGTAAATTTTGTTGACGCTTAAGAATGAGTTTTTTTAACCTTCTGCTCCACATAAGGAATTTCTCCTGTAACGTGAGTGGGCTTCCAAATATTTAAACTCACATACACAAACACCCAGACCGAACAACTACTTGTAGATCATACAAAATTTTCTTCCGTACGGGAATCAAAACCGAGACACACAGTGCAGCATACGTGCCGACAAATTACTTTTACTCAAGTTATTTTTACATTTAATGATATTAGTTCAGTCACCAAGTCAGGCGTGATCTACTTTCAATATAACTCTTCAAGTCCGTGTCGGAGCCGTACAGACAAGATTGAGAAAGTCAAAGCTTTTAAAGGCTGTCAGTCTTCATTTGCATAGCGTTGAAACTCGCGGACGGAATCAAGTTAAAACACGGAGTTGGGAACGACTCGATTTATTAGGAGACCAAAATGATACTTTCGTGTAAAATAACAGCAAATAAAATAATGAATAATAATAATATTCCACAACTATCACGACGCCATCTAGTCCTAAGCTAAGCAGAGCTTGTGTTATGGGTACTAGACAACTGATAAACATATTTATATAGGTTTATTGCTAAACAGATACATGTCGTAGATAAATTACACTCAGACACAGAACAAAAATAATCATGCTCATCACATAAACATTTGTCCTGGGTGGGAATCGAATCCACGACCCGGGCATAACAGTCAAGGTCACTAACCACTAGACCAACAAGCCAGTCTAAATGAATGCGAATGAATGAATTTACTCACTTTATGTAGTTTGTCGACAAAAAGTACAAAACAAAAAATGTGATATGTGAGGTCACAAGATGGGTAGGTAGAAACTACACAACAGTTTCTATATTCCGGTAGTAAGTATTGTAGTGTAACGAGATCCTGTCATATACTATGCAATCTGTAATTTTACACATTGCAAAAGAAAATAATATTCTTTAATCAAAAGATCAAAAAATGTTGTACCAAGTCTCTCTGGATCTAAAAAGCAATGTTTTTACAATGTTATTAAAGCAATTTTCTCTTCAGCAATTTCCAATATAGTTTCAGAGAATTCTGTATCACGCTACAAAGTAAATAAGAACAAAATTGGCTAAATACTACATTGAATAACCTATTTCAAATAGCAACTAGAAGTTTATAAGAAAAAGAAGAAGAATCTCAAAATTCTTCCATTTTTATAAAAATTTAAGAAATACAGTGAACAAATCTACTTTTCCTTTACACTGTAGAATTTCGAACAATTCTTTTCACATTCTTGAAATATAATTTCATCAAAAACGTTGCTAAGAATGTTGATTTTAACTGAAATGTTCGCTGTAACGGGTTTAAACGCTGTTATTTTAATTAAGAAGAGTTCTCATTGTGTGTTGTATAATGTAGCGCTGAAGCGGAGGGTAGCGCTGCACTCAGCAGCTGGAAGTTGTGACGACCATCGTAAAGTTGTGGAGAGGTGCATTTTGTATGCGACGTTTCAGCTCAAAAATGTTTAATGGGTAATTGTGTTCTCAAGTAGTCGTGGAATACACTCGGCTGCATGTACAGTTGGGGCCATAATAAAGTCGCCGCGCTGAGAGTCTAAGGGAAATATCGTAAAAAGAAAACTACTTGATACGAGTATAACATACAGAATTACTAAAAATAAAGTTTTCAAATATTTTGACTTTTGACTTTAGTCAAGAATGAACTGAAACATACATACATACATAAATGAATAAATATAAAATACAAGGCCCAAAGCGGACCAGTATGAGTTTTCAGATATTAAAACGTAAAGCAAATAAAAAAATTGTCATTTTCAAATTGACATAATTATTTCAAGGTAAAATTAGTTCCTTCTTCGGACACCAGAGGCGCTGTTCCATTTTTCCATACAAGAAACGCTGTAAATACTGGAAAAAACTTACTTACGTAATGTAAAATAGTGAAAACTCGTGATAAGGGTACTGTGATTGGCAGCATTGACACGTCGAAAGTCAATTACAATTTTACCTACCTTTCAAGAAAGTTAATCTACTTAGGCTATGTAATTTAAACCACATACAAACTATCGCGCCTCTTCGCAGGTTCTCGTGTGTTGAAGTACAACAAGTAGGTCCCCGTATCGAGGAGCTCCTCATTATAAAGTAATTTAACTTTAGCACTACAACTTGTTGTAAAGGCAAATACTTTGTGAACTGTAGCGGCCTTATATTGGAAGATTTTTTACATTGAATATGTATAGTTTCAGGAATAAACTTTGCTAGCGTGTTGTGTTTATGTCTTGTCCCATATATTGTTGACATATTCACCATCACGGTTGCGGGACTTATCAAATTACCATGACCCTGGAACGTAAAGGGCTATTGAAGGATACCGTGGATTTTAGTCAGTACGAGTCTGACAGTCCCTCCCGCCCTGCCCTGGATGAGAGGACTCATTTGATGACTTTACCACGTAAAAATTAATTGTCCGGTATGTATCGGTCGTCAGTGAACAATTGCTGAATCAGTTTGGATGATGCATGGAAGATTGTAGACATTTCTTTTCTCTTTTCAAAACATTGCTATGCTTAAGACGACAACATTTTTTTTGTCATTTTGTATATGAAACCTGTCATTTTGGAAATGCTAGAAAAACACAAATACTAACACCACCTCCACCACCTTTGTTCGGATCTCCAGGTATTTTAAAGTGATTTACATCACCAAAATTCAGCAATACATCGATTATGTGGCAAACCAAAATAGTCCTTCCGTTTCCAACTATTATTGAAGAAAGTTCACTGAATATAAAATGGTGTCGTCTTTTTCTTTCTAAAACATAAACGTGGAATTGAGATATATTCGTGTTCGAGCAACTAGCCGAGGGACAGTTTATTTATTGAACGTCGGAGCCACACCCGGCGGGCTAAGACAATACAGAGAATATCCATGCAGACAGAATCACGATCTGTATTGGTTAGTTCGGATACTACAATAGGTATACTCGTTTAATCCGATCCGCGGGCAGGATTCAAACCTGCGGCCTTTGGATTCAGTACATCCGACGCCACGCTCATTTCCAACCGAGCAACCGAGGATCTTATCTGTGACGTTGAATCCTGCGTTCGAATCCTGCCTGCGGATTGAATTTTTCTTTCCTAAGAAAATCTTTGAAATTCGCTACGCATGCGTTAATATTTCAAAATACAAGTTTAAGTTTAAAACTCTTTTAATTTAAAGTTATTGTACAGAGTTGTTAATTTTAAATTATTAATTTCTCTTTGCTAATTTGTTGAAAATGGCTTTTGTTATGCTTGGACATCTATCCTCTTTTAAGCAGCGTCAGAAATATTTTGCCATATCAGTCGAAGTACCATTGGATCAAGATTTTTTTAGCGTGTTAAAATCATCAAATGAGTCCTTCCACCCTGGGCAGGGCAGGAGGGACTGTCAGACGTCTGTTACGACTAAAATCCACGGTGTCCTTCAATAGCCTTTTACGTTCTGGGGTGATGGTAGCTCTTTAGTCCTACGACCCACCATTGGATCAAATGTGGGCTAAAATTATTTTTTGTATGAGATAGTTTATTATTTTCCTGCAATCATGATGTTGGATCATTAAAATTCAGAGTTGTCTCCTTGTCTTTTGGAGACAACTCTGAATTTTAATGATCTGTCACACACAGCCTTAAATATGACTAACTAGTGATGGTAGTTTAAAGAATAATGAATGATTCGCACAATTATTTAAAAAGAACGCAGGTTATTTTATTTCATTAGGGATAACAAACAGTAGCGTATAATAATTAAATCACAATATTTTGTAAACAGGAGTAGCATATACACTATTAACGACGACATCCACAAATTATTTTACAAAATATTTTTATATCCCGCATTGATGTAGGTATTGTTAAGTATTTAATAGTTTTCATCATAAATCCTAAATCACACCTCTTAATTATTGTGATAATTGAAAAACCTGATTCGATTGATCGCACTTTGGTAAATAATTGAAGTCACTCAATCCAAACAAACGCAAATGGTTTTGTATGATTCGTGGAAACATCCAGCTAAAATATTGTAACAAACCAAAAAAATAACTCCGGTACATATGTTATGTCAGCTGCGATGGTACTGTTCCAATATGTCACGGACGAGCCCCGACTGGCCGCGACTGTACCACCCGTACTTTATTCATGTTCCAATATTTTGTAACGTGGTCGCGCACCTGATTGATATGACGTGACTTGTTCAAGACTCGGTGGGGATTTACTATCAAGGATGATAATATAAAAAAAGTTAATATTCAAATCATTAATAATATGATTCTAGATTGACTGGATCCATGCATTTTGACTGTGAAGACATTTTTTATGGGAAAAAATAATTCAATTTAAAATTTAATGTCTTTATTGTTTATTAATAGCTTTTTAAATCTCAAATTTTAGTACGTTTAAAATATTATTATTAGTCATTAAAGTAATGGTTAGTACAAAAAGTAATTATAATCAAAAGTTCCGAACTATTTGAAACGAGCCTGTAACTAAACAAAATTTTACCGAAAATCTTCGACTAAGTATTATGCTTATACTTATGCATACAGAGTGTCACTGTGGTTATAAACTAAATTGAAAACATTACACATTTCTTTGAAAAAGTAAAGAACCCAAATGCTGCGATGAGGTTAGAATTCTCAAACATAACCAAATACGATTAGCTGTCTAAATAAATAATGCTTTTCAACTAAAACCGTTGCAAATGTCCTGTACACTGTACATTGTTAGATCTGAATGGATCTCATTTCTTCGCCGCGCTTATTAAACGGCATTCTATAGCGTCCCGTCGTCTTTGTCGCTGTACTGTGATTTACTTGACTTTTGTAAGGGATCGTTGTTAGTCAATTTTTATTTAATGTTGAAAATGTGCATGTACTGTTTTTAAAAGAGGTTTTCTTTTTGAGTTAAGGCGAGAAAATTTCTTGCGGGAAGGAATTTCGGGATTATTCTTGTGAAAGAGGGAACTTTCTGCTTAGTAACCAACACTTTGACATTGATACACAATGAGTGCTGTCTTTGGTTGGTAACGTTTAAGTTAGTGAAAAAGTGAATACCTAAATTTAATAAATATACAAAACCTACAAAATTTACAACTATACCTAAAAAAATTAAACAGATATTCAAATATGAAATTCTGTATAAAATAGACGAACAAAAAGTACCAGAATATGCATCCGATCAACAAAACTGAGTTGGACATGTACACTATGTACAGTGTACAGTCACGAACACTACGATCAAAGCGCACACGTCACATGTACATTTATGACGTAACACGGTTCCGTACAGTCGCCGTCAATAGAATTTGTGAACTAAACTGACGCGAGCTGCGACTGGATTACGGAAAAGTTTCTCGTCTACGTCAATAAAAATAGTATTCAACTGGTTTGTATCCAGTTAGAATATTATAAAGTTTGGATGTAGAAATAAGCATAAACCCAAAACAACATTATAGCTGCAATTATTATAAATCACAGTAGAATCTGTTTATTAAGACTCCGCTTACAATGACCAACTGCTTATTTATGACGTATTACACAGCGAAGTTTGGTTTTCATACAAAAATCTTTAGACAAAGTCGGATATAATAACTTCGCATTCAGAGTCCTGTCGCTTATTATGACCCATTGTTAACATAATTATTGTGTCCAGTTGATGTAGTGACTGACATGATTACTAACACTAACACTGTTTGGATACCCGACGACATTATGTGCATGGTTTTTTGGAGTCTCAGTGGGTAATTGATAGTTGATTTATTATTATTGACTTAGTTCTATTTTTTCTCTCTATATTAAAATGAAAACAAACTAACAAAAACACGAGGTTGTTTATTTTGTACATAATGCTTTATATGACGTCCGCTTAGGGTGACGTGATAATTTGGTGGGCCACGGTTTTACCGTCCAAAAAGGAGTTTTAGTTGTGCTATGTAAAAATTCAATTAAAAAAACGACTGATGCTGAAACAATATTGAATCCACCCATTTATATATATATTGAGTAGCAAAAATTGCTGACGAGGCATCCTGCAAAATATTCCGTTACAGCATTCCACAGTTATAAAATATCGCAAAGGGAATTAAAGCCTGTTTTCAACGTTCAGAAACAACTTCAAATATTGCAACCGTTTTTTTATTATTTTAATTTTTGTATCTTATGTGCTATGCTTATATCACTGCTCGAATTCTTTTGCCGATATTTTCATTTATTTGATGATGTCTGCTTAATTGGACTTTTTTATAGGTCAGTAACAAACAATAGAATTTATCGTTTCATAATGTAAAATATGTTTTTGGTACAAAACAATTGTATTTTTTTTGACAATTATTTTATAAGTACTGAACGTGATAGAACTATTTGTATGTTGTGTGCTGAAGTATGTATTTACATTTCATATTTTATTTTAAATGTTTAAATATGTACACTGTTATGGTTTAATGTATAATGGTTTTTCTTTATGTTTTTTTATTCACTGACTCGCTACCTTTGTTCATAACACCTTTTTTTGGCCCCTTAGTTTCACACATACATAATACTAAAATAAATATTTCAAGCCTCCACGCAATCCATTACCCTACACAAGTTTTCTTCCTTCGAAAAACAAGGGTCGTTCCACACTATGGGTCCACATTGTCCGTTATCGTGGCTACGACTCTATCCGCGGCACAAAGCGCTCGTCTGGCGAGGACATTAGCCATTGTGACCTCTTTCACACAGCCACCCAGGATTGTGTGGCGTCACATTGTTCTTTAACGACGGGTTTTTCAATTCAACTTAGTTTGGGACGTATTCATTCAAGTTTGACCGACTTTGGTTAGAGAGTCAGTCTTTATACTGCGCATTGATTGGCAACCTTACTTAAAATTTATTTATGCGAAAGAATGAATTTATCCATGTAGTCAATCTTCAAGCAATAGGATTAACTTTTATTTATTTCATTATTATCAGAAAACTTACAGCTAGGCAGATACAATAATTTAGATAATAACAACAATAATTATGGTTAATTACAATTGTTCACAAATAATAATAATAATATTAATAATGTTGGCCGAAGTCGAAACCACTGGCAAAAACCAATAATGTCTATAAGCATGACTTTACAAAATAGTTTCATATCATTAAAGTATCGTTTAATTGATGTGTGAGACATTCTATTACAACGATTGGAGTTAATTTTTAACAACTTTTGCAACCGATGTTTTTAGATACTCCTGTAATCTTTATGTCAAGTATTATTTAATAAACAAGGAATTTAATTTACTTTCACATGCTAAGTATTTTTATACTTTAATTTAAATTGCTTTGTTGTCTGTAGTTTAATGTGTCCCAGAGGTGTGATTGTGGTACTAAAAGTCAAGCGGATGGGCAATGGCGTCAATTTGCGTACATTTGTAACATCGCTTGACACACTTGATTCTGGCAATGTTTCCAGCAGGATTGTTATCCAGAAAAAAAGATACAGTTCTAGAAGATGAGAGATTGTCCTTTGCCCAAGACGTTACATAAAAGCGCACCTGGGCGGTTTAATGGATGCAAACGGGTTGCAGGACTATTAGAACAGAAATCCGTGACACTGGAACGTAAAAGAAAATTGAAGAAACACGGTGAATTTTAGTGAGTACGAGACTGAGTGTTTCTGCCACTCAACCTTTTTTTATGTCGTAGTAAAATCATCAAATGAGTCCTCCCACCCAAGGCCCGCGGGAGGGACTGTCAGACTCGTGCTGACCAAAATCCACGGTGTCTGTGGCCTCTTGTAGCATCTCGTGGCGGTATTTTGCGGTTGTGGCCAGTGGCCCATGTGCAACGTCACTTGCGTGTTCAATAAGGTATATTGAGTCGAGGCGAGGTTACATAAATCGATCATCAAGCAAAGAGCTTACACTGTTCTTTCAGACTAAGTATTTTAAAGATCATTATTGTTTCCTTCAACCATCAGAATCATAACATACCTATGTAAAATAAAACAAACAAGTCGGCAATCTCTCACAAAAAACCTAAATCATATTAATCAGAAACTCAATAGTGTTGGATTCTGTTATCCCGTTGTTTGATAACAATAATCCTTTGTACTAATAAATTATGAATATTAACATGAAAGTGGAATCCCTGATAGATTCAAATTAAACTCATAAATCGCTGTAAAGTATTACTTATAGCCAAAGTTTTATTCAATATCGAGTGGAAACTTTTAACTGTCCATTAAATATATTTATATCTGATTACTTGTTCAAGTGAAATGAATTAATCTACATATACTTGTCTATTTTATGCATAAACGAATACGATGGATTTAAAATTACACATTATTTAACTTTGTTTTCAGAATATCGGAATTCATATTAAACTTAATTTTAATGATCGCAGGTAAAAAAGGATAGATTTTGATTCCTTTTTGATGTCGTACTTGTAAGTTGGCGTCGTTGTACGTCTAAGCTGGCGTCGTCATACTAGTCAGTAGGCATCGTCATCTCGTCATACTAGTATGTTGGCGTCGTCATACTTGCATTTTGGTTTTTTCTTTTATTTTTTGTACATATTACTAATAAGTTTTTTATTTTAAGTTTGTACATAGTTTTAGTATTGTACGTATAGTATATATTACCTATTTTATTAAAAAAATCTTTCTTTATACATTGAACGTCTTAGCTTGAATTAGAGATATATGTGTATATATAAATAAGCCATTTCATCACAATAACAAAGTCATTTCATCAGTAAAGTGCCCTATCTTCAGAGCAACTCAAACGAAAAAACTAGCGAGGCAGTGACCCAGTTGAAACGCCACAAAATATTTAAAACCCGTGCATTGTCAGTCTCCTTTATTCTTGAGCCGGGTCGCACACAATGCTTGTCCGCGGTACACTCAACTGTACATACATTTATACAATTTGACATTGTCTGTGCCTATTTGACATTTTAAATTAAACCAGCATTCATCATCAGTCCTCCAAAGTGTCCATCTGATGCAGATGGACACTTTGGAGCTCGACATTATAATTAAATCGATCTGATTTCACCTTCACAAGCCAGTTATTATTATAACATCAGCTTATAGTGTCCCACTGATGGGCAAAAGCCTCCCTCCACTCTTTCCACTTCTCACAGCTAGCTGCGACCGTGGTCCAGTCCTTCACGAACAGAGCCTGTAGCCAAACGGCAAGCGACAATCGCAAACGTTTAGCAGTCGCTAATACATTTTCAACTTTATACCCCATTGGATAAAGTCGACAATCTATCAAAGATTACTGATCGTTTTCGTTTGTTTCGTTCGCTATCGCTCAGCAGTCTTTACTATATTTTCAACTTTATGCGATGGGGTATAGAGTTGAAAATGTATTAGCGACTGCTGAACGTTAAAGATTGTCGCTTGCCGTTTGACTACAGGCTCTGGTCTAATTCATCTCATTATTTTCCCTTGCGCCTTCCACGACGTCAAGGCATCCATTCTGATGTTTGTTTTGCCCAGCGGTTGCATGACATTCGACAGAAGCCCGTAAGAACTTGATAATTACGATACCCCATGATAAAACTGTTTGTAGAACTTTCAAGCAAATGACAGAAAAGAACCAACGGCCTTTTTTATTATTGGTAATATCATCAAATATTATCCCCGACTCAGGCCGTGCGCTGCGTTAGGCGGGCGCCCGGCGCTGTCGCCCGCGTGGCGTGCTGTTTTCATGTAATCTCATCGACGGGCGACCCGCTGCACGCAGCGCACGACCTCAGACAGGTTAAATTAGAAAGCCGAACGGCTTTAGACATATGGGATCCTATGTTTGTTTTTTTTTAACCACCCGGCAGTCGGCGCCTTCTTTTTTTAGGGTTCCGTAGTCAACAAGGAACCCTTATAGTTTCGCCATGTCCGTCCGTCCGTCCGTCCGTCCGTCCGTCCGTCCGTCCGTCCGTCCGTCCGTCCGTCCGTCCGTCCGTCTGTCCGCAGTTTAGCTCAGAGATTCACAGTACTAGAGAGCTGTAATTTGGTGTAAATATACGGATTCGTTGTGCCGAAAAAGTGGTAAAATAAAATCTCGTAAAATATTTTTTTTTAGGGTACCTCCAGTCATCATCATATCAGCCGTAAGACGTCCACTGCTGAACATAGGCCTCCCCTTTGGACTTCCAGTAGGACCGGTTGTAAGCGGCCTGCATCCAGCGTGATCCTGTGGCCTTCATAAGATCGTCTGCCCACCTAGTGGGTGGACGTCCTACGCTGCGCTTGCCGGTGCGTGGTCTCCATTCGAGAACCTTACGGCCCCATCGGCCATCAGTTCTGCGAGCTATATGGCCTGCCCACTGCCATTTCAACTTGCTGATTCTTTGGGCTATGTCGGTTACTTTGGTTCGTCTACGAATCTCCTCATTTCTGAGTCGATCGCGCAGAGAGACTCCGAGCATAGCCCTCTCCATAGCTCGTTGGACTATACTGAGTTACTAATGAGGCCCATAGTAAAGGACCACGTTTCGGCGCCATAGGTCATCACTGGTAACACACATTGATCGAAAACTTTCGACTTGAGGCACTGAGGTATTTTGGACGAGAAAACGTTACGCAATTTCCCGAACGCTGCCCAGCCGAGTTGGATTCGGCGGTTGACCTCTTTCTTGAAATTGGACCTACCTAGCGCGATGGCTTGTCCCAGGTAGACATACGAGTCAACAACTTCTAGAATAGAGTTCCCAACTGACAATGGGGTGGGCACAACATGGCCATTACACATAACTTTTGTCTTGTCCATATTCATTTTAAGACCCACCTGTTGGGAAACTCTATTGAGGTCGCCGAGCATCGTGCTGAGATCTTCCATCGATTTTGCCATGACAACAATATCGTCGGCAAATCGAAGGTGGGTGATGTACTCGCCATTAATATTGATGCCGAGTCCTTGCCATTCTAGGAGCTTGAAGGCGTTTTCCAAAGTAGTAGTAAACAGTTTCGGAGATATCACATCTCCCTGTCTTACGCCTCTTTTTAAAGGAATCGCCTTCGAACTCTGCTCCTGTACTCGGACCGACATAGTGGCATTATTGTACAAGCATCTAAGCACTTCGATGTACCGATAGTCAATACGGCATCGTTGGAGAGATTCAAGCACTGCCCATGTCTCCACCGAATCGAAGGCTTTTTCATAGTCCACAAACGCTAAACACAAGGGCAAGTTATACTCTTCGGTCTTCTGTATAACTTGACGCAGCGTATGTATGTGGTCTATGGTACTGTAGCCTTTTCGGAAACCGGCTTGTTCGGGAGGCTGGAAGTCATCAAACCTGCGGTCGAGACGGTTCGTGATGACCCTCGAAAACAACTTATAAACGTGGCTCAAGAGCGAGATGGGTCTGTAATTCTTCAATAAGGTGTTGTCACCCTTCTTGAAGAATAGAACCACCACGCTCTTGTTCCATGCTTCTGGCGTTGTACCCTCGAGCAAGACGGAGTTGAAGAGCTTCTGAAGGACTTTAAGTACTGGTGTTCCACCCGCTTTCAGAAGCTCTGAAGTGATTCCGTCTTCACCCGGCGCCTTATTGTTTTTTAGCTGATTAAGGGCCATCCTAATCTCGTACAGGCTGATGTCCGGGATGTCTTCGGTATAGTGTCGGGTCAATTTGGCTCTTGGGTCTTTGGCCGCGCTGCTAACAGGTTTTGTGACCGAAGCGTATAGCTGTCCATAGAACCTTTCGACCTCCTCCAATACCTCTGCTTTGGTCGACGCTGTACTACCGTCTTCTCGTTTCAGCGTTGTCAGCTGGCTTTGCCCAATAGACATATCCCTTGCGAACACTTTGGAGCCCTTGTTACGCTCAATCGTCTCCTTAATGTGGTTAACATTAAAGAGGCGTAATCGTGCCGCAAGGATTTAGAAATTTGTCTATTGAGCTGCCTGTATGACTCGGCGTCACCGGAAGTCTGCAGTCTTAAAGAGCGTCGTTCAGCCATGAGGTTTAGAGTGTGGTCGGAGAGTTTTTGAGGTCTATTTGCACGACGGGGTCTAAAGTACTTAGAGCCCACCGTTTGGACAGTTTCTACGAACCTATTATTGATCTCGTCCACTGACGCTGAATTTTCCAGGCAGTCGAAGCGATTAAACAACTCGAGTTGAAAGCTTTCGGGGTTTTGGATAGAGGCGCGAGTAGGTCGGAGCGTGGACTTTATCAGATTGGACCTTTCAAGTTTTACGTTAATATTCAACGTGCCTCTGACCATTCGGTGATCGCTTCCGGTTTTTATCCTGTGAATCACTAAGACATCATTGAATATTCGTTTCTTGTTGGTCATGATAAAGTCTATCTCATTTCTCGTGGAACCATCGGGACTTATCCAGGTCCATTTCCTGTGAGGCGGCTTCTGAAAGAAAGAGTTCATCATAAAGAGTCCCTCTTTCTCCAGGAAATCAGCCAGTCTCTGTCCCCGGGGGTTCCGTTGCCCATATCCAAATGGCCCCACCTTCAGCTCATCATCGCTTTTACTGCCCAGCTTTGCGTTGAAGTCCCCCATTACAACAGTGAAGTGGGTTTCGGACGTATGTATGGCTCTACTAACGTCCTCATACATAGTCTCCACTTCATCATCTGGGTGTGACGAGGTCGGTGCGTACACCTGAATGACCTTCAGCGAGTATCTCTTGGATACTCTGAGTATTAGGTATACGACCCTGCTCGAAACACTTTCGATGGTAATTATGTTGTTAACGAGGGACTTGTGAACGAGAAAGCCGACACCACCTTGAGACAGATGGTCGCCCTCCCGGTAGTAGAGTAGGTTACCTGATTTTAGGATTATCGTGTCCTCGCCCTCTCTACGGACTTCAGCTAACCCTACTATATCCCAGTGTAACCTACTCAGTTCCTCTTCCAGCTCAACAATTTTCTCGTCTACCCTCAAAGTGCGTATATTGTGTGTTACCAGGGCCAATTTTCGTTTGGGGTGGTAGCCGGGCGTCTGCCGGTGATTCTTCGCACCCCCTGCTCCGCCGTTACCGTGGTCGCTACCGTAACCAGGAATAGCGGAGCTGCCGGGAACTGGGGGCCTGGTCTTTCTGGTGTCACTCATTTTTAAAGGGGGGGGGGTTTGCCCATAATTGGGTACCTCCAGTACTTACACGTAAAGTCAGGATTTTTTTTTTCTCGCGTACCCCTTAGTGTGGGGTATCATTAAACAGGCCTTTAAAAAATAATGATAGTTTTCATTAACAATTTTTTGATAAAAAAAATCGTTTGTGAAATATTAAGCTTTAAAGTGCTAAATTTTGCTCGATTCGAGTGTCCCCCCCCTCTACCAGCTAAACGGTTATGTTTGGGGGTGTGAAAAAATTCACAATAGTAGTACATATAACGAAGTTTAAAAGAAAATTATCATGACTAAGTAGGCTTTACAACTTTACGAGTAATAGTCGACCAACTTATAAAATGTACTTGATATCATATTTTCTTAAACAAAATGTATCGGAGACAACTGCAAATGTAAGTTTGTCAACTTTATTTTTACAGCTTTTATAGGCAGGTTTTTTGGGGATAGGTAGGTTTTTATCGTCAACTATTTTTAACTAAATTCAAAAAAAGGAGGAGGTTCTAAATTCGTTGTAATCTTTTTTCTTATGTATTTTCCCCGATTTCTCAAAGACTCCTGGACCGATTTTGAAAATTCTTCTTTTTAAAATTAAATTCAGCGAATCAGTTTAGTTAGTTCGCATAAGTATTTTGATGGGCAACTACGGAACCCTACACTGTGCGTGGCCCGACACGCACTTGGCCGGTTTTTTTTATCTATATATCGTTGGTGTCCCGATTCCACTGACCAAGATGGCTTGTTTCTCAGCACTAACTTAAAAACTAGCGTAAGTACAAATAGGTTGTCGCAGTTCAATAGGCACATACACACATAGCTAGTCTCGTATCGAATGCACTTGAAATGTCCGCACTCCAGCCGCGGTACATCGCGTCTCTCATTTACATCGTAGCGTGGCTGCTAGGAAATTGAATTTTTTCGTGCGCCGCCGGGTCGTGACCTGTCGTGGTGAAAAACTGTTCGTAGACGTACCTGTGTCATGTATGTAGGTACATACAGATGTGTATTTATGTATGTGTAAGGGGTCGGTTGGAACTGTTGTTGGAAAACTATTATGTTCTCGCAATTTTGGTTTTTAAGTAAATGTTTACTTGTATATGAATTTTATGTTTAAATATA
This sequence comes from Agrotis segetum, assembly GCA_036375495.1. NCBI lineage: Eukaryota > Metazoa > Arthropoda > Insecta > Lepidoptera > Noctuidae > Agrotis > Agrotis segetum. The sequence continues at coordinate 828,968 of JAQSVV010000017.1, read as the reverse complement.
GTAAGAACACGTAATATAATCGAGTAAATTTTGAAAAATTTACACTTTTGTTTAAAACTGAAATTATGATGTCTTAACTACTGTTAAGAAAATAATGTGCTATAAAACTACGCACGGTGATGAACGCCTTTTATCTATTTGGGCGCAACCGCGCCAGCTTAGTTGACTGTAGACACATTTTGACTTTAAGTAAAGAAAGCAACTATAACATAAATAATAAATAACTGATACGTGTTTACATAATTCTACTAGTAAATAAATCGACCGAACTACCTTCCGCAATATTCCTTAACTTCAAAGAAACTTGCCCCTTCAATTATTCCGCTACACACAATACAGCTACGGCGTAGCGTTGAGCTACGGTCACGCTACGCCGTAGCACCAGGTTGCTACGAACTGACTGGTTGGAATGAATAAACAAATTCGATATCTACATACACGATAACGTCGTTTAAGGCTTTATAGTCGTTATAACTTAACTGTCGACTTAATGTTGGGTTAAACGTTCAGTTTGAGAGGGGTAGGTGCGGTGAAGTGATGTCATAATTTTTAATAATAGGTTTTGTGGCCTCTTTTTGTTACAAAAAATGTCGTCCTAAAATATTCTGACAAGACAGAATTTATGCCAGCAGTTTAAGATCGGAAAATAAGACAACGCTTGCTCATCATAATGCGACGTCGTGTTGAGTGTCTTCGAGGACCAGTGGAGTATGAAGTCACACCGGTCTTCGAAAACACAGCAAAGACGCGTCTCACAGCCGGCCGCAGGAGGACGAGCATGCAGATGTGCTGTTCAACTGGACTTCAACAGTACATAACAAGGAGAAAATATTTGTATGATCTGCAAGTAGTTTGGGTGTTTGTGTAGGAGTATGATTTGAGGAGCCCGTGGCTAAATAATCACAGAAGCACAGGCCGATCTTCCGGATTAAGCCACGCTTGACGAGATTGGTCTGTGGATGAGTGACCATCTATCATAGCAAGTTTCCTCCGTGCCTCGTAAAGCACGTAAAGCCGTTGGTCCCGGCTGTCATTTGTAGATCTTTGAGAGTCGTTACTGTTAGTCAGAAGCTCTAAAGTCTGACAACCAGTCTTACCATGGGGTATCGTATTACCCAGGTCCGACAGGCAGTCGCTCAATGTAAAATACTGATATCCAGCTGAATCTGGTTTGACTGGAAGTTTACCCCGATATAGTCGGGAAAAGGCTAGGCAGATGATGATGTGTACGAGTATGTGATTTTTTATGTATACGAACACTCACACGATTCAAGAAGAAATGAGTGTACGGCAACTTAAAAAAAAACGGCTGGACCGATTTACATAAAGGTGGCACACATCATCATCATCATTAGATGATGATGATGATGTGTGAACTATCTGTATAAATTGGAAACCTAATGCCTATACTGTTCCCAATTTATACAGATAGTTCAAATCCCGTTATTACGTTCCTGTGGGATAATTTTAGATATCACGCGAGTACAGCCGCGTGTTGAAGCTAGTAACAAAATATTTATAACAAAAAGTGAATTGAATATAATGAAAAAGTAATTTTGTGGTGTAAACACTGTTTGAATTGTATGATTAATAAATGTTAGATATCAATGATATATTGTTGCAAGCAGTCAACCAGAAATGTTTTATTTAGAGCAACAATGTTTACGCATCGAGCTTTGTTTTATTTTTGTGTTTGTTAAAAATAATTGATTACCTTACAACTATAATTCTATAAACTCTCCCAAAAACCCACTATAAACCTGTAATTATTATTAAAAAATCGGGGTTTAACTTTAACTTCTCGTGTTGAGCTAAGCAAAGGTAAGTAAGACACCTTGTCCCGACTTACCAGTGGTATGTCACGGTTTCGAAGTACCCGTGACATACCACTGGTAAGTCGGGACCGTTGCAACTGAGCCATCATTTCGTTAATAAGACTAAAAAAAGTAATTATAGTAGGCAAATCTTTTTCTTTCTGTCGCTAATCATTAATCTAATTATCAATTTTGAGCGGTTTTCGGACAGTTTGTCATTATGTTTGTCTGTTGTTGGGTTCAATAAATCAACAAGACCAACATTTACGAAAGTTACTTGTGCACACTGCACGTGCTTTGAGTTCAATCAATTGTGTAATTTATTATTTATTTATTTATTTACACTTCTATGTACAAAATGTGGTACATAAGGCGGACTTAATGCCGCAAGGCATTATCTACCAGTAATTTATTTAGCAGTTGCGTGACCGCTTCTTGAAATAATATTTCTAGACAGCACTAAGGTACGTTTAATATTATATAGGGTGACTGCTAATTAGTGTAGGATACTTATAATATGATTGTGTTCATGATAACCAACAACTTTTACTATGAGAACAAACCTGAAAACTAGAAAAAAAATCAGCTGTTCAGTACATTTATGTTTGCTTAATGTACTGAACAGCTGATACTTTTTTCACGATTTCGGCTTTGCTCCCATAATAAAAATTGATTGTTATCATGAGCACAATCACGTGTTTAAGTATCGTACACTAATTACCAGTCACCCCATTTACTAAGCAGATGATGAATATCTGTAGTGTGTATGATCAACTCATAAAAAGACAAAGTTTATTCGCCCTTAAATATAGAAATGTCTTTCCAACATATCCTCCGTCTGACTACAAATATCAGTTTCGTAGTAAATAGTTAATGCTCCGCCGACGTGATTCGCGTGAGAGTCCCGCCGTCCAATAAGGATGCGCTCAGTTATTCGCAGGCAGTGCGACTGCCTCATAAATAACTTCCTACTACTATGATAGCGTCATATCTCACTTGCACTCGCAAAGGGTAGGTAAATAAATTACATTTATTGATTTATGTAGTCGTTACTTAACCAATTATGTAATTTTATCATTACAAAAAAATATTTTTGATGAAGTCAGATATGGGTAGACTTTCCAGTAGGTATATCCAATTATCCATGTTTCTAATTAGTGATAAATGGTAGGTAAATATATTTCATAAGTTTTTAGTAGACTCACTAATATGTAGGGTTTATAATTATAGTAGGGTCACCACTGCATATTATAAACAAGACACACAATAAAAGTTACTTGTATACGAATTCCTTCAATTTTAAGCACAGATTAGTTTAATTTTAATTTCTATTCATATATAAACAGTTATCTCTGATTGAAACCGAATTTGATAAACAATTAGTTCAATTGTGAAGAACAAAAGGATTTTGCGAAGTCCATGAAGGACGTATAGTGTCAACAAATCGCTTGAATGATTATTTTGTTGAGAGTATACAATACATCCTTCTCCATACAGGACATACGTTTTGGAATGAGCACCTAGGTACCATACTTTCACAGTTATGTATTGTAACTGGGACTGCAGCACTAGCACCAAAGAGATTTAAAAGAAACTATAGTGCGGGCATTGGGAAAATTGTCATACAAAATTGTTGATGCCGTGCGTCAGAAGCGCTATCTAAGCGTTGCATAGCAACACGACTGCTAGACTGAGGGACTTTTTACCTATTGGTAAAAAGTTTTGGATCATAAATTTCTTCGTGATGTCCCGTCTATTGCTCGTATATAGTTTAATGTCTTTGACTAGCACCCTTTTAAGTACTTTTTTTACCTGACTGCGCCAGGAGGGTTATGTTTTTCGAGTGTATGTATGTATGTATGTTTCTATGTGTTGCTCTGCAGCCTAAACGGCTTGATGGTTTTTAACTTGAGAGGTGTCGTTAGATTCGTCTTAAACGTGAGAGTGTCACTGGGTACATAAAACTGGCCAAGTCCGAGTCGAACTCGTGTGCAAAGGGTTCCGAACTAAAATTTTTTTTTTAAATCTCTCACATTCTGTCTAGTGGGGTATCAAATTAAAGGATTTTAAAAATGGTTTACCAAAATATATATAACTTATATGTTTCAATTTAATTTGGACTGATAAATGCTAACAAAAACTAAAAATAGTAAAATAAAAGAAATATTTAAAAAAACAAAAAACCCGACTGCGTAATAAAACTAAAAAGAAAGAAACAAGCCGAGTAGTTTAGAATTCACTCATTCACACTCACAGTCGGGGCCCCTTGGGAAGATTTGATTGGTATATTTTGAATGGGCCCCGACTGTGAGTGTGAATGAGTGAATTCTAAACTACTCGGCTTGTTTCTTTCTTTTTAGTTTTATTACGCAGTCGGGTTTTTTGTTTTTTTAAACATTTCTTTTATTTACTTTGAAAATTCATTAGTGCATGTGATGCGGGTCTACTTGAAATAAATGATTTTGATTACTCCATACTTCCCTCTTGTTCTAGGCGTACGCTTTTCTCACATAAATCTTAGTATTAAAAAATTGTAACAATCCGGTTGTAAAACCATACTCGTACCATATTTTAAAAGAGTAACCATGGAGTTTCTTGCCGGTTCATCTGCATGGAATCAAACAACCCGAACCGAGTACCTGTTGTCGACGTTTTATAAGTGCTCATGAGCCTATGGGAAATAAAACATTTGATTTTGACTATCATAAAGACCGTTTTGTTGATATTTAGAGGAGACTCATTTTGGTGGTATAGGTAACAAAAACATTAAAAAGCGTCTTGACCCGTATTAGTAGGTCGTGCAGCCCCAACAGTGCTCACACTCGAGTAACTATACGGTGTAGCGGCTAATATGTCATCACAAATTAATTGTTCTTACAAACTATACTGACATGTAATTTTACATATAATATGTTGCACTTATAAGCGTATTAGCTGATTTTTTAATAGTCAGATATATCTATCTGAGGGATAAAAATGGCGATTTGACAGCTTATCTATAAAAAATATGTCAAACCGCTATTGTTAGTCCTCAGATAAAAATATGTTATTTTTTTTATTTATAATATAATTATTCTTGGTATCAACTAAGAACTTATCCTGTTCAGATTTGCGTTGTGAAAACACATACAAAAATTCTTTATTTGTCTAAGAAAATAAACTTTGTTGCGTTTACATATAAGTTTAAAGTGCTCCAATAAATATTGCAATATACCCTTTTAAATACAATTACATTTTAACAAGTTTCCAGTTTCCCATCCTTTCCATCATATTTCTTGATTGTGTTACCGTAATAATGTACGGCGCAGTAACCCAATTTATTGTCACCCTCGCGCGCCCTGATAACGCAATTTGCACATAACATTTAGGACATGTAACACATGCTGACAGCTTCCTTGAGCTTCACTGATCTTTATTGACGTGTGTTAAGATGAATTTATTAGTAGATATATATTTTATAACGCCTACTTAAGTTTTGTTATCCCTGCCGTAGGATGGAGCTCTCATTTAATGATTTTACCACGAAAAAAAAACAATGCCGTATTACAAGTTCTCAGAAATCTTTACTTTAACTTAAAATTAGGCATACTGCCTCATTACTTAACGTAATGACGAAATGCCTCTAATATGACCTCCGTAGTTACTAAATAACTTCAAAAGAATTGCGACTAAAGTAGGTTAAAAAAGGTTTTGGATCTTGTAACATAAGACAAGATTTGTAGAATATTATGACGAAATACAATTTGACAAGGATGTTTTGACGCTCGCATGAAATTCACTGGCTAGTGCTGATGCCCTGGCTTGATTTTACAATTTTTGCGACGTAAAGTAAATGAGAACTCTGAAGTTATATTGACGGAAAAATGTGTTCCTCGTTCATACACTAGAGGCGCTTTTTTATTTTTCATAAAATTTGAAGAAGGTGAGTTTTCCACGTACCAAAATCGACAATTAATTGTAAATGACAACAAACTGTATATATAGGGTGACCGGTAATTAGTGTACGATAACCAACAACTTTTACGATGGGAACTAACCTGAACTGGCGAGAAAAAATCAGCTGTTCAGTACTTTTTTTCACGATTTCGGCTTGCTCCCATACTAAAAATTGTTTGTTATCATGAGCACAATCATGTGTTTAAGTATCGTACATTAATTGCCAGTCACCCTATATTTATAAACAAACATAATAAAAACAATGCTTTTCTCGATTTATTTCCCAGTAAACACGCAATATCTTTTCACCTACATTTACTTTCTTATCGACCAGCGCCCTACTTGGTCAGCAAGGGCGAGTCTAGTCTTGAGTTATAGCAGTTTTCACCACTAAGCTTCAATCCCTAACACCTAGGAAATAAAGTCGTATTTGCGATGACAGTAAATAAGTCAGAGAACGAACTCGGTCTAAATTAAATGTGTTTTTATTCACTGAACTTCAACTTCTACTTTTAATGAAATAAGGTCGTTTTTACAGCCACAGTGTAATTACTCTGATGGCAAGTCTAGTCTAAGTTATAGGCGTTTTATTCACGGGATTTTATTCCGTAAAACTGATGTAATAAGATTCAGTTTACGATGCAAGTCATATTCAGTGTAATGGTTGGTCTAGATAGGTTTTGTTATTGTGTTAAAGGTGTGTTTAGCAGTGTTATGTTGTTAGGAGCTAATATTGTGAACGAAGAGCTACTTTTTTATGCTCTAGGGTTAGGTAACACTATGGAATTTATTCATGTAAACAATAGTGACATGATATAAGTTTTTAGACTGACATGGTCACAACAACTATTATTTAGATTTAAAACGGGATATTCACCATGTAAATATATATCGGAAACTCAAATAGTAAACATGGTAAATATCCCGTTTTAAATCTTAATAATAACAGGCTATTGAAGGACACCGTGGATTTCAGTCAGTAGAAGTCTGACAGTCCCTCCCGCCCTGCCCGGGGTTGGAGGACTCATTTGATGATTTTGCCACGCTTGATAAAAAAAAGGGACCAAAAACATAAACGTAAAAAAGAATCACAAAAAAAGATAGGTAAGTGATCGGGTTGTAGTCTATTATGCCACATCCATATTTCTTCGTCCCGTTACATATTGTATTAAAAAATTTAATGGCAAAAGGAATTATGTAGCTCTTAGGAATTATATAATCGTAGGAATTATGTAAAATAAGACCGGCTGCTGCGCCAATTGTCGCAGGTTCGATTCCGTATGGCAAAAAATATTAAGATGATCTACAAGTAGTTGTTTCGGATCTGGGTGCTTGTGAGTTTCTAACAGCCTTACTTATAAAAACTTGTGTTGCTTAGCTACCTATTAAATATCACCTGTCCTTATCATTTCTATTTCAATGAATAGAGATGGCAAGTGACATAAGAGCTACTCGTATTTAAGATAAGTAACGTCTAATCAATTATTATAAGTAAGGGGGTAAATTTTTATAAACGTACCCATGATACAGAAGATATTTAATGTAAGGTTTAATAAAAAACGTGATAGTTACGTGATTGTTATACCTATATTGTGATAGAACAGGACAAGTTTCTTCGAAGGTTCAGGCTGCTCTTGACACACTATCAGTAGCAAACTTATTTTCGACTTAAAACTAAAACAGTATAATAGCTAATATTCCTTACCTTCTACTGTCTAAACCAATTTTCACTCTTTGCAAACAATGTTTAACAAGTCACTATGTACCTTAATCCGATACAATTAAGTTGTAAATTGCCTAACAAAGCAATTAATGAAATTTCCCTTCGAAATCAAGTAAATAAAGTTTTTGTTGAATTTCTCGAGTTTATCGTTTGGCACGACTATGGATAATAGTTGTTTTATTGTGTTAAAGACCTTTGTTTAAAATTTATTGAGATTGAAATGGTACTCGATTAAATCTTTATGATGTTTTGTAAAGTTTGAAATAGATACAGATCTTTGAAACCGATTTAGGAAAACAATTTTGGGATCAACCGTCAAAAGTATTTGAAGAAACATTTTATTTAAAACATCTGCATCGTTGTCCCTGATTCGTTGTGGAAGAACATCGGAAAAACTTTTGCTTTTAACTTTTGTAAAATACGTACTATGATGCATCCCTTTTGGGGACCGTCTGAAATACAACTCTGCCAATCTCATGTGGCTGCTACACACATTACAAAAAATCGTTACGATTGGACAGTACAGTTTAAACTATATATAACTAAGTCTGCATATTGTGTGTATGAGAACTAGGATAGTTCCTAGTTGCTAGTTGCACTGCAGTTCAAACTGTCCCGTCCAATTGTAACGTGTGTAGCACTAGAAGCCATCACCAGGAGCATTCGCGTGTAATGTAACATTATATATTCGACTTTGATCATTGCATTAAAATCCCTCCCTGACTGACGAGCTTTTGCGTATAGATTTGTTACAAGGTGCGCATTGTGAAGCTCCTCGCCGATGAAATGCTCGAATGTGTAACGTTACATTACAGGTGAATGCTCGGGTGAGGGAGCGCCTTTAGGGGGTTCCCCGTGTCTTACATTTTAATCTCAACATTTATTATTGAGATTAAAATTAAACTCTTATCAAAAATGTTATCAATTCATCTGTACTTTGTAATATCACATTATTCTGAGAATTTAATAAAAAGCGAATCAGCACGCAATTCACTTACTTGTAAGTGCCCGCTATGATTGATGACCGACTGAACGAACGACATGCGACCGAGAGTGAACGAGTGACGTGAAGGAACTTGCGCTTAACGAAATGAATGACGTGACAAGATTGTTCTTGTTGCAAATTTGATTGGTACCGAGTTTTGTGCGATTTGTGTAAGAGAAGCAGGGATACATTTGCCACAGGCCAATCAAAAGGGTGGACGTTTAGATAATGAGTCTGTCTGACTGACCCTTCCGCTCCATCGCTACAAGGTAGGAGGACTTATGTCACAAAATTACGAATCAGAAAAAATGTGCATACGACCGTGTGTACGGTTGGTGCAGTGAGTAAGCGATTGGACGCCGAATAAAACGACGCTCACAATAAATTTAGACGACGCCTACTATAAAATAGGACGACGCCAAATAAAACGACGCCCACTACAAAATAAGACGACGTCAAATAAGACGACGCCGAATAAGATGACGCCCACTATAAAATAAGACGACGCCCACTATAATATAAGACGACGCTCACTATAAAATAAGACGACGCTGAATAAGATGACGCCCACTATAAAATAAGACGACGCTCACTATAAAATAAGACGACGCCTACTATAAAATAAGACGACGCTCACTATAAAATAAGACGACGCCGAATAAGACGACGCCCTCTATAAAATAAGACGACGCTCACTATAAAATAAGACGACGCCGAATAAGACGACGCCCACTATAAAATAAGACGACGCTCACTATAAAATAAGACGACGCCCACTATAAAATAAGACGACGCCCACTATAAAATAAGACGACGCCCACTATAAAATAAGACGACGCTCACTATAAAATAAGACGACGCCTACTATAAAATAAGACGACGCCGAATAAAACGACGCCTACTGTAAAATAAGACGACGCGACGCCGAATAAGACGACGCCTACTATAAAATTAGACGACGCCGAATAAGGCGACGTGCACTATAAAACAAGACGACGCCGTATAAGACGACGCCTACTATAAAATAAGACGACGCCGAATAAGACGACGCCTACTATAAAATTAGACGACGCCGAATAAGGCGACGTCCACTATAAAACAAGACGACGCCGTATAAGACGACGCCTACTATAAAATAAAACGACACCGAATAAGACGACGCCTACTATAAAATTAGACGACGCCGAATAAGGCGACGTCCACTATAAAACAAGACGACGCCGAATAAGACGACCTCCACTATAATTTTTTTATTTATTGGAGCGAAGTTCCTTATCGCGCGTTGTGAAAGGGGGCTAGACGGAAAAAATTCTTACAAAAAGTTGTCACGACACTTTTTGAACGAAGTTCCTTATTGCGCGTTGCGAAAGGGTGCTAGATCTATACGTATAAAATATGACAACCCCGATTAACAAGGTGGTGTAGTGGACAGTGGACCGACACTGACACTGGGACCGAGGACGACTCTGGGACCGACAATGAAACTGGGACCGAAACTGAAGCTTTTAAAAAATATAGAAAATACTAGTTCCGTAACAAAAGTTGTGAAATGTCATTCTATCGTATTTTCAGGCTTCACTTTCCAAATTGACGTACTATAGACAAATTGGGCACAGCTAATGCATCCTGAATTACTGACAGATATCGGATTAACTATTCCGTTCGGATGAGGCTGATGACGTTATCAGTGTCACTGTCGACAGCTGCACTGAATGTAGCTCTGTCTCTGTCTCTCCTGACAGTAACCGTGTTATCAGTGACAGTCAGTGTTTGTTAGTGAAGCTAATGGGATTTGAGAGGATTCAGGGAATCTGTGTCGATGTTAGTTAATGATTTTTGGATAATACGAATTGGAGGTATTTTTGGGTTTAAAATTTCATTTATACGTGACAAAATCATCAAATGAGTCCTGACCACCCAGGGCAGGATGGGACTGTCAGACTTGTACTGACTAAAATCCACGGTGTTCTTCAGTAGCCTTTTACGTTTCGGGGCTGGGTTACCAGATAAGACAGTACCTCGGTCCCGGCAAGATTTGGCCCTCTAAGGGACCCCATCATACATTAATATTACCTGCGTTGGAAATTCATTGCGTTTACATTTTGATATCATAATGACGTCACTGTTGGCGTGGTAGTTGAGCGATCGAATGTTACGCTGAGTGTCCTTATTTCCATTCCCGCAAGGTAAAAATGTTTGTTTGATCTACAATTTGTTGTTTAGAGTCTGGGTATTTGAGTATGTGAGTTGAAATATTTGTAAATACACCCACGATACAGTAGAAATACCTAGATACAAGGCGACGTTTTATTAAAAAAAAAAGGTTGCACTCCAGGAGTGCCGGTAGAAGTGAAAACTTTTTTGTTACTATGTTTTATTTTTAATTTGAATGACGTCTTACTCATTTTCGATCAGGGTCACGTGACCCTGACGCGAGTTTTGGTCACGTGACCCTGACGCGAGTTTTAAATTTTTTACCCATTACAGAAAAAGTGTACAACGCCGCTAAAGAAGTTTTCACTTCAAAAACCGTAAAGGTGTATTTTTTTTTCATATTCTATATGTCGAAAGAATCATTAAAATTAGTACAGTTGGTTCTGAGTTACACGCTACAAACAAACGTTGAAAACACCAAGTCTATTACTACGTATCTATTTTAGTTATAAATCATACGAAAAACACTGAATGCGACTATTTTAATTAATTTAAAGACTAATTAAAGAAGCCTAACAATTTGTATTAACAAGTCGATGCGTGTACAAATTCTGATCACCCCCTACCGGGTATGTTTCAGCTTCGTTCTCCAATTAGTAGAGGGGGAGGGGGGATATACGTGATCCTACTGCCAAAACAGATGTACTGTGTCATTGATGGTAAATTGATAGCACCTCTATGTCGTACGCAGTAGGGATGGTTTTCGTTTAGCATGTGTGAATGTGCTAGGTTAGTTTAATGTTATTAGATTTGTTTGGTTGTTCTAATACTTGTTGGATAAAAGTTGTGCACTCTAATTGTACATTAATATTTAGCTCTTGGTTTACAAAATATAAAAACATGCATTTTATAAAGTTTATGTACTTTACGTTAAAGTTCATCATCTGAAGAACTTTTATTAGTGGGTTCTCTCGTCTCGCGCACACCGGCACCGCACAACTGCCCCGCGCCGCTCGCTGGTCATCCGCGCGTAGATATAAATAATTTTGCAATTTAGTTCACAAATGAAGTGTTTTCTATGTACCTAATTCTCTTTTTTATGGTCCTGAAAACGACCTCAAAATATAACAAAACATTACGATTTTCAGTAATCTACTATTACCAATTAACATGCTAATAATCACTAAATGACGCTGTGTTTCTTGTTTCAGGTCAGTTGATTTGCTGTTTATTTCCGGGACAATATTGGTGAGTTGTTTAATTAAGGTAGATACTAAACACATGTATAATGAATCCATTGGTGACATCAAATTTTTTTCAAACTAAATCTCCGTACATGTCAGGCTCTTCGCCCGTCATCGGCACCTTGTTCACACTATTTATTAAGGAATACATGAACACTAAAAGTATTAGTAAATAAGAAATACTGAAAAACATATTTATTTCGTTAGTTAAATAATATTTATTTATTTCTCAACAAAATTACATATAAGCATTCTTGATATATTCGGCTTACTGTTGGGAATTACTGACGTCATTTTACGGCACCATCACTGATTAGGTGTTGTTTTATAAGACGATAACAGAAACGACACGGTATTAACAAATTGTTCGCTCTCGCTCATTTCCCATAAAGCTATGTCAAACAGACAGGCGAAGCGAATGCGATCCAAAGTGTTTTAATTTGTAATGTATGGAATTGTTTGAATCCAGTCACATAGAAAAGCGAAAGCGATCCGATAGTCTATGTGACTGGCTTCAAACGCTTGGGCATGCATTCGTTTCGCCTGTCAGACTGACAAAAGCTTTAATGTATGATCTACTGATGTCATGTCCTTACCGTTATCGTCTAAACTCTAAAGCAAGAACAAAGAAACCTCCGTTAAGTAAAACCAAAACCTTTATTCATCACTAATTTTATGCTTTGATTTTAAACAAATCTCCCAAACTTAAACACAAATAGAGTCGTTTCAATCGCATTACCTACCTCAATATAGTGCATAGAGTCCGCGGTCACGTAGCGCGGCTAGAGCTCGGTAGAGTTTGATAGAGCCGCAAATAGATCAGACTGCTCGCTGCATACGATATGCTACGGCGACTCTATGTCTTGATTGATAGAGACTGTGATGAACTATTAGTTGATATGCTGTGAAAGTGGTTTTGTTAGACAGTTGAAAAGGAACATTGATTTTTGTTATATTCAATGGTTTTTGTATAATAGTAGTACGTATTATACGGAAACATGCTAAGAAATAGATCGCACATAGTGACAAATAAGCACGGGCTAAATAAATTACAAACTCACATAAAACAATTTGCTACGTTTCGTAGCCAATCTGCTACGGCCTACGCAGCTACGGCGTAGCACTTTTCAAAAAATTCAGAATGTCACTGATATTATAATTATAGGAAATTTAATGATTTTATTAATTAAATGTTGTAGTAAAATAAAATAAAAAACATTTCATGCAAAACAAGCATGTTTAAAATGATGAAAAAATACATGTATGGGAGTATGGTTTCTATGGACGGTAGAACTCCAGTCTTGAAACTTTCGGAAAAGATTACTGGAAAGAACCCTCGTTTTCGTTACGCTAAAAAAAGAAAAAAAAATGTGTCTGCTGTAAGTTCCTATACGTCACAAAGTGCACAGACATAACCAACCGATTCAACTAGAAGTGAGTAAAAACGTACATTTGTGTTCAAGCCAAATCGTACATACTCTAATAAATTATTGATGTTTCAAATAACCTCTAAAGAAACGTGGCCTAAACTTTCGACTCAGCAGATCACTTTGTATTAATTTTCTCTCGCCGTCAAAGTGCGTCGATAAGTGAGTGGCGAATCTTATCGCGGCGCCTTTGTTAAGGAGTTTCCAGCCGTTTGTTGCCGACAGGTCCCAGGGATACACTAGGAAACAAATGACGTATCAGATGACGTGGTGCGACGTTGCTGGACTTCAGTCACTATGCAACAAAAAGTCGTGAGTTAAGGAACCCCAACCTACCCATATTAGCTTTGTCAGCCAATAAGTATTTACTAGTTTATTATTTCCCTCTTTCCCACTGCGCGATCAGCCATGCCATGTCGCCAGATCATAATTTGTTAAGTGAAAAAACTCTGCTTCGCTTGATATGTTGCTGGACACAATGTCGTGGGATATTTTTGTCCCTAACTTAATCCCTGAGTTTTATATACATGTTACAGTCAAGATGATTAAAACGTTATAATGCATAATAACTAGTCATTATGTATAATTACTGAACTGACCAGTCAAAGTGATCAATAATTAACTTTGGCTAGTTACTATTCACTGAGAAAAAATACCAGAAGTTATGGTACACTAGATCAAACAACTCACTGTTTGGGCCTTTAATTTCTTTTATAATCTTGGCCTTCTGTACATGTCTATACTCTGTCAGAACAGTACAATACAGTCTTTATCTCTTTCTCTCTCTTCGCGGACGAAATACATAAAATACTGATGATTCTGCGTTCCTTATTTGACGCGACATTTTTATAAAGTTGATTAAATAGCAAATTGTTTGTACTACGATATTGTCTCATCTTTTCTTTTGAATAAATTTGTTCTGCGTTATTTTTTGTCGTCGTTGTATTTTGTAGTAATTAGAAGTGACAAGTTCTTTTTGGCTGATGTTTCTTTAGGATGAGTTATTTGAATGTATTTTCGTTTTATATTTAAATTATTGACACTCGAAATATTAGATGTAATTATTTCTGTACATCGGTGGAATTACGTGTAAGAAAGATTTTCTACTTTAGGAACTCTGCCCACGGCAAAGCAAATATTATATCTGTGGTTATGTGGAAGGTTTATAAGGGTAAAGTCAGATATAGGTAACTCAATTTAGGAACAAATCAAATGAAAATACATTGAGGAGGGTTGACTTTACAAAAATAACATCACGTATGTACCTGGTTCCAAAAGCTTTTTTAGTCCAATCAGACTTGAAGTTGATTTGACCTTAACAATGTTTGGGCGTAAACTTTAGTTGGTAACGAAACACTGACTTTATCTGTTAACTAGTTGTGCCCGCGACTTCGTTCGAGTGGATGTCGGAACTAAAATGTTTTTTTAATTTTTAAACAAAGGACTTTCTAAAATAAAAGTTTCCCACGTTTTGAGTGGCCCCTCTCTCAGCCCCGTAGGGTTATTTTCTTATTTTGAGGACATTTAAAAACGTGGCGTTTTAGATTTTTTTAAATCTATTAATTTTCTATCAAAAATACTATAGCTGATAGCTGCCCGGCTCATCACTAGAACCGATAAAACGTGTTGTATAATAGGTAAATCTCAGGTCGATTAATTTAATACAAGAGTTTACTATACAATTTTAATTTAGTACATCTATAAAATTATTGATTAAAAAAATATTCAACATTTTTATAGTTTCTCATTCCAATCATTATTGCACTAATTATTCTACAATATATCATTAATTTTTGCAATGAAGAGAAGTGTATTCAAATTGATTTTTTTGACAATACAATCTTTCTTTGTATGCAAATGTACCCCGCGCCAAACCTGAATGTGAATGACGGTAGTCGACCCCGACAGCATCCTGTATAATGCCAAAGTTTTTATGTGATACCGCTGAACACCGCGGCTTTGCTCGCCTGCATGTTATGGAGATCACGCTTGTTCAGGATATCGTGGGTTGGTGTTGTTGTTGTTTAGACTGATAGCTAGTATTTACTTATGGAATGTTTGAGTAAACAGCGGAAAAACACCTCTAAAACGTGTTTTGCTCTTGTGGTTTACTTATACGACCTACATACGTATTAATGTTAGAGTATATCTAATACATAATCTTAATCTAATTGATCTTTAACTGTTGTCATCATTTCTTAGTATTTCTCTGTTGCTGAATGACGCTTTCTAGTCAAGAACACAATATTGCATGGATTTTGATATTATATGAATGGGGAAAAACAAAACAAAAGACTGCTTAAGATAAAAAAAAAACAACGTTGTCCGACACTAGGACTAAAAAAGGACCGTTTACAAAAAAAAAAAGCACATACACAAGCACCCATGCCCCGACCATCTATTACGTGCGGGAATCGAACTCGCGACACGCTTCACAGCAGTAGATTGTTCAGCCACTGCGCCAACCGTACCGTCGAACGGCTATAATCGTTACATCGTATTACTATTCTAATATTAGCAAGCTAAAAGAAGGCGCTAGTTTGGGCAACGTTTGTCGCCGACACCAGCGGGGTACGGCAGAGGCTGTTAATAATGCATGAGCCTTCAAACATCACTTAATATGATGCACTATTTGGTGCCGCTCTGTAGCCACATCGATTTTTTTGTTTTGTGAAGGATAGGAATAGCTTGGTGAGGTTATAAATCTGACCGTTTGATTTTCCCGATCACCGAATAATGGTACCTATTGTATTATAATCAACTCCCAATCTCTGACATCCCCTACTGATGTATTAGTTATGCCAATAGCCACATTCTTATGGCTGTACTGTCTAGGATTTACTCTTGTCAAAAATTATTATGTCTTGGTAACTGTTTCTGTTTCAGTAACGATAGTGAAAAATTCAGAAATGCATTGCATAAAACTTCTTAGTCAATCCTATAGAAAAACGTTGTAAATATCAATCACCATTAGTTTTTTTCCTCATATTTTTGCTAATAAATAAATAAATATTAGATATATTTGTAAAACCACGTGTATACGATAACTGTTTCATAAAGCAGATATAATGCAAAAAGATTTATACAAAAAAAATTAAGACTACCGTAATTATAAACCCATTAACAACTTACAAAAGCTCCCTCAAAGCTAGACAATATGATATTAGAACACACATTATAATCTTGTAGATTAACACAAAGTCCTTCAGTAATAACATACGTTCATTATTCCCTTCGCTTACGGAACAATTAATGTACCTTTTTTACGATAAGCCGACCCGACAATTTCTCCCGAACTCGCTTTTTTTCTGCAAACGTTTTTGTTTGTTTCGTTATATTCTGGGCAAGGTTTTATTTTGTAAGCGAAAAAATAGGACAATATGCTGGAGGGCTTTCATATCGTCCTTGTTGATATACTTTGAACTACACTCAAATAAACGCAAACAATTGAAAGAGAACTCATTTGTTTTTTAAAAGTAAATGATTGTATTCATTATAACAGCCAGTGTTTGAATTTAGAAGTAATGTTGCCTGAATGAGTTGGAGACATTCTCTTAAAATATGAAACCTCTTTTCTTAAAACAATTCACGACCAAGGTGTTCGCTTTTTATAACTGAATGTCTCTTACCTTAGATAATAGAATGTCCAGATCAAAAATACAGAAGAAATATCACTACAACTAATACAAATTTTAAAACAAGTGAACATCTCCAAACAAAACATTTAAATGTGTGCGTAGCAGCGCTCACACACACTTTTTAAAAAAGTGGCTGCATTAAAAACGTTATAATTAATTTGTTTTGAACACTGAATGTAGACATAATTTATAATATTAGTCTTCATCTATGTTCTGTTGTAACGTTCGCTGACGGCCGTTCCGCATATACAATCTATATCTCTGGTTTTGCCTTACTAGAGATATAAACATTAGAGCCCTGTGGCCGTGACGTTGTAAGCCAGTGATTGACATGAAGATACTCGTAATTGATACATTCAATCAGTTACTATAATTGGAATACCTGATAGTCGTATATACCATCTTGATATACAGGCTGTAACTTGAATAAATTGATATAATCATGGTTGTTTGTAATGGATAAATTCGAAAACGTAAGTAAATAATTTTGTTTTATCAATTAGGTGCTGAGAAATAAGGGTTGTATTTAAATTTCAAACTGCTTAATCTGCAAAGTACCGGGTGACTAACTAACATAAATTAATTATACAAACTCGGATTTTTATAACTAATTTATGTTCATTACAGCAAAACAACAAATCAACACATATTTTTTCACAATATCTCTGAAATGTTAAATCCATCTGTCCCTATCGTAGCAACAATATAGCGTAACACAGAAATATGCTAGCCAGTGTGTTGTGTTGTTCACATTGGTCGCTATATGTATGTAAATGTACGGGGAGCTGCTCGTGATGGAGCACATCGGTGTCGGTAATATGAGGTGTACGGGGGATATGAGTCGCAGGTTCAGTATTCGGTTTACTTGTAATATAGAAAATGTTGAACGATGAGTTCTGACTACAAATGAACGAATATGGTAGTAAAAACACAACAAAGATATGAAATTCGAGTCATAGATCATGGTCATTAATGTTAGAATAATCTAAGTAGATAAATGAGTTATAAACTATAAATGACATTATTATGTGTATAATAAGACTCATGCAGCTAAGTCTGATCTCACCAGCATTAAAAAAATACTTAGACCCACTTTGAATTTCTCCTGTGTCGTGGGTGCGTTTACAAACGTATAAACTCACTACACAAACGCCCAGACCCGAATCAATTACTTGTAGATCATATAAATATTTGCACTCGGAATCGAACCCAGCGCAACAGTCGAATCACTTAGCCACTGCGCTAACCGTACCGTCAGTTATATAATACTTGCAGTTGTTAGCGGCTTTGTCTGCTACAACTCGAATTTTATCTCACAGAGATATAAAATCGGGATAACTAACCTAACCTAGTGTTAATTTAGGTTAAAAACTATCTGTTTACTCATTTCATCCATATTTGTTCAGTAGTTTTTGCATGAATGAGTGAGAAACACGCACTGATCATATTAGTAAAAGGTAGAATTAAGATTACTTTCTGACCATTGCTAAATATGGTAAGAAACAAAGTCAAAAGTCAACTGAAATACCTGTTTCATAATCAGCTAATGCTGACTGAAAGGATACGTTGAACTACGTTAATCTAAGCTTAAACCTGTAACATTTAAATCAGCGAAACTGAACTTGACGTGACAGGATGCTCTATTTCATTAAGTCCCGGGAACTCACAGTTCACCCCGTTGTCCCGGAGGTATTCTACTACCCGGTTTTCCGGGAAGGGGATTTTGTCACGTTTACTTAGTTATTTTGATGGTTCGTTGAAAACTTTTTACTTATCTACATTTACACTAATATTATTTATAAGAGGAAAAATTGGTTTGTTTGTAATGGATAAACTCAAAAACTGCTGGGCCGATTTTAAAAATTCTTTCACCATTACAAAGCTACATCATCTGTGAGTAACAAAGGCATATTTATATACGCGCGGACAAAGTCGCGGGCGAAGTGCTAGTTATTTGTATAGAAGGTTTTGAATCTAAATATGCATCACATTTTCGTTAGGCTAAAAAATAATTATATTTCCTGAGAAGTATCGAAGTTTATTTAATCTTTCAACCGCAACAAACCCAGCCAGTTTTTTTGCTTAGTTAGTTCGCTTTGTACGTTGTTTTCTACGTTGCTTTATTCATAGTATGAATTTTAGAGCAATCTGAAATCACACAGTTGTCTTAGAAAATCCGTGACTTAAGCTATTGCTACACTTTTTCAGAGAAGTGTAATAGAAAGGCATTGCAAACTATTAATGTATTTATTTTTCAACATTTCGTTTCACTATAAAAGTATGGTATCAATGTTAATTTACAGTTATTAAGCTGTCGTTAACGATTCCATGAATATGTTACAAAATATTTCAGTTTTCAGTAGGCTTCAGTGGTTCATCGAATTGGAGCTCATTACGGAGTTGCGGCGACATCAATTACTGTAATCAAATTATTTGTACATCAGTCAGATATCATTTTAATTTATTATGATATTATTTATTCTTTTGAGATTTCAGCAGAAATTAATGACGAGAAAATTTTATTGGAAATAAAATCTGTTCCACTAACTATCACGGTTCGTGAGAAACAGCCTGGTGACAGACGGACCCAATAGGGTTCTGTTTTACCCTTTGAGTACGGAACCCAAAAAAGAAGCTAGTAGTGCTTAAATCAATAATTCATGATACTCGGATACATCATGCATCCTTCTTATGCCTTTTACTCTAAGATATCTCTATAGAAGCTCTAATTATAACCCATTGTTGATAATATAATTTAGCCATGCATCAGGCAAATAGTAAAACTGAAAACATGCATAAAACCTTTTATGATGATAACCAATTAACATAAAAAACTTTTACTAGCAAATATAAGAAGGCAATTTAGCAGGTAGTTACTTTAAACTACCTCCCAGTACATAGCACAATTTCAGCAACTTTTATCCTCAATATTTATGCTAAGCGGGTCTCAAGCGGTAGTTTGGCACTTTGCCATCGAACTATAACATTTCGATGCACTTTGCCTACCCGCTCGGGTCATAAGCGCGATATTATGTACATATTTCGTATTTGAAGCACGTTATGCAGGTATGAGAAGTTCGTAGCTAAATGGCTACGGCGTAGAGGACTGGCTACGCCGTAGAGGGCTGGCTACGCCGTAGCCGAAGATAGGAAATAGTGTGAGATTCTGATAAACGTGTCAATTTTTTTTGTTGAGGAATATTTTTTTAAGGCACTCTATTATTTCGTGCTTAGTATCATGAGCAGTAAATAAAAAAAATCTCTATATTGAATTTTTCAATGAAATTTTCCAATCAAATGATTTTCCATTAAAATTGCTGTATTTGATACAGCAATTTTGATAAATTATTGCCGCAAATACGAATAACATAAAAAAAACCGGAAGTATTTTGTTTATCAATGGATTTTAATAAACAATTGAGTTGAATTCCTTTAGTATAAAAAGATACGAATAGCTTTACATACCTACTGTTGTCTATTATTTCAACACAATTCACCATTACACTTCCAGGGAAGTAGCTTTAAATTGAAAACTCAAAAATTCAAGCATAGCAGCAACCAATCTCAGGATTATACCGAGCTGGAGGCTGGAGGTGGCCACACTGCGCCTGATTGAAAACTGTGAGCTACTGAGTAAACATTCACGAGATATGTGAGGGCGAGGGGGGGGGGGGTCGGGGGGGGGGGGGGGGGTCGGAACTTAGCTATTGATGCAGTGATGAAGTTTTGTTACGAACTCTTTTGAAGAATGTTGGGTTCAAATAGTAGGAAGTGTAGCTCGTTGCCCATGGCCTGATCTTCGAATGATTATCAACTGTTTTTTCTCCAAGATAGTGACTATTTTAATTGCCATGGGAGACTTCGTGATTCCGGGTTTCAACGTACAGTAACGGCAGCAACTTTACTGTTGACCCCCCTTTGAATAAATGTTGGATATTTCTGAATAATGGACAACTACAGTACTTTTACAAGATATTATGCTTAGGATTGTAAATGGCTTCATTCCAACTTTTTTTTGACAATTTGAATACACTCAAATTGAAATAAATGGTAACAGTTTGAGTGAATAAGAATTGATAAAATTTTTAAACGACTTCAAAAAAAGGAGGTTCTGCTTTGTTTTATTTATGTTGCTCAAATAATTTATGTATTGAGACTATAACTCACTGTACAAATTAAGAATCAAAAATTTAATAATTTCACAGTGGCTCTCCATACTTTATTTCGGTAAATGAGAAAAGATACTTTCATCATCATGGATCATAAAATGTAATAAAAAAGGACCAACAATCCACAAGTTACTTTTATAAGGGATATCTTCACTTAACCCTGGCGTGGCACGCCAGTTACCCACTTTAGATTGAGGTTACACTAGCAGCGATTAGCGGTGCGACTGGAAGAGCGGGACAAACTTGTTAAGGCTTCATTATAAGCGAAAATCAGGCGAGTAATCGGCGTTTCATGTGGCTACTGTACACATGCTATATAATGCAATCAAATCATACATCGCGGTTCACTTCACAGAGTGAATTTTTCAACTGGTCGTGGATGGCTATATTTCGAAACTATGTTTTTTTTATTTTAGAACGTTGACAGGAGTCTGGAAGTCGATTTCAAACAAATTTAAAACTGCATCATTGGCTTTTAGAAAAATTAATAAACCTGGCCAGGATTCGAACCAGCTGTTTATGAAAAAAAAACACACCCTGTACACCATTTGATAGTGTCACTAATAAGGATCAAATTTTAGAAAGTATTATATAATACGAGAGACTAAAGTCGCAGTTCACGAGGCGGCCTAACGAATTTGATTTAAGTAAGTTACTTTTGTATGTACGCGACTTCGCCATTTGCATCGCCTTTGCGATCCGCCCCGCTCTTAGTCTCCGCTCACAGCGGGAAGGCTCGTAATGTAACTTCACCCTTACCCGCACTCGTAACAGTTCCGTAGCCCGACGTCACGCGACCCCTAAAACGTAAGCTTACAACAATAAAATCGTTTGAAAGCCTTTCGTAAAATAAAACAAAGATGGCGCCGGTGCTGCCACCGCCGCCTGGCGGACGACAGACGAACTAATGACGTCTGGAGCCTGATAATGAAGTTTTCCGACTGAATTATGTCTTTAACATAGTTTGGCTGGAGTAATCGGGTGACGTGAAGTTCCTTATACTATAGTATAAATGGTTAACATCCAGTTAAATGCAAATGTGTAACGAAAAGGGAAAGAGGATTAAACAGGAAGTTACGACTAACTTACTGTACCAATCCTTGCTGAACCCAAGGGTTTTTATATCCTTCATATTGAATGCTGGTCGTTGACATCCAGAAAACTGATGAATATACAACATAATAAAGCTGCATGGAAAAATGATCGCCAAGATGACGGGACTCCGCCAGGTTATGCGAATGTCATGTGAATAGCAAATACAATTTTTTACAATTTCACACTTTCATAGTAAAATTCAAAGGTTTCTCTTTCTTCCTTCCACGCTTCGGGATTGAATGCGATTGTACTCAATTCCTTCCTAAAGCCTAAATTCACTCATACCACTGCGCCAAATGTACAAAATGATAAGCAAATTGTACATTTGACCCTATAAATTTTATATTTGCTCTGTGATATTTTTGAGTGAAATATTGTAACAGCCGACGCGGTGTCACATAATTTTCGCGTTTGATTTTTTATTTTTGCGATTTGATATATTTTTTTAGTGTGGTACAATCATCAAATGAGTCCTCGCACCAGGGCAGAGCGGGAGAGACTGTCAGACTTGTACTGACTAAAATCCACGGTGTCCTTCAATAGCCCTCTACGTCCGGGGTCATGGTGAATCGTTAGTCCCGCGACCAAGCGATTTTGATGCATACCTAATAGTTTAGTTTTCTGTCATGTTTGTGTGCCACACAACATTAGATATAGAACATTCTACCCTTAGTTCTATCTTCATAATATATACTTAGACCTATAGATGTTATGCACTTAGATGTTACCTGCTGCATTATTAAACGCCATACTCTCGAGGCTGGCATCCCCGGAGGCTCCGAACACAGGTAATTAGATATTAGCCAGGTCTAGTCACTCTAGTGCCTTCTAGACAGTATATTGTATTAAGCTCACAGCTATGCTTGTACATTTGCATATGTGCATGAACACTTCAATAGTTGAGTGCCCTTAAATATGTTGATTTTAACATTGGTCGGTAATTGTTGTTGCTCGGGTTAAGTTTCTGAAATATACCTAGTCAAATAGTGCACTGGTTGAAAATAATGTACTATGCGCCACAACATCTAAAGAATCCGTCAATGATCCCCATTTGTAGACTGTCATTTGAAAATCACGTTTAGCAATAAAACACTTTGTATAAAATATTAAACATTGTTATCTTATAAAAGTTGTTTTCAAGTGATAACTGTTAATTTTAAAGCGAGCTAGCGATACGATCACAATTACGGCATCTTAAGACCTTACATAGAAATTTTTTGCGGCAAAATAATTGCCTATAAAATATAATTATTTTCACTGATTGCAACTATCTAGTTAAAAATTTAAAATGAAATCTTTCATTTATGAGTGACTTTGATCTGTTTTAAGTAAGTTAAAACAATCACTGAAGGCTCGGTTTAAATTAATAGAACCTCTAACTCGATCTCGTGACCGTCTTTCACAGACTTATTTTCAATTTGAGCGTTCTCTAGACCAAACGTGCTTAAACTAAGCCAATTTGGCTTGCCGCCATTCATAGGGTTGGCAAAAAATAAGCCAATTTTGCGGTTGAAGAGTCAGCAAAAAAGTCGGCCGTTATACAATTTATGAAATGAACAATTGAGGCTGAATTATGCCGAGTTCTATTATTAGCTAACGAGTTTGATGATAACTATCAGGAGTATTCAGGAGCGTAGGACTGTATATTAAATAGAATTTTGGAAAAAATATCAGGATTTTCTTAAGTTTGAGATGAAAAGAAAATAGAGGAAATTTTGCAATTTCCTAGCAATGTGAATCCTACGAAACCGCGAGCTGAATGGAGCAGTTTTCATGAAAACTTAGTGCTGGAGTTTTTCGTTCTTCGTCCACAAAATAGTTTTAAAGAAAAAGACTATATTACGTAGGTTTTCATTCATACAGGAAGAAAATGTTTTTCATGTACGCAACATTTTAGTATACCTATATGAAAAATACCATTAAAAATATATATAAGCCTTTTATTCCTCACTTTAGTATGTCGCTGTGATAATGAGGCTCGGCTGAAGTGATGAGAAACACTGAAAAAGAAGGATGGCGGCGTAAAACCACTTGAAATGCGCACTTTTTACGTTTAATATGAAAAATATGTAAAAATAAACATAAAATGTTGTGCGAAGTTATGTTCTAAGACTTTTATGTGCATCGTTAGTGTTTTGACAACAATTTTTTGAGCTTAAATTGTCTACTATTGTATGTGTGGAATTGTTGTGTATATTCATTTCTATTATTATGTGGTAAGTAAGCTATTTTGTCACTTACTCATTTCCCTCGCCACGATCTTCTAATGTAACTCTATTTATCTTAGTAATTTATAGCTTGTAATCAAACTTGCTACATTTCAGTTCTCAACCCAGCACTGTTTCTGAAAGCAATAATCGTTAAACCTTTCGTGACGACAATTTAAACTTTTCTACAAAACATGGCCATTTGTGTTTCAGATGTATTTTATCGCTTTGTATTTTATTTGCTAACATTCATCCTTTGACGACTGGACTTTACAATAAACTTTCAATGAATAGTTGACGTAAACTCACGTAAATCTGGCGTGAACAGAAAATATAAGATAGAAGTCGTGCCGTAAATCACGGCACGTAAAGCTACTGCGAAGAAATGCAGCAATGTATGTTAGTGCGGGTGAATTGGTCGTTTATCTCTAAGTAACATTGTACGGGGGAACGAGCGTGCATCGCCTTTGCTTTCATTTATGGACCGGCTTTAAAGTTTATGTGATTTTTAAGAAGAAGCAACTTTAATGGCGGTGCTTTCAAAGTTGTGGCTCAAAACATGTTACGAATATAAATAAAATTTCATACGCTCGTTGAACATTATGTTATTGCTAGAAGTTTGTAGCAACCGCCGCGCTCTACGAATTATACATAAGAGGTTTTCCAATTTAACGAAGAATCTCGTAATTTCTATAAACAACAATTTTCTAAACATTTGTAAGGGCTCCATTTCACGAAGGCGTTAATCACTTCACTCAGAAGTGTTTGATTCCAACATAATTATAAATAAGGGATTCTAAAATGAAGGGAGCTCAAAGTAATTTGTTCTATCAAAATTAAACAGGTTAACAATAGCTCTAGACAAGCGAACATCGCTTTCGTTTAATTACTCTACAACAACTTGTTAATATAATAAGTTAATGAAAAGCTCTGCCTCCGAATAACTAATTCTGCCATCTGCCTTTACTAATATGATAATGTAAAAAAAGACCTCTTTGAACTCATGCCAGCCTACTACTTTCACTAGTTTGTAAGCTTTTAACTAGAATTCTATGCCCATTACTTCCATACTCCCATAGCCTAGTTGCCTATTATCAAATCAGAAAAGGTGGAACTGGTACCGTTCAAAGATTTGAAGTGGGACGAGACCAACTCCATAAGATACATATATGTATATTGAAACTGGTTCCTGGATCCAGTTTAAGAATGAGTTGCCCAGATTGCCCTATACCTCGTATTAACATTACCATCTCAAAATTAATCTTTAAACTTTGGTAAATTGATAATTAGAATGGTTCAACGCACTAATCCGTCCTTGTAGTTGAACAGTCGCAGGTCGCGCTCAGTGCGCTCAGTGCAGCCGCACTCGCTGCGCTCATGCTTCATTTGACGCGGTGCTAATTAATAGAGCGAGCCGCTAATTGATTGTTATTCACGCAAGCACACAATCCAATCAGTGCGAAGGCAATGTTGTGTAACGACAGGTGAATACTGACTTGTGTGGTTCGATATACAATCATGATTCAGCTTGAAATACAGATACCAAGTTATATGTATAGGTACAAATTGATTAATGTAAAGGAAGAGGTTGTTTAAAAAGACTCGGGAACTACCATTCCCAGCCTAATTCTTGCGCTGTTTGGTCTTTCGATTGCGACTAATTATTTTACCTATCCCTTACTTGAAGTACATATTTACGGTGTTCATTGTGTGTAAAATGAAAAAAGGCCTGTAGTGTTTGTACGAGCAACTAAGTTTTCCATCAAATTGATAAATCGTCAAAGTTCTCGTTTTTTACGTCTCAAAAATGTGAAAAATCGTGAGAGAGGGTTAGTTTCGAAAAGTCGCCTAGTTTCTTATCGTGATTGGGGTTAGTTTCTGTGGTTCGACTTAATACCCCAAGATATACCGAATGACTATTTGGGCAAACTCCGACTTTTACCACAATGATTAACTGAGCTAATAGAATTCCCTAGTAAATCGTATATACCCGTAGATTTTTGTCATTCGTACTAACCTTAAGGTTGGAAATAATTATCTGCCACATCTTGACGAACTTGAAATTACGGTGGCTACTCATTTTGGGGAGGTTCAATGGACCAAATAATAGAGGCAATTTACATAAAGGAAAATTCCACCAATTCGCACTGAGCGCTCAATCTTCCTTCTTTATCTTTACCAGCTGTTGTGTATGCCGAGCGCAGGAGAGCGGGCTGCGCCCCGCACCTCCCCGCCCCGGCCGCGCCGTGGGGTTTACTTATTGAATAAAGCAGTGTGCAACAGACTAGCGAGTTTGATTGACGTATTACTACCCCTGTCACTTCCGTATCTAACACGTGGCGACGAACGGACTCACATTAAAACAAAATGTCTACGGTTGCGACTTATGGCGTTCTTTCCACCTTCGACCACCTGACGCAGGAGTGGAATAGTTTCAAATTGCGATTAAATCAGTGGTTTATCGCAAACGACATAACCTCACTAACGGACAAAGCCACAGTCAAAAGAAGGGCGATATTGTTAACATCTCTGAGTGAATCTACGTTCAAGCTTGCTTGTGACCTGGCGCTACCCAAAAAGGTTGAAGAATTGGGTTACGAAGCGATAGTGGAAATCCTCGACGACCACTTCACACCAAAAAGGTTTGGGTTTGCAGAGAAATCAGTATTCTATTCGGCAACACAGCGACCAGGTGAATTGCACACTCAATGGGCAGCCAGGATTAGAGGATTGGCAACTCACTGTGCATTCAAGAATTTGGAGGAGGCCTTGCTGGACAAATTCATCATGGGCATGGCACCAGGACACGAACGGGACAAACTTTTCGTGCAGGACCAGCGGGAGCTGACCCTCGCGAAGGCCATCGACTTGGCAGAGAGCGTGCGCTGTGCGCGCCAGGCCTCGTCGCAGGCAGCACCAGGCGCCAGCGGCGCCGGTGCAGGCCCCGACGGCGTGTTCAACATCTCAAAAAAGGAAAAGTGCAGTGTGTGCGGTTTTACAAATCATAGTTCTAATCAGTGTCGTTACAAAAAGTATAAATGTAAAAAGTGTAACAATAAAGGCCATTTGCGTAAAATGTGCCCTAGTGAGGGCAAAGTGAAATACGTAGACGAAGGTACTGTGGACGACGGAGACGACGACGGTGAGTGTTTTTATAATATTCGGTGCGTGAGAGGGAAACCTATGACGGAGCGTGTGATGATCAGTGGCCTAGCTTTAGAGTTCGAAATCGATAGTGGTTCTGCAGTAAGTGTAATCTCCAAAAATACTTACGAGTCGAAATTTAAACATTTGCCGTTATCAGTCACCAACAAAAGGTTATTCAGTTATACAGGGCAAAATATTGAGACAGTCGGAGTTGTTTCATTACCTATATCATATCTTGGGCGTACGCATACTCTGAATGTGTACGTCGTGCACGCGGCCGGACCGCCGCTGTTAGGACGCGACTTCATTCGTGAGTTCGACCTGGAATTAGCGCCGTCGCGCGTGCACGTGCACGCCGTGTTCGATGAAGCACAGACGGGATGCGAGTCTAGCAGTAATATTGATAAACAACTCATAAAAATGTTCCCTAAAGTCTTCTCGGGCAATCTGGGGTCTTTTAACAAGTATAAAATAAACTTACAGTTAAAACCCGACGCAAAGCCGATTTTTTTTAAAGCGAGGCCAGTACCTTACGCGCTAAAAGAAAAAATTGACAAAGAACTTGACCGATTATTGTCACTGGGTATTTTAGAGCCAGTAGAACACTCAGAATACGCGTCGCCTATTGTGCCGGTTTTAAAGAAAAGCGGTAGCATCAGATTGTGTGCGGATTACTCCGTCACAATCAATAAACAGTTGATAATCGATCAATATCCTTTGCCGACGGTAACCGATTTATTAGCCAAATTACACGGGGGCGTACAGTTTAGTAAAATAGATTTATCTATGGCTTACAACCAATTTTTATTAAGCAAAGAATCGCAGAGGTTAACGTGTATCAATACTCATCGCGGTCTTTTTAATTACACTCGATTGGTGTTTGGGTTGTCTAGCGCACCAGCCATTTTCCAGCGCGCAATGGAATGCTTGCTCTCGGGAATTGACGGAATCATTTTTCTACTAGATGATATCCTCATAACGGGGACAAATAAAGACCAGCACAGGCAAAGACTCA
Source organism: Agrotis segetum (assembly GCA_036375495.1). Lineage (NCBI taxonomy): Eukaryota > Metazoa > Arthropoda > Insecta > Lepidoptera > Noctuidae > Agrotis > Agrotis segetum. The sequence continues at coordinate 800,414 of JAQSVV010000017.1, read as the reverse complement.
TCGCGGTCTTACAACGCTTAGATGATGCTGAATTAACGGTTCAAATAAGTAAATGTGAATTTTATAAAAATGAGATTTCGTATCTAGGGCACGTCATAGACAAAAATGGAGTTAGGAAGTCACCCGATAAAGTCAAAGCTATTTTACAAGCGCCTAAGCCAACAAATGTGTCACAGCTGCAGTCGTTTCTGGGCCTCACTAATTACTATCGGAACTTCGTGCCGGACGCGTCATCCGTATTATGTCCATTATATAATTTGTTAAATAAAATACTAAGTGGGAGTGGACTCGTAAACATGATGACGCGTTCGTCCAAATAAAAAACATACTCGCGTCCGATAACACATTAGCACATTTCGACCCGACGGCTAAGTTAATATTAACCGTAGATGCGTCGCCGTCAGGGTTAGGTGCTGTACTATCCCAAATGGATAAAGTAGGGTTAGAAAGGCCATTATCATATGCGTCGCGAACGCTGTCGTCGGCGGAGAGAAATTACGCACAGATCCAAAAGGAAGCAACTGCGATAATCTTTGGGGTAAGACGGTTCCACCAATACCTATATGGTCGGTCCGAACCCTTCGTACTACGAACAGATCACAAACCCCTCTTGGCTATATTTGGGCCAAATAAAGGCATTCCCGAAGTGTCTGCTAATCGCTTGCAGAGATATGCAATATTTTTAGCAGCGTATAATTATACCATTGAGTATATAAGTAGCAAGCATAACAGCGCGGACTATTTATCACGGGCGTGCGGGGAAGGGGAGGGCGGCACGAAGGCGCCCGACGAGCTCGCGGAGTGCGAAGATCGTGCGGCCTACGTGAATTTCATAGTGGACGGTGACTTACCGGTAACAATAAACGACTTGCGTCACGAGACGGCTCGCGACACTCACCTGGCTACTGTTAAGGGTTACATTTTAAATGGTTGGCCTAGGAAAGTTCAAGACGAAGGTTTAAAACCATTCTTTAATTGTAGATCACAGCTGTCATATGAAAATGGAATCTTAATGCGCGGGCATAAAGTCGTTATCCCATCGTCCCTACAAGAGAACGTGTGTAGGGAATTACATAGTTCACATTTCGGCGTAGTCAAGATGAAGGCAGAGGCTCGCAAGCGACTGTGGTTTCCCGGCGTGGACGCGGCGCTGGAGCGAGTGGCGGCCGCATGCAGCGTGTGCTGTGCGCTGCGCCCCGCACCGCCACACGCCCCTCTAGCGCCTTGGTCACTGCCGCCGTACCCTTTCTACCGAATTCACATTGATTTCTTGGGCCCGTTTAATAATTATATGTTGTTGGTTATCGTCGACGCTTATAGTAAATGGGTAGAATGCTACGATATGTCCACAACTCATAATTCAAAGGCGGTTATAAGTAAACTTTGCGATTTTATGTCACGGTTCGGGGTTCCGCACACGTTGGTGAGTGATAACGGCACTTCTTTCACATCAACAGAATTTCAAGACTTTTGCAAACTTAACGGTATAGAGCATGTCTTATCTCCGGCTTACCATCCCTCTAGTAATGGACAAGCCGAGAGTTTCGTAAAAATAGTAAAAAAAGGGTTTAAAACTATCATTTTGGAGGGCTGCAATAAAAAGAATATACACGAGAAAATTGCAAAATTTTTGTTTGACTACAGGAACTCTAAAAATAGTACCACTGAGAAATCACCCGCGGAGATAGTATTCGGGCGTGCGTTGCGCTCACGCTTAGATTTATTGAACCCTATCGCGCCGTCACCTTCGTCCACAGAACTAGCGCGAACCGTCGCACACAATCAGTCTTTACAGGCTAAGTACCACCGAGGGAAACACAGGCTAGACTTTAAAGAAAATGATAAAGTATGGATAACCAAAAATATTAATAATAAAAAAATCTGTTGGATACAAGGAATCATTAGAAAGAAAATCGGCAATATTATGTACAGAATCTACGTGCCACATTTAGGATGTGAAGTCACAAGGCACATGGATCAAATAAGGAAATCACTACACACACTTCCGAGCGACAACCAAGACTGGAACCCAGATGTGGTGCCTGATGTGGAGCCACTTACTTCTTACCCCGAGCCAATAACGCAGCTAGAAGGGGGAGAAAGGACGACGATGTCAAGTACTCTGGTGACTCCTCCGCGAACAGCCGCTACAGATCCAAGGCGACAGGAAATTAGTCCGATTTTCACGACACCTACAGCGGGTCAGTACGGCAGCGACGATGATGATAATGAACCAACAGATTTAAATATAGAATAAGTTTAGTAATAGGAAATAGATTAAATAATAGATTAAGGTATGTCCTAGCTTAGGGGGAAGGGATGTTGTGTATGCCGAGCGCAGGAGAGCGGGCTGCGCCCCGCACCTCCCCGCCCCGGCCGCGCCGTGGGGTTTACTTATTGAATAAAGCAGTGTGCAACAGACTAGCGAGTTTGATTGACGTATTACTACCCCTGTCACTTCCGTATCTAACACCAGCTTATAATTTTCCCACTCCTGGGACACAGGCCTCCACTCTGTGAAAGGGTGTGGGCCATAATCCACGACGCGAGGCCAGTGCGGCGTTGGTAGATGTCACATATCTTCAAATTTAATAGTTATAGGACTTACCGGTTTCCTCCGTTTTGAAAGCAGTGGTGATGAAATAAATTACACAAAGTAATGCGCCATGCTAAGTGCGAATCCACGATCTAAAACTCATAATCCGAGGCCGAGGTCCACTGGGCCACCACTGCTCCTTCTTAATGCGCACAGTAAAATAGTGGAACTCACTTCCCGCGTTTTTCTCTAAAATCGGTTTGAATCAACGAAATATTTTCAACAGAACAGCAAAAAGTCCAAACACAGTTAGCACGGTCCAGCAATCAGATCCGTCGTCCATATTGTGAACTAGATGCTCAACAAAGCGGAAGGCATGTTTTGACTACCAAACCGGTTTGCTGACATCGCCGTATTTTGTACTTTGTATTGAGAGTTCAGATCTCGTATCTTGGCAAATATTTGAGAGTGTACAAGCTGATGTTTGCGTCCTGTTTCAATATTCTGCTGGAAGTAATATTGTACGGTATTTGTGGTGGAGAATACCGTAAATTTGAAACGTAACACAACGCCACGAGTACGTGTAGTATGCTTAGATTTTGCCAATCATGTTTATTAGTCCAATGCGTTTTTTTTTTTTTGCTATTATTCTTCCACAACTTCCATCTAGTCCCAAGCTAAGCAGAGCTTGTGTTGTGGATACTAGACAACTGATAAACACTACTTATACATATATTTCTAAATACATACATATGTATTATAGATAAATTACACCCAGACACAGAACAAATGATCGTGCTCATCACACAAACATTTGTCCTGGGTGGAATTCGAACCTACGACCCCCGGCATAGCAGTCAGGGTCACTAACCACTAGACCAACAGGCCAGTCGAATTACTAGCGTCAGATATCTCTTTATCGGACTGCGAGTCAACCATTACTCGTCGTCCCCATGCTTGATGCACACGATGACAAGCTGTCCTGCAGAAAAAACCCAACTTCCCTTTTTTCAAACCCAGGACCTCATAGCCAGCAGTGGACCTTGCGACCACTACATCAACGAAGCTATCTGTATTTCTGGTGCACATTAATAAATCTGGTCGCGTGCCTGTCAGTGGAACGTGTCAAGTAAATGAATCACTTCATGAAATATGCGTCATATTTCCGCCAGACATACAATTACATTCATCACCTTATAAATTCATTAAAGTAAAAGTAAAATGGACTGTCTCGGCTTTTATTTTATACAATTCAAAATTAGCATTTTTTATATACCTTTTTTTTTGTCACAATGTCTTTTTGTCCAAATTCAAAGGTAATTGGCGCACTGTGCACGTCTTTTGAATAAATCGGGTTAATCGCAGTGTTGAGGTTCGATTGTAGGGGTTCGACCCCTATTTGTATGTTAATAGACATCTGATGGTGGTTCGTCGCCCGTCAAACTTCTTTCTTGAACTTCGGCAAAATTACATTTTTCATGAATATTTCTCTGGAGCCGTTAACTAAATGATAATTTATTTCTTTTTGAAATGATTTCGTTGTTAAATACTGTTATTATTTCTTGTTATTAAGAGAGATTAGGATTCAAAGCCATCTGTTCATATTTTATAACAAATACCTGTGAACAAGATGGTCGTATACTGTGACAAAATTATAGTAATTTGCTCTTCCATATATTTTTCTTAGCAAAATAATAACAGTCTCACATTTTGCTTGTGGAGTTACATAAATACATGTGTAGATGATTATTATTTACGTGAGCAAGGAGACGAGAACTATCGTGCATTTTTGACTCTATGCTATTCTTGTTTGTGTGCCTTTTCCCTTTTGCTAAATTACGCTCATTTTCAAAACACACTCTATTATAATTATACAACATAATTTTCCTTATGTTATACCTATTTAATTACGGCTCCATGCAGACAGAACTTAAAGCCTTAAAACAATTAACGAAATAATTATCACAAAGTTGAAAGTGTTGTCCAGGTCGGGTGTCGGCGGGCGCACTGTGCGGCGACCGCGTAACAACTTTGTGTACAATTTTATTTTGTTGTTAGTTCAGCGGCTCCCCGCGACCCCTCCGCCCCCGCTCGCCCTCCGTCCACTACGGAAGTCATTTCGCTTTTGCACGTTGAATATTTTTATGAATACTTTCCGTTTTTTTGCATGTTTGTTCAACTTTCCAAACTAGTTGGTGGTTTCAAACAATCTGCATCTGATTTAATTTTATTATTTTAAACAAAATGTGGTTATTTTCGTGTGTGAACATCGTTATGTTGCGCATTCATTTCCTGCATACAAAATTTTTGGTAACGAATTCAATTCAGTTCGTAAAATACTGGAAATGATTTATTTTTTCACAAAACTGTGGTCGGTATACCACAGTCGGTGTGAAAATTACGTTAAAAGCATACTTTAGTTGTCATGCAACTTACCGAGTATGTCGTCCAACTTTGTTCGAAAAGACGTCACACTGTGACGTCACTGTTTCTTAGTTCGTTCACAATCTTAGGAAGTGAACACACTTATCGAGTAAAACATCGTTGACGTCATTCGCGTTGGGATTGTTTTGTTTCAACGATGCTTCTTTATACCAGAAACAGGACTTAAAGCTCTTCTGTAGTATTTTGAACCGATCAAAGGCGATTCCGCGTCGATAAGGGACTGTCCTTATGTTTTGTTCGACTGCCAAATAAAATAATCATAAAAGCTCGGTCGGCAGGTGCAACGACAAAAATACGTTCGTAAAGCTAAGTATTTTCGTATAAAAGTATATTTCAATCATTTTATCTCCGTTTGATATTCAACAGAGCACACAAGCGGCCAGCGCGTATGAACTTAAACGAAGTAAAATCAGTAAATACCAGGTAGCATTCTATAGTTTCTCCTTAATCCCATAAGAAAGGCGCAAATTATTTCTAGAAGAGTCTTTAAATAATGACCATCAATTCAACAAATAGCCCCAATTTTGTCCAGTACATGTCACAACACAGCGCACTGTGCGACGTGGTCTCATAGTCCGTCGTCTTGGGAAATCTAAGATCTGAGTCGCGACGAATTTAATCAAAACCAACGAAACGATTCTTTTCTCTTATTGGACATTTAATTTTTATTTGGGGTCTTTTTTTGGGTGAAATGACCTTGTCTTTTTGCTTAACGTTTGGTTACTTCTAACATTATTTTGCAAAGTATGTAAATAATCTAATAATACATAATTAAATTGTTCTATTTACTAGCAAAGCCCATTCAAACTTATATTTGCGACTATGTAATATGCTTTGTCTGCATCATTAGTTTAGTATAGTCAACTATTCAGTCAAATGAATCTCTTTTTGGGACCCCCGAAACGTTTATAAGTGTTGCCAGTTTTGGTTTTTAAAGAAAAGCTTTAAATGTTCTAAAACATTTAAACATCTTAATTTCCATAGGTTATTTTTAAATCTAAAAGAGCGAATTTATAAAACCTTTATCCGTTGTTAGAGCCAAACTTTTCTCATTTCCTATCGAGCAATTTTCTTCCTTACCAAAACATTTTGAGGGTTTCTTTTCCAGTATCCAAACCGTGACCCTTCTTATCCCAATCTTGAATAAGCAATTAATGCCGTCGGCCATGCAACTTTGATCCCTATCCTGTTGAACATAAATTCTCATTATCTTTGGATTTTATCGAAGAATTTGCCTTTTAAATGAGAGTTCTGTTCACCTCAGTGCAGGAAGTGTGTCCTTGTCCCTTGTTTTAGAGATATGGAGTGCAGGCTTTGTTGATAACGGAGGTTTTATATGAAGCTGGGTTTTGTTTATAACATCTATTTTTAAATCAGCCGATTTCATCGAAACTCGTTGAAGAAAACAGCTGATTAAAATTATGTGGTGTATTGTTTTGTAAAATTACGTTGTTTCTTTATAATATTTTGCTATTTACCTATGTGAACAAAACAAACGTCAAAAGAAAATACATTTGAAAGGATTTATGTGATAAAAAGCTGTATTATCTATGAGAAATAAATTATAAAATCTGAAAACAAAAGCGGTATAACTCGCACAAGTGATTAACGCTGGCACCCTAAACACAAGTTAAATCTTACATTGGGTGCCAGAGCTCATCGTAAACACTTTTGTCTTCGTAGTTGTAACGCTGCTAATTGTTTAGATTTAAGTGATTTTTGTTCATTTTTGAGGTAATAAATGTTTTTATTATTATTATTAATGCGAGTATAATATATGATTTATTCCCGATGAATCCCACTTTTGGATCCCATTTTTTTGGTGTTCCCTATGAATCCCATTTTTAATTCCCGTTGAATCCCACGTTATGACAACAATAAAGAATATTATCATTGCAAGCTCACAATGAAAACACAATTACTTACCTATGTTAATTTCATACGTCTTCCCGATTCTTCAAATTTAGCCTATCTCTAAATAATTATAATTAGGGTAATTGATCAATCTGTGCCTCAGAGACTACAATATACGAGCCACTGGGGACCTCGCTAATTAGCTACCTTTGAATCTCTTCGACTATATCATATAATTTATATTTAAATTCCTTCCGCCGACTCTGAGGTACAAAGACTTATTATCTGAGCTCTGGAAGCCAGAAAAGAGGATTATGACTTAATCCTCTTTTATCATGTAAAGGTGTATTTTGATATATTTAAATATTGACATGTATGGCAATATTCATTTTATTGCCATTGAGTCAAGGTACACACCGGGTTGACGTATGGGTGAAGCTAAATCAGAAATTTTATTCTTTGTCCGGTTTTAATAAACCAGCTCTTTAAATTATTAATCAGCTTTAACCTCATGAGAGGGTCTAAATGTGGTAATTGCTTTCAAAGATATTTCTATGCATAATATATAGACTTTTTAACTGGATTCTCAAATATTTTAGGGGGATAGAGAATTTATCTTGGCCTCTTTGTCTATCTTTTTGTCAATTGGCTTCAACTTGCAGTCTAAATAGATGAAGATTAAGATTAAAACCTACTACTTACAGGTACGTACAGTACTTTACAGGGTGAAACTGCCTCCTCAACCATTCAATAAGTAAGTAAGTACAATACCGACTAGTAATGAGCCCCAAAAATCTAGAAACAGGGTTTTTTCTATACACGAGGAAACTCGGCTAGTAGTGGATGGTCACCTAGCCTTGTTGGGGCTCCTCTGAGGATGTCCTCTCTGATTACTGATTAATTATTTATCGGAAACTCCAAAACAAAAAAAAAAGTTCATAAGCCGGAAAACCCAATTTCCCTTGTCCGCTCACACAATAAGTACCCCCTAGAAAAAAAAACACGAGACAAAATTTTGTTTTATAGTTCGGAGTTGAGTGATGACTTTGACCAAGTTTCCACAAGCGGGCCCACTGGGCGAGAAAATTTTAATTTATTACCGTCCTTTTGAGCTTACAGAAGTGATTGCAAACAATCGAACTGTACTTTTTACGGGCACAGTCGGGTAATTGGAAAAGTTAAGAAGAATGTTCAGACAATGGAGAATGTTTAGGAGTCTCCGGGCGCGAATTTGAATATTTTTGAACGGTTTCTGAAACAGATAGACATAATATAGGTAAGATGGAGTTTATTAGTTGAAGTTTAAATCGCTTTTTTGACCTCTTTTCTCTATCTTACAAAGTTATCGTGATTATTAACATATTGTTTTTAGTTGGCGGCACGGTTAGCGTAGTAGCTGAGGATTCTACTGCTGCATGTTACGGGTTCGATCTCCACACCAACCAAATGTTTGTATCATACAAGTAGTTGTTGCAGGTCTGGTTGTTTGGATGTAAGTTTTTCTGATATTATTAAACCCATCTATGACAAGGGAAAAATTCCGGCGTGCGGCAATGTTAAAAAAATCGGTTTGTTCTAAAGTCGATTTACTGACGATAGTTGCTATAAACAAACAATTGACACGCCGTTGCTATGGAACGCTACAGATCGAGGTAACGCCGTATGACGTCATCTTTTTTCGTGCGTGCAGCCATCGAATTATAAGACGTTATCACGTCAAAAGCTCGTTGAAATAACTTAATATTTACGTTTTTTTGCACAATATTATAGGTATCAATTAAGTCCAATTTACGAGTATATACCATCTACATTCCTAAAATACTTTTTATATACTAAGTACATATAAAAGACAAACTAACTCTTACATTAAAAAGTCCTCTCTCAGCTCGCGACCTCAATTCTAAACCCTAATTTAAAAACGCGTTCAGTGACACAGTCCCTGCTCCATAAATCCTCGTGTCTCCTGAGATCGCCAGCTTCCTCCCTCCGCGAGGAGGTTCTAATAACAAGTGCTGCGAGGAGATTGGACACATCTACTTAAATGATTTTTTTCAAGGTTTTGACTCTACAGTCGTTTGAAAATGAAGCTTAAGGCGTTAGCCGTAGTTAGACATTTCATTGATGAATAAGCGTTTTCTATAGTATGTACCATTTAACATGGCAAAAGAGGTCATTCACTCCCTCCTACCAAGTTTTTCATCACTAAGCGATAATGACACTTATTGTTACCTATAACCACTAATAATTGACAGTTGCTTCTATCGCTACAGTATCGTGGTACCAGCCTGCTTGACATAATAGGGGTTGTGAACCTTGTGTTGCTCTAATTAAAAATTATTATTTTTTATTTCTAGAAATAAAATTTTGTGCTTATAAATTTACGCGGGACATAAAAAATGTTCCACAGTGTGTGACGGAGTGATAGGCAACGGCCCTTTTTCCGTCATATGTATTTTCGTCCACGCGGATCATAGTAGATTTTCAAAGTCGATTGTATGTTTGTTCACGATTATCTCGCGTTTGTCTGAACCGATTTTCATGCGGTTTACGGAAAAATGTTCATTACAGTCTAGGGAAGGTTTTAATATATAATAATAATGGATGTCTTGTGACGTTGCCCGCATAGATCCGTTTTTGTTGCTCGCTTGGATATAAATTTCTTAAGTTGCCGATTATACGAAGATTTTTGTTGAATGTCTGAACTAAAAAGGGTAAAATAAATACTTTTTTTTAAAAAAAGTACCGACTTCAAAAACAAATACAAAAAAGTGGAAATAACTTTTCTTTCGGTAGTCGGTGGCAATAGTCAATGACATAAAAATCAAAAGCCACCGATTTTCGAAAGAAAAGTTAATTTACACTTTTTTGTATTTGTTTTTGAAGTCGGTACTTTAAAAAAAAAGTTTTTATTAATACTAAGGGTACAACGGCGGTCTTATCGCTAATAGCTCATTTCTCAATATCTACCAGACAATTATGATAAAAATGAGGGTAGACAGTGATGCACATCAAATTATAGATAACCGATAATATAAATTACAATACACACAAACATTAATAATAAAATAAAATACACAAATATAAATATGTATTATTAGAGAAAAAGGAAATGATTTAAGACTAAGCTTTTAAAAGAAACCAGTGACTTGGCTTGTCTTACTGATACAAGCAATGCATTCCACAAACGACAGCCTGGACTGTGAAAGAATCATCAAAAAAAAAATGTGGAATGCACAGGCATCAAAAGAATCAAATGTATATAATTATGTATATACAACGTGTATCGTTAATAGCGCAAAACCTCTCGTGGAGTAACTCAGCACATGTTTCTAAACAATGTTTGTTAAAAACTAGTTTTAGTAATTGCCGATTTATCAAAATCATCAACGTTAGTTAAATATTTATCCTCGGGCTTTGTGTTTTGGACATATTTAAAAATATTAATAATCATGAAGACGTTCTCCGCTGGTGAGAATCGTCTTCTGTCTTTTTGCTGGCGGCGATGTGAGCGGTATCGATTCCGAACCTTCTTGAGGTTGGAATACCTATGTTTGGACGACGACGGCGTTTACTGGTTTCACTAGTAGATGTTCCGGCTTCTGGTTCCATGCTTCTTTACAAGCAACAAATGAAGTAACAATAACAACACAGAACACAAAAACAAAACTGTAACAAACTCAACAACGATAACAATAAAAGCAGGAGGTTCCTTTCTCTGGAGCCCTGACTGCCGGTAGCTTGGACCCTGTTCCCGATACCGGTGGGCCACTATTATTTATATTTTTAAATGTTTTTTTTTTTTAGAAATATTTAAAAATGTAAACTATAGGAAACTAAGATGAATAAAGAAAGCAGAGAAATTATACCACAGACCCAAAGAGATTTAAAAGAACCTATAGAGCGGGCATTGGGAAAATTTTCATACAAAATTATTGATGCCGTGTGTCAGTAGCACAATCTACCGTTGCATAGCAACGCGACTACTAGACTGAGCGATTTTTACCTAGTGGTAAAAAGTTTTGGATCACAATTTTCTTCGTGATGTCCTGTCTATTGCTCGTATTTAGTTTAATGTCTTTGCACAATCCGAACGCAAGCGAACTTCCACACGGAATGTCAAATCAAAATGGCGGCTGCTGCCGGGGATGCTGCACCCCTGACGCGATGACGTCATCGCGTCAGGGTAAAACAAAAACGACATAAGATCAAAATTTGCATTTTCTGTGATGAAATAGTTTTTGTAATTTATTTTAGGAAAAATAAGGTGTTTTTACCATCCTGATATCAAAAGAATATTAATACACTTATATCCATACAATATGCACTAACTTTATATTTACTCAGTATTGTAATAAAGGTTACTGCAAAATTATATGATGCATAATAATATATTTACTTTTGTTAAATTGTCTCAGTGTGATAAACTTGTGTAAAAACGAAAATACAATATTTAAAAAAAAATATTTCGTAGGGTACGTTTGCTAGATTTTCTATAATTTTGGGTTGTGCATTGTGTTGTTTTTGTGGTCATTTTTTTAGGTATTATGAGACTCAAGCGATGTCAGTTTTGCGACAGTTTGTGACAGATTTGTACGGGTGAAGAAAAAGTATCGCTAATATTGAGATATCGGGATGAAAGTCGGAGCAATGACCTCTTTTGCCGTGTTAAATGGCACATACTATAGTTAACTGTTTAACTGTTTGATGTTGATATATTTTTAAGTTAGACAGTGTTATTTTAATTTTTCAACATACTCATAAACTAAACCATATATAAAAACTAACTACTAATTATGTACAAATAATAATAATAGAAATATTCAAAGGTCGACAAAGAATATAATTATATAACAATATAATTGAAAAAAAAGTTAGTGGGATTTTAAAACTAACATATTTTTAGAATAAAAATTCAAGTTTTCATGAGCCAATTTTCAAATCCTTTATCACAAAACGGGACACAAAATTTCATTCGCGATACTGAAAGAAACACAGAAGAGGCTGCTAAACAATGATACCTTTATGAGAACCTTTTCACAGTCCACGGAGTTAGGCCCTGATTACACAATACGATCAACTGAACAACACACATATGTGTTACAACTTAACACACAGAGCTCTAAGTCCTAGCAATAAGGTTGGTTTTTGCAGATCGTATGGCTATTGACAAGCGCTTGACCGTACAAGGTCTAATACAAAATTAATTTTAAAAGGTCAGATTGTTAATGCGTTGAAGCGAAAGTTTAGAGTTAGTCGTCCATTTAGAGTTCAGGAGTGTCCTTTGAAGTTTATTTAAGACTTCTATTTTCGGTGATTTGCTAACATATTCTGTTTATCATCAAGACCGTGACCGGCATCATTTTGAAGAAAGTGAGGGACTTGCAGTCCGAACAACATGGACGCGTGTTTCACGCGCGCCTTATACAGCTGTCAGCTATATGACGTGGCGGACTAAGAGTAACCATGGAGTTTCTTGCCGGTTCTTCTCCATGGAAACGATCAACCTAAGCCGTGCCAATTTTTCGACGTTTTATAAGAACCCATTGAGGCCCATGTAAAATAAAACACTTTGATTGTCAAATGGCTGCTTGGGTCGCAGCGCTTCATTAACTCGTAACTGTGAAACTGGAACGTCAAGGGCTCTTTAAAGGACAACGTGGATTTTAGAAAATGCAAGTTTTCCTGTCCCATCCGCTGCACGAAGCATGCACAATTTGTGAAGTTAGGGTCATAGAGTAAGGCCGCGTAGATTCAGAAGCTTGGTTTTACATGAGATTTGATATCTTTTTGGTAGGACAAACCTTGTGCTCGTTTTGGCACCATTTTACATGAAATATTTTTGGTGGGATTATTATTGTCTTTGAAAATTCAACAGTGCCTTTAGCTAGCCTACTTGAAATAAATGATTTAAATTAAATAGCAGTGCGTGTTTCAATACACTGATTAATAATTAACATAGAATTGTTGAGTAGTCTCTTGCTCAGTAATGATAAACATTAAGTAACTGTGACAAAAACAACTTAAGTTTACGGAAATATTACAATATGAAGCACATTATATTAAAACAAAGATTTCGCTCAAAATATCTCCAGCTGTACAACGTTGGACAGGGAAGATATTAATGTTCAACGTTATCCTTATCTCTTCAAAATGGTTACGTTAATAGAGGAAAATTACCTTGAGAAGGAGTTGTTATAACAGTACAATATTCTTAATTATTTGATAAAATTATATTCATGTTGCAGCAGTGGTCGCCCAGTAGTATCACTCTCGACTTACGAGTTGTAGGTCGTAGGTTCGAACCCAGCCAGGTGCATTACTTTGTGTAATTTATTTCATCACAACTGCTCTCAAGACATGTGACATCCACCAATCCGCAATGGGCCTGCGTGATAGATTATGGCCCACTCCCTCTCACAGAGAGGAGGCCTGTGTCCCAGCAGTAGGAGCATTTATAGGCTGCTTATGATGATAAAATTCAAGTATGAAACGTCATAAAAAAAGTTAGGATTATGAATGTTGATGGTTATAAGATTAAATAATATAGAAGTAAAGAGAAGTATAGGAAGTGACTTCTAACATGATAACTCACAATGATATAAGAAGGATACGCCGACCTCGAATAAAATGAGATACAGTCAGGAAAATTATGGATATTTACGTCTTTATCCGTTTGCCACCACTGGCTTTGTCGCCATTTTAACTTATGCTAGTATTTTTGCTCCTTAGTAATGTATAACGATTTCAGGTTACTTAAGCACCAAACAATAGAGTTGGAAGTGTAATTTTATCAAGATACTATAATGGTGGCAACAATAGGGATGCCTATTATTTTCCGGTCGGTCACCGTGGATCAATCTGGTTTTTTCCCGATTGTCAACAGTGTACAGTGGTGACAAATAGGAATAGATGGAAAGGGATTTGAACATTTTTGTATGGAGACTGTACCAGGACGTGACTGCCAAAAAATCAAAATGGCGGATGACACCTTCGATTCATAGCTCACGGCAAAACATCTATCCCCTTATTAATAAACGTGGATTAAAGTTACAACCAGGTTAATCTTCGGAATAACCATACAGTTTTAAGGAATAACCGTGGCGTAATTACTTTACTTCTCGTTTTATTAATAACGGGGTTAAAGAGTAACATATTTTATAGGATTCTCATGCCAACTTATTCTTACATTTTGAAAGGAAATCCAAATTTTCAAAGTAAGCGTATGAAGGAGTTGATGTGAGAGGCGACTGAACGAGGACAAAGTTTCCTCGTCGAGCAGCTCGGTCCATTCACGAGCTGAAACTTATGATGATCTGATATCGAGCCACACGTTCCAATGGAAATATCTCCAACTTTCATATTTTCAGGCCCTTTGACCACTTTTCAGTTTTCATGATAGGACTTGTTACTTTGTGGGAGTTTGAGCACAAATAATGATGCTTAATTTTTTTGTAGCATAATTGCTACAGCGTAGATTTTGGTATCTGTTTTATGTGGATGCCGGGTATGAGATTTATATTTACACTACTGTGGTATATTTTTAACCGACTTCAAAAAAAGGAGGAGGTTATCAATTCGACTGTATTTTTTTTTTTAATGTTTGTTACCTCGTAACTTGCGACTGGGTGAACCGATTTTCATGATTCTTTTTTCAATCAAAAGCTGGTGCTTCCCGTGTGGTCCCATTGTCACCATTTCAGGATGTGATGATTGGATCTTGGAGAAATCGAGGGCAACCCTCAAATTTTATTAGCTGACACATAGTTTTTCGCAAATCTTATGAAGTAATTCAAGTACTTGCGTATAGAAATCATCATCTCATGAAGCTGAGCTGATGATGGAAGGTACAACTCCTCAAGTAAGAAAATTATGTTCGTGTTCGCATATCTCCGGAACTACAAGTCCGATTTAAGTAATTCTTTTTTTGTTGTACTAGGTATCGTCCAACTTAGGGAATACTGCAAATTTCATCAAAATCGGTTCAGTCGTTTTTGAGATAGGGAATGAATGAAAGAGATGTTAACGATGTTACGGATTATGAAATTCTAGTGCACATGTTAGAAAATTATGTATTTGACAAGAATGTTGGTTGAATTTAAACTAAAAAGACTAAAATAAAAACTTTTCAAAAAAAAAAATGTGACCGCCTTCAAAAACATCCACAAAAAAGGGTAAAATAACCTACGAAACTTTTCTTTCGGAAGACGGTGGTAAAAAAGACAATGAAATTAATAAAATAAGTCACCGACTTCCGAAAGAAAAGTTTCGTAGGTTATTTTACCCTTTTTTGTGGTTGTTTTTGAAGGCGGTCACATTTTTTTTTGAAAAGTTTTTTAGATGAGAATCAATATTAAATAATGATAAAACCGCTATTGTAACCGTAGAATAAGCAATGTTTATAAAATTATAGTTGTGTAAAAATGTTGGTGTATTTAAAAGGTTTACATATTTTATCTATCAATGTGTAACTGATTTAATTCCTAAAAATAAAAAAAATAAAAAAAAGTTGTTCTCTGCTACGCCTGCTACGGCGTAGCCGATGCTACACATTAGATGCTACGCTTGCTACGACGTAGGCATTTATGTAGCAGCGTATCTAACGTAGCATATCTACTAGTGGTAATAAAGTATTTAAACGTGACAAATAAGCAAAACAGAAATATCTTCATTTTTGTGATTTGCTGACGCAACCCTGAAAAGGAAATGTTCACTGAAACGAGTGCATGAATAAAGCTCGGCTTCATAGAGCCTAATTTAGAGCGCTCGTTGAATATTTGAGGCTTTATCTGGAGAGTATAAAATTTTATTTCTCTCCGCCTTCAAGCTGCGATCATAATATGTTTATTTAACGACGAGACGAGAATTTTTGAAATGTTTTGCAAAAAAATGAAGGTTTTTATTGAACAGTTTGGAAAGGGTAAAGATCAATTTGGTGTAGTGTTAAGAAACATTTCATGAATGTGATTGCTGACTCAATTGTAGAGAATTATTTTTTATTCTGAACCAAAGAGAGTGCTACCAAATAAATATTTTCCCAAATATATGAAAGAATATAACTTAATGATTACAAACTATATTTATTTAATCAATTATTTTAGTAAAAGACCGTAAAACTAAATTATTATAGACAAAATTCTTGAGCATCTACAAATTTCATAATTATCTACAGATGTTCATAAAATATTGTAATATTATTAATTTTGTTCTCCAACTCTACGTTCTTATATCGAAGTAAGTTGTAACGCCAGATGTCGCCAGCGATGCCAGCCAAAGCCAGGCAAGCCTGCCAGCGCCAGCCAGCCAGCCAGCCAAAGCCAGCTGTCCAGCTCGCCACGTCACTGCCCTACCACGTGAGCCATCCCCGCCAAATTCTGAGCGGAGGGGGTGAAATAGCCGCCAGCCGGCGAGCTATATAAAAGCGAGGAGCAGCGATTTTGGTGTGTCTGTTTATAACGATAATTGTAAGGGAAAGCTCTGCCCAAATAAAAAGCGTGAATTAAGTATTTTCTATTTATTTTCATCTTTGTCGTTTCAATTCAGAAGTGTGATAAAAAAACCTACGTTAAAACGACGCTCTGCTACACATTAATCTCGACGGTCGTCTTATCTGGAGGACGAAGATTCTGCTTTGGTAAGCCAGACTTCTGAAAATAAAAACGAAGAAAGGCGATGCACACCACACGCAAGGAAAATATTGAAGTCTCCTTGCACAAGAAGTTGAAAAATCATCAACAATGATCTGGATCACGAAGTGTCTACCCTCACGTCGGAAAGAACACCATGCTGCATCGTTTATTCCGTTAATGATCGAGTTTCAAGAAGCATTCTTCTCGCTACCAGCAACGCTTCTCTGTGGAAATGAAAGCTACCTCAAAGTCGTCAATAGCGGATCCAAGGACATCGCAGGCAGGAGGGATTCGTCATACTTCGCGCCGAGAGCTGCCAGGAATCATGCTTAAACAACCAGGTCAGTCATGCCATGCCAATGTTTGCAAAATGCCATTAGCCAAATGTGTTTTATATTTGAGTGCCTCGTGTGTCGATAAATAATCATAAAATGCCATTGGTGACCTTGACAAAACTAGGGTAAGCCTGATAAGCAAATCTGATTTAGTTTAATTTATTAGTTTACTAGCTGTTGCCCGCGACATTGCACGCGCATATCCCGTTTTATTCCCGTTCCCGTGGGAAT
This sequence comes from Agrotis segetum, assembly GCA_036375495.1. Lineage (NCBI taxonomy): Eukaryota > Metazoa > Arthropoda > Insecta > Lepidoptera > Noctuidae > Agrotis > Agrotis segetum. The sequence goes on along the minus strand of JAQSVV010000017.1, from coordinate 783,387 downwards.
ATCCCGTTACCGTATAGCCTATAGCCTCCCTCGATAAATGAGCTATCTAACACTGAAAGAATTTTTCAAATCGGACCGGAAAAATAAAAAATTGGTCCTGAGATTAGTGCGTTCAAACAAACAAACTCTTTAGCTTTATAATGTACCTACTATAGTAAATAGTAATATGGTATATAGTATAGATATAATATTAGTATAGATTATCTCGGTATAAAACTGCTTTGCTAGCTATACTAGGGAGCTGGGAAGTTGGAATATACAGATTTAGTCCAAATGCGCATTAAGTACACGTAGGCCTTAGGAATAGATAAGCACATCACAAACAAGAGATTGTTAGAGTCAAAATTAATGAGCCATTGAGCCAGCAGGTATTATAAAAAGAACCCGAATTGATGTATGCCTCTCCTATTGTTTAGTTATGAGAAAGAACGGAGATAGTTGCCTATGTGTCGATAACAGAGCCTTAAATGCATTAATTGTCCGCGATAGATAACCATTTTAATATAATATCGATAAGCAAACTAAATTATCTGGTAAGAAGTACCTACTTCACCAGTCTGAATGTAGTCCAAGGGTACCCATAAACTCAGCATCCATCCTAAAGATACATTTAGCGCTCCCTCAGTTTTTATGCGCTGAATTAACAAGTTCGTAGATAGTTTAGTAATTTCAAAGTAAATTATCAAATAAAAGTAACTCCAATAATGTCGTCAAATGGTCGGGGTCAAACGCAGAATTTTTATTTAATTATGTACATGTGGGTAAATATAAATTTTTACAAAACAGGATTTCTTATTTAGCTGAGTTATTTAGTGATGAATTATTATGTTCATGGCATTGAACCGGGTGAATTTAAGTTTGCAGCTGTGTCTCAATTTCCCGTTCTGAGTAACATACACAAAGTGCGTCAGTTCATTGGACTATGTAGCTACTTTAGGAAGTTCATCCATAATTTTGCAATAATGGCTCGTCCACTAACGGAACTATAAAAAAAAAAAAAATGAGATGTGGGTATGGTATGAAATCTTAGTTTTGCCAATAGAAATTCACACGGATGCATGCAAGTTACCCATAGCAAGTATTCTTTTACTAATACGGATAGGCGGCAGTTTGAGCTCTGTCTTGTATTTTAGTTGCGTAACAAGTCAAAAAAAAAAGTGTTTTTCACAGCGTTATTACGAAGTTTTAGAATCTGTGTTGTGTAAAAACGTCCGTGTAATTACAGATTGTAGTATAGTTCGCGATACAATGACTAACGTGATCTTATTGCACGCATTGCCTACTGGTGACTTTCAATTCGAGACTTTAAAATTGCCGTTGACTATTTTATAGACCAGGTAAGCGCTTAGAGCATATCAACGCCTTGAGCAGGAATCCGAGATGCCGTTAATGTGTTCCTTTTAAAAGTAAACTGTTGGTTTCGAAGAGTGCAACGTATATTGATCTATTGTAAAGTGGGTGCACAGATAGTGATACTGTAAATAATTATGGGCTGTCTCGTAAAACGCTTTACGATAACCGATCAGTTGTGCCAAATTTCGCGCGTAGAAAATATTTCAAATGCATCAAAACGATGGCCATTACATATAGGAAATATGTGACGTCGTGTTTACATTGTGCGTACGATAAAAGAGAATACGGTTGAAAAGAAGGCAAATTACATCGAATCCCTAAACCTATTAAACCAATGAAAATGGTAGACATCGATAATTTGAGCCCTTTTGAGCAAAATTAAAAAGGGGTGCCAATAAGTGTTAGTTTTGACAAATTCTTTCTCTAAATTCGTTGTTTCTGAGCCTACACGTATTGTCAATTCTGTAAAGACAATTACCGTCTTATTACAAAATAAAAGCGCGTAAAAAAAAGGGTTTAACTAAATACCCAGGATTGAATCTCGTAAAACGGTTTGCACAAACGTTATTACATGTCGTGGTTTTGTGATAAACCATGGTCTAACAGTAGTAGCTGTCAAATGTGTGTGAAAGTTTCTGATAGTAACTTTTTCATTGTGTTGTTGTTTTTATGTTAATTTCAGCCAAAATGTATTTAAAAATTGTAGATTTAATTGTTTAGACAATGGTTCAAAAAAAAAACGGCACTAGGTCAGGTCAAGGTTTAATCTATGTTTTGTATGCGGAGAAATTTAAACCGCGGTTCCACAGATAAGCCTGAACTTGGTAGTCCAGGTTTAAACTAAGGTTTATTCAGTTTTTGTGATTATTAGAGTTTAAACGCATTTCTAGTTTACTTAGTTTCCCAGATCACGTAGTTTCTGTCCATGGTAAGGCCTTTACCAGTAGAAATACTTTAAGAAGTTCGCAACAGAAAAACAGTTAAAGATAAAGATATTTTATTTGTTCAAAACATGCGTTTACACACAAATTAAGCATGCAAGTTCTTATAATTTAGTTTGTCCGTACATGTTTTACCTGGTGAGGTTCACAAATTTTGCTTTTTTTACAATTTACTAGATAAATTACAGGTTTGTCTATTGTTGTACGTGTGTAGTTAAATACATGTTAACAGCTATTGCGTGGCCTAGGTGTAATGGGCAGGTAGAACGCTCTAATTGCACAATTCTCGATGCGTTGAGAGCCACGGAACCTAGCGAGGCCTTTCTTATTTGGGACAATAGTTTACCAAAGTCATATGGAGTATTAATAATACTGTTAATGATTTAGCAGGCTATAATTTATACGAGTTAATGTTTGCTCGTGTAGGTAGATCTGAATGTGATGTTTCCATCCCTGGTTGGTTTATGAGACAGTGCGATCTAGACGCAATAGGGCTATATTATAATCGAATTTGAACAGCTAGCAAGAAAATGAAACGTAACTGCGATAAAAGGCGTAAAAATAGTACAATTTACAAAAAAAGCGATTAGGTACAGTTAGTAAGTACGTACTTTGTTGCCAGGCTCAAACTCCTTGCTGCAATAAGGTTAATTCCAGTCCGTGGTTAATTCTAAGTTAGATGATCTATATTCTTGCCCATGTGTTATTGCCTAAGGATTTAGGTAATATATAATAGCTGTAATATATAGGTAAATGTCTTAGAGGATACAAGAAGTTCACAGGCCCAATATGCGCTGATTTATTACGACCATATCGTAGCATTGCTTTTATACCCGATAGCGCCAGTAGTGTGAATCAACAGTAGGAAAACGAAGATCTCGTAGATCTCCTAGACAGCTAAATTATAGTCCATATTATCGATATGCCATTTGCTCTGAGCTGACTTGTAATCATTGTTTTGTTGTTCCCATTGCGGGAGCAATTGTTCCAGGATGGCCGATTGTAACGCCAGATGTCGCCAGCGATGCCAGCCAAAGCCAGGCAAGCCTGCCAGCGCCAGCCAGCCAGCCAGCCAAAGCCAGCTGTCCAGCTCGCCACGTCACTGCCCTACCACGTGAGCCATCCCCGCCAAATTCTGAGCGGAGGGGGTGAAATAGCCACCAGCCGGCGAGCTATATAAAAGCGAGGAGCAGCGATTTTGGTGTGTCTGTTTATAACGATAATTGTAAGGGAAAGCTCTGCCCAAATAAAAAGCGTGAATTAAGTATTTTCTATTTATTTTCATCTTTGTCGTTTCAAAGTAATATAATAGCTGACGACATGTAATTTAACAACAATTTTATTCCATCACAATTTAATATTCAAAAGCCAATAATAATATACATAAATAATTGTAGCACGACGCTCACATCAATTCATTATCGTGACGTCACAATTAATCATACACGCACCTCGCAATTATTGTATGAATTATACATAATAATGACGTCACGATTGAATGTGTTTAACTCATGTTGTATCAGAATACAAACAGTTAAAAATAATGCCTTTCAGAAGTTTCGATATCAATTTTGAAATATTTTGATATAAAACATCTTTTATTTACTTCATGAAAACTGATATATTTTGAGAGAATTGTATAAATTTCGATGTGCAGCAGCATTTTTACTTTTGAGTGAATCGTACTCCCTATTATAATTATTTTTAAATTCATAACGTAATCGTCCAATCGTTTTGCCAACAATTTTTATTTCGTACTACTTACGAGTACTTATTTTATGTCCGTAAGTTATCTATAGTTAAGAGTATCAAACGCCCGATAGTAGTTCCCAAGTACAAAGTCTTAAGTGTGTTGATTTATAACACACTTAAGAATTTACCAACTGTCTACTCTTTACGAATCTGCCTAGCCTTTTCCCAAGTATATGGAAGCCGACCCTAACATCCCACAATTACTATCACACAACGCCGTCTAGTCCCAAGCTAAGCAGAGCTTGTGTTATGGGTACTAGACAACTGATAAACATACTTATATAATTCTAAATACATACATATTATAGATAAATTACACCCAGACACAGAACAAATGCTCATCACACAAACATTTGTCCTGGGTGGGAATCGAACCCACGACCTCCGGCATAGCAGTCAGGGTCACTAATCACTAGACGAACAGGCCAGTCAAATATAGCTGGGAAAAGGCTAGGCAGATGATGATGATTAAGACTTTGCCAAGACTGTGACAAAATAAAATAATAAGACGACGGTTTTTGGTCATTATTTTAAAAGTACCCACGATATACATTTTAAAACTGACACACACAAGCACGGTACGCTCGTCGCAGTGAACGCGCCGGAGCTAATGAGGCGAGAATCGAACCCGCAGTATCCGCGCAGTGCGCCGCGCTCGACTGGAAACAATTCACTTCATCGACTTGTCGTCATTCGACACTTCTCGCTTTACATTTCGATCGCTTATCAATTGAGAGAGGTTTTATTCAATCGTATGAGGGAAGATCGTGGAACTTTATTGCAGTAGTGATTTTTAATCTTTTTGTGAGTTTTTTTTTCTTTCTTTTTAGTATTATTTTCCTTTTAAATTACATTACAACTGTTGTGGCCTTTTCTTAATCTGGTCAATTCATCAAATGAGTCTTCTCACCCAGGGCAGGGCGGACTGTCAGACTTGTACATACTAAAATCCACGGCGTGTTTTAGTCCCGCGACCCCGGCAGGCTTAGGCCCTCTAAGGAGATCTCTGTCAGATTCCTAACAGCTCTCTACCATGCCGTCAAACTAACAACCACTGCTGCTAATTTCTCTCCCTCTCAGTATCGTATTACTGGAGTGTAATGTTTGAGGGATATTGAAACGTATCCCCGTCCCGAGGCACAAGACGGCGGTGAGACATCGTTACCAGCGATTTATCGCGTCGCAACCCTCGTGGGACACAGCCTTACACCACTTATTAAGGAGTTCACTTTCAAAATCTTCTCTCCACCATAATTCTTGTTAAACGATTGGTTTAACTGTTACGGTCGGATTGACAGACATGTCTATAAATCATAGGAAGAGGCGGGCGTCGCGAGGGAGCGGTCAGCCTCCACCTGACAGCACAACCACCCCGCGGGAGATGTCCACGACGTCTTAGGCGCGGGCATTCGTACGACGAGGAACGGTTGATTCTTCTTGGTGATACCCTTGAAGTAGGAAACCCATAGTTTCGGCCGAAGCGGCAGGTTTTTTTTCAACTATACATAAATGAATCACTTATAATCAAAATATTAGTTAGGAGTGGAAAGCTATCCCTACTCCCGATGTCTTGTAAAAAATAATGAGGAGTAGGATGCAATTAAAAGTTTTGAGTTACTTTCGAATGGGACCCGTTTCTTCATTGATGGGCCACAATCGTTTCTTCAGGGTTTCATCGATTTAACGGCCATGTTAAAATTGGATTAAACTAAAATGGTTACATTGGAAACTGACTCAGACATTTTTTAACATTGCCCTCTTGGAATTTCTCATCTCTTGGTAACATAAATAAACTCACATACCTACACAAACGCCCAAACCCGGAACTACAACTAGTTAGTTGTAGTTTATACAAATATTTACACCATGCGGGAATCGAACTTGCGACACGCAACGCAGCAGTCCAATTGTTCAGCAAAACGTCCAAACGTGTCGTACGTACATGACATGGAATTGGTTATGCAAATGTATTTCACTAATTAGATTATGTAATTTTAAAATTAAATAAATAAAATAAAAAATAAAAACTTTTTAAAAAAAAGTACCGACTTCAAAAACCAATACAAAAAAGTTTAAAATAACCTTTCTTTTGGAAGTCGGTGGCTTTGATTTTTTTATTATTTCATTGACTATTGCCACCGACTTCCGAAAGAAAGGTTATTTTAAACTTTTTTGTATTGGTTTTTGAAGTCGGTACTTTTTTAGGGTTCCGTAGTCAACAAGGAACCCTTATAGTTTCGCCATGTCCGTCCGTCCGTCCGTCCGTCCGTCCGTCCGTCCGTCCGTCCGTCTGTCCGCAGTTTAGCTCAGAGACGCACAGTACTAGAGAGCTGTAATTTGGTGTAAATATACGGATTTGTTGTGCCAAAAAAGTGGTAAAATAAAATCTCGTAAAATATTTTTTTTTAGGGTACCTCCAGTACTTACACGTAAAGTGAGGATTTTTTTTTTCTCGCGTACCCCTTATTGTGCGGTATCATTAAATAGGCCTTTAAAAAATAGTGATAGTTTCCATTAACAGTTTTTTGATAAAAAAATTCGTTTGTTAAATTAAGCTTTAAAGTGCTAAATTTTGCTCGATTCGAGTGTCCCCCCCCTCTACCAGCTAAACTGTTATGTTTGGGGGTGTGAAAAAATTCACAATAGTAGTATATATAACGAAGTTTAAAAGAAAATTATCATGACTAAGTAGGCTTTACAACTTTACGAGTAATAGTCGACCAACTTATAAAATGTACTTGGATATCATATTTTCTTAAACAAAATGTATCGGAGACAACTGCCGTAAGTTTGTCAACTTTATTTTTACAGCTTTTATAGGTATGTTTTTTGGGGATAGGTAGGTTTTTATCGTCAACTATTTTTAACTAAACAAAAAAAGGAGGAGGTTCTAAATTCGTTGTAATGTTTTTTTTTTATGTAGGTATTTTCCCCGATTTCTCAGACTCCTGGACCGATTTTAAAAATTCTTCTTTTTAAAATTAAATTCAGCGAATCAGTGTAGTTAGTTCGCATAAGTATTTTGATGGGCAACTACGGAACCCTACACTGTGCGTGGCCCGACATGCACTTGGCCGGTTTTTTAAAAAGTTTTTATTTTACCCTTTTTAGTTTATTTATTAAATATTCAACCCAAATTCTTGTAAATTACAAAATTTCTTACATGATGTGCACTAATCTTGTAATCCGTCACAACGAAAAAATCCATATCTCTAAAATTGCTGAACCGATTTTGATGAAACTTGCAGTGTACCCTAAGTTGAACAATACCTAGTACAATAAAAAAAGAATTACTTAAATCGGACTTGTGGTTCCGGAGATATGCGTGCACAAACATAAAAACATACATACATACATACATACACTTATGAAATTTGGTACATTTGTTCAGACGCTGATATAGACTAACATATACGAAAACTGGGCAGTTCTGATAATATTACATACATACGGGTCGAATTGATAACCTCCTTTTTTTTTGAAGTCGGTAAAATAGATATTTTGATATTCGTCAACCTGCACTGGGCCCGGAGCGGATAACAGCCCACTCCGCTTATCTTCAAGGATATTAAAGTCTGATTATGTTTCTCTGAGATTAAGAAGACATTGACAAATTAGTTTGTTTTGTTTCTCTTTGATTTCCCTCCGAGCTGTCACTTTATTTGACACGTTATTCTTTTGTTTTAACATTGAAGAGTTCCTCAGGGATAATGTCACGTTTTTTGTTATTTCTTTGATTCAAAACAGATAGACGTGAAGTACTTATCTAAATGGCTGTCACTTTCATTACGTGTTTTTAGTATTTTATTTCTTCTCTTTATTTAGATTTTTTTTTTCAACGGACCTTTGCTTTTTTGAGGAGGTTCCCAACTTAGCTCGGTTTTTTTATGTATGTGCTGTACTGATTACACTGAGGTTTCTGGTCCGATGTATTTGCTCAATGCAGTATGCAGTATACTTGTCGTTTAGTCCCATACAAATTTCATTCTGTATGACTTAGTAATTTTTATTTTATGAACATTTTTCGTTTATTGTTTACTTGGAAGATGTTAGCAACGTTACAACGAATTAAAAATTATATTGCACGTGTATTAAAATTATGACGTGCTTGAATATCTGAACTAAAAAGGAAAAACAAGAATTAAAAAAACAAAAAAGAACACTTACATCATACTTTTTTTGTGGTTGTTTTTGAAGTTGGTTAAATACTATCGAATTCCATCCTCCAACTGCGTAGTTTTAATAGTACACAGTGCAGTTGAAATTGTCCGTTCCCCTCTAGTTTGATGGAGTGCGTTCGGAACGAAACGCCATTAGTTCGATCAAAACGGAATTTATGATGTTTGCTTCAAAACTCAATTCTGAAGTGTACCTATTCACAGCTAGAAAATACAAGTTACCTTTTTCTAACTAAAATAGCACACGTCGATAGCAAACGTTTATAACTGTGCTAGCCATCTGTTAAACTGTCTCAAAGAAGAGGTAAAAGAGGTTATCTAAAAAAATTAATTTAATGCAAAAACCCAAGCAAAATTTGGAGATACTTATCGAACTAGAGTAAAAAAAGTAATTTTTGTGTACAATTTCGTGTTTGCCCATGTTTTTTGGTAATTTTTACATATTATTAAAGTTTTCGTAAATTTTTGTTAAGCCTCAACGTTTGGGGTGCTATGACAGGAAACCTCCCCGTGCGCCCGTGGACTGGAGTTCCCTCTCGGATACGTCCGGGGGGAAGACCAGTTTTTCGGGCCGGTGTACCCTGGGATGCGGGCAAAAACTCTTCCTTAGGCACTGTGTGCCTAAGTGGTCTCTTTGCCCGTATGCGAATAGCCTGTCGTGTGGATGCTCCAACGCGTGTCCCTCTGATCAGCAGAGTGCACAGCGGCGGAGCGGGCTTGCGGACGGTGAGTGATGGGTAGCTCGCCGTCTGACCAAGGACCAAGCCCGGGTCGGTGGCGCGTCGTGTTTCGCGCCAAATGCCTGCTGGGGTCGCGGGTTTTTTCTTAACCCAAGTTACCGTGGCCCCGGAACGTAAAGGGCATAGGAAGGAACACGGGTGGATTTTAGTCAGTAAGAGTCTGACAGTCCCTTCCGCCCCACCCAGGGCGGGAGGACTCATTTGATGATTTTACCACCTAAAAAAAAAAAAAGCCTCAACGTTTACCTTTGCAATAATCATTTGCATGTATGTAGATCTCTTGGATTCGAAGATATTTGCATTTTATTGTACATATCCCAGTTCGACAGATCAAAAAACTAAAATGGCTGCATTTGCGAAGTATTAGAGTAAGAATTTTTTTAAGCATTTCTTCGATGAAAATGAGCCTAGAATATCCCCCTCAAATATCGCTAACTCGTGTCCCGACTCACTCTATATTTAATATCTTTCGATGTTACCAGCATGGAAAACTATCCTTATTATTAGACACTTCCACCCCAGTTTTTTTCAAAATCAATTAATAAAAAAAAAATATTTTGTTTGAAAAACACTCATGAGAAAATGTCTGATATAATCTTTTGACTCTTTTTCATAACAATACAAAGATAAAACGCTAACAACAAAGAAGGCACTTATCCATAGATAAGCATATTAACACACCAAATGTTTTTGCACAAATCTTCATAAAATCGGGAGTAGGTTACTTCAAACAAGACCTATTCTTGGACTAGTAAAACCACTAATTGCCTTCTAGAAAAAAAATAAAATTATACGGATAATTACTTAAGATTTCTTTAGTAAGCTCTCTTCTTATCCCTGAGGAATGAACCGCCATTATACTCGAACAATTTATAGCCCATCATTTGGGACCACAGACTTGTACTATCCTTATAAATCCAAAAGTTCGTAAGTACGTATGTTTGTTACTCTTTCACGCTAAAACTACTGGACGGATTCTAATGAAATTTTGCACGCCGATAGTTTATAGCCTGAAGTACCTAATTTTTTTCCGTGGTGTAATCATCAAATGAGTCTTCCCACCCAGGGTAGGGCGGAAGGGACTGTCAAACTCGTACTGACTAAAATCCACAGTGTCCTTCAATAGCCCTTTATGTTCCGGGGTCACGGTAATGAGATAAGTCCCGTTACCAAAATGCAAGATTTGGTCCTGAGACCCATTACACGAAAGCGGTTACTAACCAGACTGGCTGGCTCGCTTGAAGTACCTCATAGTATAATTTTTATCCCGATTTTATGTACCTACCCGTAGGATTATTTTAGAGCTATAGCGGACGAAGTCGCTAGCAACAGCTAGTTATAAATATCACCGCTGGCTAATTACCGTAGGCTTGGTCTTCATCCTCATATATTTTGGGGCAAAAATGGATTCACAAAGGTTGACGTGTAAAGGTTGTATATTTTTAAAACATGTTATTAAAATTAACGAGGCTTGTTGGAAATGTGATGTTATAATTACCATGTTTGTGAAAAGGTAATAAATGTTTTGAGTAGATTTATTGTAATAAATTTTATATTGTAATATGAGCAGTGTCAGTAGGTACTTACGTACGTACCATTCTACTCACGCTGCTAATATTTGAGAGGGATGTCCACGGCAACGGACTTCGTGAAGGGATTTCCGTTCACCCCGTAGGCGCGGGCATGCTGGTGGCGAAAAAGGGTGACTCGCCGTCCGATCCTGGACCTTGCCCGGGTCGACGACGCTCGCCTCAAAGAGCCGTGACCATGGTGGGGACCCCCCTATAGGGCCAAAGCCTGCCGGGCTCGCGGGACTGTCTCATCAGGAAACCATGACTCCGGAACGTAAAGGGCTATTGAAGGACACTGTGGATTAAAGTCAGAACAAGTCTGACAGTCTTTTGTACCGCTCTGGGTGTGAAAGAGTCATTTGATGTTTTTTCCAGGATAAGAAGACGATGCTTATATTATAACTATAACTTAATTTTTTGAGATTTTAATCGACATGACTGCCGACATTATTTTGATATTATCTTTTGTATTAGCGCTAAGGCTTCAGAACAAGTCTCTCAAGTAAAAAACAATTCTTTTTTCATTGATATGCAGTAACGTTACTCAAAAACATCGTACTCATTTTGAGTAAAAAATATAGAGATAGAACATAAAATAAAAAGAAACAAAAAATAAACTACAAAGAAAAGAAATAACTCTTCAAGCTTACCTGTTATAACATTTGGAATTCAAAAGCGTTCGTAGCGAACCCTCTCAATATTTCAACGGAAAATCTTCAAAACTGACATAAAACTAAACAAAAGCTACTCTTTGCTCATTACAATAACGTCGCAGATACAAAATCAATCAAAGTTTTAAATTGACTTCGTTCTAAGATAAAGACGAATCATGAATATTCATCGCGTGCTCCCCAAGAGTCTATCAATCAAGAATATTACACTGAGAACGTATCGAAGAAAACCAAAATAATATTTTAAACACAGACGTCACTTTTTGTTTGGTTCCCTTTCACGCCTTATCGGCTGAAAGGATTTCAAGGAAAATTGGTAAGGGAACAGTGTATAAGGACGCGGGGTATGATGGGAAAGGCAAACTTAACACAATACTAACGTAGTGCAAACGCCAACAGGACGCCATTTGTTAATGGCCGCTTGCAAATGGCGTCCTGTTGGCGCTTGCGCTACGTTAGTGTTGTGTTAAGTATGCTCAAAAAGTGTGCGTCCCAATTATACCTCGCGTCCCCGTCGTATACGCTGTTCCCCTACAACCTAACCTGGGATAGAACATCAACATCTGCCTAGCTTTTCCTCAAATACGTTGGGGTCAACTTCCAGCCTAACCGGGTAACCAATATTTTTATTAATTTTCAATTGAATAATTATAAACATTTTTACATGGGGGAACTGCCTATTTAACCTCCCAGTATCTGGGTAATCCCGGGTCGACGGCGCGTTGTGTCCCACGCGCGCCTCAAAGAGCGTCAGCATAATGACGGGGCCCCCCTCTCAGAGGGCCAAAGCCTGCCGGGGTCGCGGGATTATTCCCTTACCGTAACCCCGGAACGTAACAGGCTATGAAGGACACCGTGGATTTTAGTCAGTAGAAGTCTGACAGTCCCTCCCGCCCTGCCCGGGGTTGGAGGACTCATTTGATGATTTTACCACGCTAAAAAAAAAAAAAAAGTATCTGGGTAATACGATACCTCTTCAAAACCTGGAAAATATTTTTACCCCCACACAGGCAAAGCCACTGGCAGACGCTAGTATAAAACAGAATGATACTGTGCCTTTGACAAAAATAACTTTTATATTTTTAATAAAATATTATGATAATGTCTTTGATGTTATTGTAGACAGTCGTATTTGAAATTGTAGACAGTCGTATTTGAAATTATGGATATAACATTTTGTATCTTTTTGTTTGACAAATACTCGTAAAAATATATTATTTACTTTAGAATTATGTTATATTTTTATTCAAGACGCTTTTTGCCTTATTTACTATTACCTCGTAAAATAATATCCCTGATTTTATTTATTTGTCTTACGATTTTATAGAAATTTTACGTTGCTCGAACCTGTTTTCTTATTAAAATGCGACATCAGTTAACTTATATTCAGCATATTTTATATTATTATTTATACTTTATGTTTATATAATCTCAGATTCACTACATATTAATGATCTATTATTCCTTTTAGACGAACCATTTTGTGATTATTGAAGGGCTTTACAAAGGTAAACAATATTTTAGCTATCTCAAACATTTGATCCCGAATATTCAGTAATGCGATCAATCCAGCTACAAAATTGTTGTATAGACTAAAATATCGGCTGGGAATTTTGGCGACGTGGTTGGCGCAGTGGCTGCGTAGCGGGTTCTATCACTGCACAGAATTTATATTTGTATGTCCTACAAGTAGTTTTTACGGTTCTGGGTGTTCTTGCATGTGCGTTTTAATGTTTTAAACACATTTACGACACAGGAGAAATTCCAAGAGTTGGGCAAGATTAAATAAAAAATAAGAATATTGAAGTATTTCATACCATATCGCAAAACTGAGAATAGGTTTTATTATACGTGTTGTCAAAGCTAATAATGTTCCATAATACATAGTATTACTTTTTTTGAACACCCTTTTTTTGTTTCACAGTAGCCTTTTTTCTAACCATTCAAAGTGAGTGTGTTTTGTTCAAAATGCCAAGTAATTAATTAGTGGCTAGACTGTTTTTTGTAAAAGTTTTAAAAGGTCAAGTAAAGTTTTAAGTTATTAAATAATGATTGAAGCTACTGAAAGTTGAAAATACAATAGAGCGTAACATTGGCAAAAATATGCGTATCTAACTTTATACGAATAAGGTAAATTTTCAGATACGTTATTGGTTATTGCATGATTAAATTAAGTCTGAGTTCGCCATGTTATTTTGCATAGAATATCTCATGTAATTATAAAGTTAAAATGTATTATTCATATAAAAATCAAAGCAAATTTTCGTTGTAATTTTATAACTCAAGAACGGGCTCACTTATCTAACAAACCTAATGTTTAGGCTTTGTTCGGACTATTTAGTAGATGGTTTATGTGAAGTTTACACAAAATCAGTCGAGTGGTTCTTCATTTATCACATTTTTTGTAACAAATGTATTCAATAAATGGCGGATCCTTTTTTTAATGGGGATTTTGCTGTCAAAGTAGCGAAACTCGTTCCGGGCCGCTAGTATATCTATAAATATTGAATCTTTAACTTTTATTTAGGAGAATAAAATGTAACAGATTGATGGATAGCAGTAGCACGTCAAAAAACTTCTTCACTAAACGAATGAAATCGAAGTAATAAAACAGATATATCACTTACAAAGTTAAATAAACATATTTTGCCTAAACTAATATTGTGGACCCTTGTGGAAACTTCGCCATTAGCGTACCACACTTCGATTTGGGTATCTCAATTCGAAAACCCATACATAACATAACGGCTATAATTCCCAAAGGATTACGCAGAGGCCTATTTAATGAACATTCATTATATCTTTAGTAACATGTATGTATAATAAACATGTCCTTTGGTATTGTTCGTCGTTTCGTTGAACTCCTTATGTTATGAGCTACACGGTAACTGACACATTCTTGCACTAACTGGACAGGTCCACTCAATTCTGTGTGGTTTTTTCTTCAAAAGACCACCTCAGACACCTGCATGGTTCTCTTAAAACTTGATCAATACAAAATTGTCTGGACTTTAAAAGAGACTGTGACCTCTGAGTTTGTTTCGGATGTTTCTTTAGAGTAATCAGGTACTAAACACCGGCCTCATCTAGTGTAAAAATAGTGTCTTTTGACGTGTAAAAGAATTTGCCAAAACTGATCTTCTTCTACTATATAAAAATAAGTCGGGTTTTCCTTCCTGACGCTATAACTCCAGAACGCACGAACCGATTTCCACGGTTTTGCGTTCGTTGGAAAGGTCTCGGACTCCGTGAGGTTTATAGCAAAGAAAAACATCTGGTGGTGAAACGGAGTTCGCCGGGTTTGCTATTTTACTGTATAAATATCATTTATCATGCATTTTATAGGGTAAACTACTGCTTCCAATCGGGCAGAAAACAACTTTGGTTGGTGGTTGGTGGAACAAAGGTTGTTGCTGTCCTCGAACGCAAATGGCACTTAAAGGTAGGCTACCACGACACATGAGAGATTCCTAAGTGTGCGGTAACACTTTTTAAGTATTTCAAAAGGGTATTTTTCAGTCAGTCAAGTGTGACAGTACCTTTTGCTCCACATAGCACAGCGGTTGGACTCATTTGATTATTATTTATGTATACTCGGTACACACATACCTCACATACATGCCTTTATCTTACTGGTAAACAGATCTACAGAATACCACCTGTTTCTTATCTTACGTAGTATGTATTTTCGCTTTGTCCACATTCATACGTAGTTTAACATGATATCTATTTAGGTTTACTTAAAACCTTCCATACATGCGAATTCAATAAATTCTTCTTATACCAAATAGAGTCCTTTTCATGTTTTATGTTTCACTAGTTATATCTAAGTTCCATACAATACAACGAGCTCACGTCTAAAACATGCTATTTCCATTCATTGTATTATAATCCGCTCGGTACCAATCGATATCAAAGCGGAGTATTTGCTCCAAAATAATTAATGGCAGCGCACTGTGCAGGCCAAACTTTGTGTTTATCGAAATAGCTTTCAGTTGCATATGTTTGTTATTTACTTTTAGACTTCATCTACTTTTATTGTTATGACGGTATTCTGTTTCCCGAAATTCAATTTAATAAAGAAGCCAAAGATTTTAACTCTTGTATAATAATTATTATTTTATATTTTACAATATTCACGATTGTTTTTATATCCACGCCTGTATGTAATATCGGAAGTCATTTTAAAATAATTGAGTACTTATTCTCTTTTGTTTTAACTCTCAGTTAAATGCAAATACATAAAATAAATTATAGGTATCTGTCCCTCTCCTAGCGATAAGCGAGTAAACCTGCTAAATAATGGTAGCCGTACACCATACTGCTTATTTGTCAAATCGGCATGATACTGCCAATTTGATCAGTTAGAATTGACCGTGTGTGGGCGTGGAATCCATCAAATTGGCATGACATGCCAATTTTATGTAAATTGTAGCTGTTGTCACCGAATAATAGCCAGATCTAGCTATAAAGTTGCTGAGTTGGCACCACTGCTGCAGATTTGAAGTTGTGTCAAATCAATCGTACGATAGGCAGTAAATGGTGTATGATGTATATGGACGAACTGCCAATTTGAAACAATTGCAAGCGTCGAATCGATCGTACGATAGGCAGTATGGTGTATGGCTACTTTAAAATCACTTGTTGTCGCTTGTTTGATTGAGTTCTCTCTTTGACTTAAACATATTTGTGACCATTCAATGATCGACTATTAATCAAAATGTACAAAGTAATTTTTTATTGACATAGGACTTACATCAAGGCCATAAGCGTATTTTTACCGCTTCCCGTCAGCGATGAGACGCATGCCTTACTGTACTACAGTTGTATAATTAAAGTTTTTAGCGCGTAATAATTAATGTCGGCGCACTGCAACCGCCTGCTAACGAACTTTACTTAATTAACTTTATTTATTTGTTTAATAGGACCGTCTCTTTGGTTTGGTAGCCGTAAGCCTTACTACACGAGGACATGACGTACTAGGTTCGAATCTCGGGTTGGACAAAGTGATGTTACATTTACATCTATATTCCCTATTACATGACTTAGTTGCCGCGATATGGGATTTGAGGGTACCTACAATATGGCATGCAAACCTCTGCCTAACCCTCCAACTGACTGTATGCCTTATGTAAACTTATTTATTATGGATCATCAATATAACATACACTAGAAAATTAATAACAAACAACAAAGAAACCTTCACAGTGAAGTAACAATTATTATAGACGACTTCAACATTATAATGTTAAACTTTGTATGTATATTTGGAATTTAATCATTTAGAACAAATTATAAAAGAAAAGCATTAAATATAATTCAATCATACTAATTACGAACTAAAACTAAAAAACTATAAGTTGTATTAAATACTATTGCTAAATACTACGCACTGCACCCGCAATGAACTCGTCAATGAACTTTATCTAATTGCTTTAGTATAGTATGTTTTAATACTAAAATGTCTAAATGTGTCTTTAATATAGGTTTGTGATTTTGTTACAGGTACGGTGTTATACAAGAATTCAAGCTCGGTACGTTTTTTATTTTAATATAGTTGCACTACACGTATTAAAGTTATCTCATAAATATAAGCAAAAAGGTATGCTGAAATTTCATGATAGCCTGTTTAAATGTGCGTGTTAGCCGGTTCCAACAATTTCTCTTCATTTAAAAACAGTACGATAAAACTAATTTGTTTACTGTGACATTTAAGTAAAATAACAAAGGTTATCATGTAAAACAATACGTAATTTCTCCTAATGTGTTCACAACAAAGCGCCCTAAAATTCGTAACTAAAAATAATGACCCCAAAACACAAAGTCACGATGACTTACAATAAGGCTAGGAACACAAGCACGGGTATGATTAAATCTCGACACATTACGTATCATGGACGAGAAACAAACCCCGCGACAATACCGACGAACCCTATTATATTATACAACTATTACACACTAGTGTCGGCGGCGCAACCGTCAGTATCACTTGTGTATTATGGTTTATAGGGCTGTCACTGAACTTGTTTGTAAGACGTATTGCTCTTAAAAATTGAAAATAAAATGATGTACAGTCATTTTAAACATTAAAAGTAATGTACTACGCTAATAAGGCAAAGTTCTAAAAACATCACAGTCAGGTGCGTCCAGTCCATGCACAATGAAAATGGCGACTAATATTTTTATTCGATTCACCTACTTTTAAAAAATTATGTAAATCGAAGAAATTAAAATAAACGGGACTTTTTGATAATGTAAAGCATGCATTAGTAAAAACTTTTATTCAAGAATACATATACAAAATAGACTTTAAAAAGTGAAGACAAAAAATTAAATTCCAACTTATTTTAATTACTGGACAAAATATGCATAATATTACTAAACAGTTGCACCGTCTAATTCGAGAGATGTACGTAACACGACTATGAAATTAACAACCCTGTCGAATTCCACCAGCTCTACCGAAGGAGGTGCGCGGGAGGAGGGGTGCGTCTATTGTCCTTCGAGTGCGAGCCGCTGGGAAATTACTGTGAAATGCAATTTATGACTAGTTATTAATATTACGACGAATATTTCAGTGATGTAATGAAATATTATAAGTCTTTAACGAGGAACACATTTAATTATTTTGACGACTTTAGTAAATTAATTATATTAAGTATTAGGTTTTGACGATGATAATATTAGTACAGCATACTCGCAGCTATGAATGGACAACGTAATTGATAAAGGATACAATATCTGTAGTAATTTGCATAGCAACCAACCAGATCTCACAGATTTTCATAGAAAAATCTCTCGTACAAACAATCAGCTGATCTCGTACAATCAACAGGCGTTCAAAAGTACTGCAAACTAAAAGGAAACAGTTTTGTGTGCAGCGCTGCTCCAGGGTCGAAACTATAGTCTGGTATTCACGAAGCAACTGACAGCAACTTGTCGCGCCACCATCATAAATTCTCTGTCTAGAAACAAAACTTAAAATTTCAACCATATTTTAATTTTTAAATCATCATCTGCCATCATCTGCCTGCCTTTTCCCAACTATATTGTGGTCGGCTTCCAGTCGAACCAGATTCAGCTGATATCAGTATTTTACATGGAGCGACTGCCGGACCTCCACAACCCAGTAACTGAGTAATACGATACCCCATGGTAAGACTGGTTGTCAGACTTTAGAGCTTCTGACTAACAGTAACGACTGTCAAAGATCTACAATTGACAACCGGGACCAACGGCTTTACGTGCTTTCTGAGGCACGGAGGAAACTCGCTATAACAGATGGTCACCCATCCACAAACCAACATCGACAAGCGCGGCTTAAACCAGAAGATCGGCCTGTGCGGCTGTGATTATTCAGCCACGAGCTTTTTTGAATTTTTAAATAACCAAAGAAATACCTGAACGCTGAGGAAAAAGACTGATGACATATAAGTTTACCAAAACATAATTAAACTTGAACAATAACCGAGCAACCTCCATCACACACACACACACACACATACATAGGCAGGTGCTGTAAGGTACGGAAGTGAAGCGAAAATAAGCTCTCACGTAACACTCGCGACTCTAATGACTTTCTGATGGCGCTTGTCAACACACGCATATGTGCGGGGTTTCTTACGCAACAGCGACGACATGTTTGTTTTTGGTTGACGTTGAGTTTTAAGGCATTGTTGATGGATTTAAACATAAGTATGGTATAATGTTATCAAGTTACTTACCATGACGTCTAAGGAATTTTGAACGACGACGACGCAATTTGAACGAATACCAACCAGAAGTGAAAATCAACCTTAAAACTATGACATAAGACACGTTGTTATCTATGGGTAGATGAAAAACAAAACACGATGGCCATGACAACGTCAAGTCAATCGAATTGCATCTTTATTTCTTAGTGGCAAGGTTGATTTTCACTTGTAGTTGGAATTCGTTCGAATCGTGTCGCATTGTGTTGCATCGCGTGGGAAAGAGACAGAGCTATAAAAGCCGTATAGCGCCATCTCGTTTCCTCATTGGAACTTCTTTGGTATTAAGAAATCATGGGAACCCTTCAGTACTAGGATATGCTTCTTTAACAGAGAAAGGGGTCTGTTATATGAACCAAGTGCGAGATGGTAAATGTCACTTCTTTGAATATATGGTTCTCCATATTTACTCAAGATAAGTTCCTTCATTGGCAGTAGTAATGAAATTAATTATTATAAATAAAAACACGCACGCTTCATAGATCTTGTAATATTTTAAAATAAAAAAAAACAATGCCAAAATTGCAGTCTGTTTTAAATAAAATGATTCAATATCAGATTTAACTAAGATCGAATTTGGTTCGAAATTCATTTCTTATCTCAAAGAGCATCCTGTATTTAATAGTTGGATGCGCTGAGTATCATTTAAAAGGTTTTCTCGATATTTCAATTATGATAAGACACGCAAATGTAATTTTATAAATCTTCTTTGTTATGCGAACTATAATAAAAACAGCTTAAAAGTAAACTTTCTAAAACATAATATTACGAATATAAAATTAAAAAAAAAAATTAAACACTCACGCCATCTACTTTGACAATTAAATACATCACCGTTTTTGTTCACTCACAAAACGGGACTCATCAATAGCCCCGTACACACCCGTCAATGGACAGCTAAGTCCGCCCAATCAATTGCCGCGCGGAATCCAATTAATATTTTATCTTTATTAATTGTTTGTGTGTAGTCAGCGTTTAATGGAAAACGACATGAGAACCACTGACGTGGTCGGTGTGGTGAGCGATTGAAATGATCAGTTGTGGTCAGTGTATGTTACCAGGTATAAATGTGGATTGTCAATTAAATTATTTATCTACCTGTATACCTGTAACGTTAATAAGTATTTATAAAAAAAAAGAATTTCTACTATGTCGTTGGGTGCATTTACGGCGCGTTGTGTTTCACGCGCGCCTCAAAGAGCGTGAGCAAGATTATGCCCCCACCCCCCCATCTAGAGGGCCAAAGCCTGCCGGGGTTGCGAAGAATTATTGAAAAAGAGCTATTGAAGGACACCTTGGATTTTGGTCAGTACAAGTAACAGTCTCTCTCGCCCTGCCCGGGGTGGGAGGACTCATTTGATGATTTTAACACGCTAAAAAAAATGTAGTGGGTGCGTAACGAACAAGAAAACGCTATAAGAAAGGTATATTATTTATATCATGATAAATTAAAACATACACAGTCAGTTTAGTTTCAAAAGGACAAAAATAATTATAACATTGCAATTTTGCCACCTGCCAATCAAAGAAACAAGCAAAGATTTACTTGTATCAAACCAGAGTAAATGCTTTTATTAGAATTTGTGGACAATTAATCAGCTTCCGTTTTAGTTAAATGAGATGCCAATATAATAAGGCTTACGTCTATTTTGTGACAAAATTAATTCACGGAGCCATCTTAAATCCTTCCTCCAAGAGTAATTTATTATCCTTCCCAGCATCGTTGGCCAGGTTCATGCAAAAGATCATCATTCTAAGCATTACAGGAATGATCTCTTAATGTGCTTTTAGAGTCTCAGAACATTCGCACATTAAATAATACTGAAAGTACTTATAAAGAAATGAGTGTCATCAAAAATTGGTAATATTCCTTCTAAAATCCTCTCATAATCCCACAAAATGTGCTCTGCAAACTAAAGATTGAAGTACTAGGATAGCATGTCTTTAACCAGATGAGACTAGCTAAACACTTGGCTATCTTTAAGATCTCTCAGGAAGGAACATATCAATGTCAACATAATAATACGAAGACTTCCGTAATGAAATACTAGGAGAGCATGTCTCAAAGCAGGTGATATAGATTAGCTCGACTCTTGGCTTACTTTAGAAACCTAAAGGAAAGAAGACATTATGAATAATCAACACAATAATGTGAAGATCCAGTTAATAACGTACTAGGGTAGCATGGCATAAAACAGGTGAGACTGATTAGCTCGACGCTTGGCTCACTTTAGAATCTCTCATGAAGTAGGTATCTCTTCAATATCAACATAATGTTTAAGACCCCCTTAATAAAGTACTAGGGTAACATAGCATAAAGCGGCTGAGATAGGTTTATCTCAGCGTGAAGATGCCAATATCAAAATATTACTGTTGACACACTCTGGAGTCAAGTACTAGGATCACATAGCATAAAGTAGGTGAGACGGATTATCTCTTAACCCTAGACGCAGAATGCCTTGCGTCGAGTTAAGTCTTGTGCTTAGCAATATGAGGATCAACGCGGAGCTAAGCAAAGCAAGTCGGTTCATTATGTGAGGAATGTTTCATATTTCTCAGGTTTCTTAGTTTAATATTTTGAAAGATAATATGTAGTAAGTTACATGTGAGTAGGATTTTATAGTAGATTAAGAATATCTTTGGAGTGAATTATAATTATATTTAATTAAGACAATTTTAACAAAATCTTCTGACACAAAAATCTATATCAAGGGTTTCTCGTTCAAATAGGCCAGCTACAGGCACTTTCGAATCGAAAAAAAAAATACAAAAATAAACACTAATAAAACACCATAATAACTCTGAAAGTAAAATCTCTTCTTCAATCAGATGATTTTAAAAATCTTTTGTTACATCATTCATGTTGAGATTACAAAAGGCCTACGAATGGTCTACGAGACTGCTACGGCGTAGCAACTCAGCTACGAAATCGTAACTGGGGCAGCATAATCCCAAAATGTATGTTAAGCTCGGCTACAGATTTAAAATTCACCTCTTGGCATTAAAATATTTGTCAAAACAGTCGGGAGAAAATTCAGTCATGAATTCTTGAAAAGTAGCTTGACATTAATTTAACTCTTATAAAACTAATAGCATTGGAGTCTCAGTATTTCAGCAGCTTGTGATCTTAAAGTAATATCTTAAAGTGGCAACTTCAGCCACGAACTGTGCCAGCCGAGGTTTGCTGATAACGTGGTACAAGTCAGAAGCGGATAGGACAGTTACTTGAAAAATACTTCTAATATCGAAATCGAACGACGTAAAAACTTTTTTTTTCGACGTTTCCTTTTTTGGAATCGTTGAAGTAAGTGAAGTTACTACTTGAGGAACTTTTAGCACTTGAAGATTAGTTTTATTATTAGATTAAACTTTTGGTTGGTTTTAATTTAGCTAGAAAGCTGTTATGTTATCTTAGTACTGTGTTTCGATGACTTTATCATAGCTGGTACCCTTAAGATTTCGTCTAATCGATATGATCAAATCAAAGAGTTAGATGCAGACAAAATGTAACGATACTTAATTATGAAAAAATCTATGATAAGATCATTTCAAACGAGAACCAACATAAATACATGGATTTTAATAGAGTGTAGCGTTTGAAGTTGTTTTATTTTTATTTTATTTATATTCAGGGACAATAAACACCTACAATAGGTGTTGAAACAGAAATACAAATAAGATAATACAAAATATTAACAATATTGCAGCCCACTATATTATCCTCATAATTATTTACAAAAAATAAATATGATAATGAGTGCCATTAGATAGGTTATAAGTAATAACATCATATGGAAAAAAAAAACTCTCGTTTGATACGAAACATTGGCATTTTTTATTTACATTTAAGTTCGCGTGGTCTTTTGACGACGTGCTCCTGGCAAATATAATTATTATTTTACATTCCAAAGTCCCTCCCCGCTATCGCTACCGCTCGTACCTTGCCCCACCGCCGCAACTAGCCAGTGGCGTCGGTTTTGGTTTCAATTGCCCCTCTGATAATATCAGCTGTAATTTAATCAAAACTCGCCGCTAATTGATTTAGTGTTGTTTTAACTCGACATTATTATCGGTCCAACTTCGCCTGAACACTGAATTATTGGAGATAGCGGGTATTAGCTGTGAGTTGTAAGTTACGACTATTGTTACAGCTTCAGTACTCCTTATTATGTGGCAGCTGAAGCAATTGACTAGCTCCTGCCAGCGGTTTCTCCCGCAATGTAAATTAATCCACGGAAACGTACTTCTTAAGGGCTTCACACACAGCAGCTATAATGTAAAGATGTACATTATAGCACGATACATCTCATTACATCTTTCCATAGAGATTTGAAGATGTAAAAATATACACTATAGCTGCAGTGTGTGGTCTCCTGACGGTTTCTATGGAAAAATGTAATGAGATGTATCGTGCTACAATATACATCTTTGCATTACAGCTGCTGTGTGTGAAGCCCTTTAGAACTGGATGAACTTGTTTGTCTCTGTATAATCCAAAGTTTCTTTTATAGTGGTAGGTATAATCATCAAATGAGTCCTCCTAACTGCCGGGGGAGGGGCAGTCTGACGTGAGACACCACGGTGATCCTTCAATAGCCTTTTACGTTCCAGGGTCACGGTTACCTGACAAGACAGTATCGCGACCCCAGCAGGCTTATTATCCAAATGTATTTGACACTAAATCTACCAAGACGTTCCTAAACTTGAAGTTTTTTTGCTACAAATCTGGTCTGAGTTATTTTCGGACTTAATAATATGACTATAGTATGTTCGGACTTGTTTTAATGGTAGTTCTAATAGTGTCTGTTGTAATATTAGTTAAAAATATTGCTGCAACGCGAAATAGATAATTATGTGTGGGTGAAATAGTGGCTTCAGAGAAAATAATACCTTCTTTACGACCGCAACGCATTTGAATGTTGACATTTCTTGTTGACAATATCTGCCTGATTATTGATAGAAAAAAGAATCACATGTATTTCGTTAGGTTGTCTTATTATCTAGTTTTAGCGGCCCTTATTAGTAGACTCCTACAATATTGAAATAACGAGAATAGATAAAACAAATAAATAAATACTGCATTGATTTAGGCTGTTTTCATACGACACCGTGCTGGCAGCGGTGCCTTCACCGCGGTGGCGTTAATCCCACTAGGATTTCCATGGAGCTTTACACACGAAGCCGCGACGGCGGCGACACCATGACGGACAAAATAGCTGCCGTCATAATGTCATGTGTAAAGGTTCTTATACTATCTACAAACTTATAATAAAACACAGTATTTAGTAGGTACAGTCAGCATCAAAAGTTGCTGACCACATTCAGACTTTCAAAATCACTGTACACCCTAATAATACGAAATAATACGGTGTACAGCGATTTCGAAAATCTGAATGTGGTCAGCAACTTTTGATGCTAACTATACATAAAGAAAATATGGAACGCTTTGTACGTCATTTTTACTTGCTCAATACCTCATAACGCTTAACTTTTAAAAGTTAAGTTGTTTTGTCAAAAATATAGAAAACAAATAGTAACCATTATCGCCCGCGCTGAAAGCATTACCCTCCCTTTTAGCTTCAGTCGAGTAAAAAGATAAAATATAAACTCTAGTACCACTTTGGTCATAGTGATCTATTAGAAGGCCATCACGATATTACTCTATTCAGCAATAAAGGACCATTCCAGCAATAAAGGTGACCATTTCATTTCACCTTTAGTTTTATATTTATTCTCCGTGAAAGGGTTCCATTCAATAGTTGGTTCTGTACATTGACGAAGTATTTCAATTGAACTGAGTCTCTTGAGTAATTGACTCTTTTAGTTTCAATTAAAAGCGAAGTGATATTGCTGGAGTGAAAATGGTATTTGAATTAGGAAGGTACACTGTCACTCTGTCCGAGATTTTGTTATTGTTCCACAACTAAGTAAGGGTGCTTGTACACGGCGCAGGTAACCCGCGCTAGTAAAGGTGCGGGTTACCTGCACGAGTAACATGCGCAATCTACTTGATCAAATTACCCGCGGGGTGCTTGTACACAGTAATTTGTAAATAACAGAAAATGGTGATTTAAATCTAAGCCGAAGAAAACAAAACCACAGGACACATCCTAATTAAAAATTCAACAAAAAGTACCTTTACCTGGAACTAATCCCTTACTGTAAATTAGAATCCCGTATACCTCTAATAAAACTAAAAGTAAATTCAATTGAATCACGGTACCTTTATCAACTTTTAACAAATGCCGAACCGTCACCAAATGTACCTACTACCCAGTAATACCCAGTACTAGTGAAACCACTTTAAATCGTAAACCCAATAAAACCGTAACATATACCGGTAGTCAAAGCAAGTAAATACATTTTAATTTTGTCACCAGTTTGCGCCAGCCCTGTGTTAATATATTAACTTAACATCAGGGTTGTCACGACGAAATATCGATAGTGGGTACGGGTTGCTAATTTTGTTGTTTTTTGAAAAGACTGTAGACTAAAGAATAATAATCTGTTTCATGTTTTTTTTAAGTTACAGTACAGTTTTTTTCGACCAGAGGTAATCGCATCTCTAGAACTAAAAGGGCAATTCAAGGCACAGAGTGGATTTTTAGTCAGCAAGAGTTTTGCCCCGCCCGGGTCAATCTCATTTGGAAGTGTCGGTGTAAATACAACATTATCAATCATTCTCATTTTATTTTATTTACTCTGTGACAGTTGCTAACACAGAGTATGTAACTTTATGGTTGCCTGACAGACAGCCGTCAGCCATGGAAATACGAGTTGTGTCTATTCATGAGATTCTTCATAATTTGTTAAAGCAAGGAAATATAACTGATTGCATTTATACCGTCTGTAATTATTTACCACGCCATTATTCCTGAATGCTACACTAAATATAAACTAAAGGATTTCAAACTTACAGTTATAATATCTAATTAAATAAGTTACTTCTTATCCCTCTTTAATATCTGTCTAACTGTTATAAAATAAAGTTTAATATTCCGGTCTGACGTTGAAAATTAAACCAATACCTCTTCATATCTCTACTCAACTAATAGCAAGTGCAGGTGTTAATTTTACTAAAGTCAAAATGCAGTGTCTCATCCGTGTTGTATTTTTCTTCATTAATAAAGTCGTCAGCTGTTGTGTCAGCCCTGAGTTAAAATATTAACGAGGCAGTGTCAGGGCTGCCACTATTATGGTCGCGATCGATTGCGGGCCGATGTGCCGAGGGCCAAGCTATTTAATTGTAAGACTGGCATTATTTTTTAAACGATGCCTGTCCTTTAAAGTCTAAGTCAAACGGAACGGATAGTAAAAAAAAATTTTTTTTTTGTTAGTCGTTGGAACATGCACTGCTGGGCAACGGCTTTCTCTATATCTTTCGAAGTATACCGCTATTTAATAATACCAGTATTATATGACAAAAATCAGTGAAAATGATGTACAGACGTCAGCCGGTCAACTTACCCCAATCTGTCATACCGATCGAACACCTTCCTTCCATGATTGTAATAAGGTTGATATCTATTAAAGAAATTTGGCAAATTGAGGTAGACTGATGTGTTGACTTCTGTACCTAACATAAACATTATTTGCTCATGGAAAATACGTGTGTACTACATAATCTTGAATCCAAATATTTAATCAATAAAAATAACTTTAAAACAATTCATACTCATACTTCCTTAAAAAAAGTAGTATCAGTGGTTCTACAAAACACCCTGTTTTCGAGTAGCTAACACATACATACAGACACAAACACTGTACCTATTGTGTGTTACTATGTGAAAGGGTGACACGGGCGCCTGACGAGGGGTAGTGTTTTCATAAATACGGACGTAACTATGTAACAATAATATCGCGAATCGATATGATGAAGGACTCGGTAGTTTGACATTCTGTGACGGAGGTGTTAGGCTGAATTCAGACGAGAATAAGTTATTGATCGTAAGTCACCTAATTTTTTTAACACCCAGAACTACTTGTTCGTCATACAAATTTATTTGTTCCGTGCGGGAATCGAACCCACTACACGCTGCGCCGCAATCCAATCGCTCAGTCATTGTAGCCGTGTTCGGTCACTTTGATAGAAAATTCTTTTAAGATGCAAAATGAGTGGTTTAAGCTGTACCTGTTTTGCTCACCCAAATGTCTCGCTGATGGTGGCGCGTGTGTTGGATCATTTAGCTCCCTTCAAAATGGTTGAGCTGAATGGTGCTGATGCATGAGTCATGTTCGTGAACGGGCGCTGTCAGTTGGGACTGGTCATCTCTTAGCTGCCACGGTAATAATTATTGATTACTTTGTTTTTTGAATTGTCTTTGTTTAATTGTTACTATGGACACTTTAATTAAAAACTTGCTACATCGTTCTCACATAGTGTACCACCTCAAAATGAATGATGTAACAAAGGTTCTGTAATAATTCTGGCGATCTAAAAAGAGTGTCCATGGAGTTTCTTGCACGTTCTTCTCCATAGAGATCTACTTCTTGGAACGTGCATCTACGGTACTTTCACAGTTTTTATGTCTTGTGTCTGGGACCGTAGCACCATAACTATTTTTATACTTGTTTTATTTTATGTCTTTTGACAATTCATAAGTGCCTGTAATTGGCCTAGTTGAAATAAACGATTTGATTTGATTTGATTTGATTTGTACCAGTGGGCCTACCACGAGAGTAATTCCAGTACAGAAGCGAGATGACGCTAGACGACTTGTATAGATCTGTCTCTTTCTCACAGCCTAAATACTCACGCTTTAAGACATCATGATAGACCACAAGAACACGAAATTACGCGACTCAAAAATGTACGAACGTCTGACTTCAGCCTTATGTCACACTGAGTGAGGTGGTTGACCTTGTACCTGGCAATGAATTTATTAGAAGGCATCGATTAATGGATAATGGGTTCTGTCATAGATAACCAATTTGAGTTTTCATATTATTTTATTTTATGATTTAGTATAACAATGCATTATTACATCAATGGTGTATTTGTCGCACAGTTTTATTGCTGAGGATTAGGTTTCGGGTTCAATTTCCAGTTACTTCTGAAATTTTGTTTAGATTATAGCCACTGGCAACAGCTAGTTGATTTAACAAGAAAAGTGAGTTTATAAAAACGTGGGAAAAAACAATACCAACATACACACTCATTGAAATTACAATTAAGTTTCATCAATTTATTAACAACTGTATTATGTCGTATCATTTTACAAGTATATTTATGTTATAAAATTATAATACCAGCATTAACTAAAATATGTCATTTGAATTCTACGTTAAAATTATATTTTATTTAAAGTTTGTGGTTTCAACATTTCAGTTAAAACTCTGAAAACAATATTAATATTATATCATCAGCAATTAACTGCGATGTTATTAATTAATTTGTTTTCATGTTTCATAATTAATACGTTATTTCCACTGAAACGTTTCATGTGAATGTAGGACACAAAACTAATGAAATGATTCTGCTTCATACGTTTTTTATATACGTTATCTGATAGTTTAATTTTTATTAATGTATTTGATGAAAATCACATCAAAATTCATCATCATCAATCTGTAATCGTTCACTGCTGGACACAATGCGTTTCCCTATGTAAGGCACTGGTCTTGAGCATTCCATCCCAGTCTCTGCCGGCTACTTTTCTCAGTTCGTTGGTCCACGTGGCCGGTGCGCGTCCTATACTACGTTTGCACACACACACACACAGTTGACATAAATATATACATTTGTATATAGTTCTACACTTGTATAGATCTGCCTTTTTTCCACACTGGAATTATTCTCGCTTTACGACGTCATTGTTGGCCACCTGATCGACGTACGTCACCGTTATCATCGTAAGAGCAATTCAGACCTTGGTAAACTTGTTAATTAATTTAAGAGTTTTCTTAATTTACTAAACATGTTTCACAGGGCATGCGGGCGGCGATCAAAAGGCAACTCGCTGTCCGACCATGGACCATGCTCATGTTGTCGGCGCGTTGTGTTCCACGCGCGCCTTAAAGAGCGTCAGCATAATGACGGAGCCCCTCTCTAGAGGGCCAAAGCCTGCCGGGGTCGCGGGAATTATCTCATGACCGTGACCCCGGAACATAAAGGGCTATTGAAGGGCACCGTGGATTTTAGTCAGTACGAGTCTGGCAGTCCCTCTCGCCCTGCCCGTGGTGGGAGGACTCATTTGATGATTTTACCACGTTAAAAAAACAAAAAACCCGACTGCGTTAAAAAAACTAAAAAGAAAGAAACAAGCCTAGTAGTTAAGAATTCACTCATTCACACTCACTGTCGGGGCCCATTCAAATTATACCAATCAAATCTTCCCAACGGGCCCCGACTGTGAGTGTGAATGAGTGAATTCTTAACTACTAGGCTTGTTTTTTTCTTTTTAGTTTTTTTAACGCAGTCGGGTTTTTTGTTTTCGATAAATATTTTTTTTATTTCATACTTTTTAGTTACTATTCAGAGAATTATTGTTTTGCTGAACAACTTTAAATCGTTATATATCCTAAACTATCATTTAAAATGAAAAATGATATAGGGAACCTAAAGGTGATTTTAAAATACCTATTCAACGATACCCCACATGACATAGTCCATCGACATTTTTTTTTTTCATTTTGACAATATGGCGTCTGGTTGTCGCTGTGGTGAATTTTTATTACTGTCATGTCTTTAATGACACTCGCAAGGTTAAGACGAATCGATTGACGTAAAAATTATCAAAATCGGCCAACGCATTTGGTCTCTAGAACGCCACATAGAAACAAACATACATACATACATACATACATAGACTGATAAACACATTACCCTCCTTTGCGTCGCGCAGTCGGGTAAAAAAAAGAAACATGTTTTACAACTGAACTACTGGTGTCCCATATTGTTACCTAATTCAAGTCACATATGTTCCTAATTAGATTCCCAGAACAAATCTAATTTTCTTTTTATTTTCCTCGACGATGCCCCCGATATTAGTCAACTAGAACAAAAACAAAGCGAGTGAGAAAGTCTCCTATGTTCGTAGTTAGAAAAGCGCTCGAGAACTTAGTTAATCTAAGTTGAGGCATGATGTAAGATATTCTTTCTGATTTGATGACTGGCAAGCGAAAGGACTTTTGCTGTGGAAAAAAGCATAATTCTCTGACAGAAAAAAAAAGTCATTTATTTAAATTTGGCTTATTTATCAGCACTGATTAAAATTAAAACAAAAACAATTCAAAATCAAATTGTTCAATAATTATTAAAATAATAACAAATAGGTATAATATATCTATGTGTAGACGAACTAAAGTCACCGATATAGCCCACCGGATTAGCAAGCTGAAGTGGCAATGGGCAGGCCATATTGCTCGCAGAGCAGATGGCCGATGGGGTCGAAAAGTGCTAGAGTGGAGACCACGGACTAGCAAGCGCAGCGTAGGACGTCCACCAGCAAGGTGGACAGATGACCTTATAAAGGTCGCCGTAAGATGCTGGATGCAGCTCGCCTCCAACCGGTATATATGGAGATCAAAAGGGTAGGCCTGTGTTCAGCAGTGGACGTCCTATCGCTGAGATGATGATGATGATAAGGTGTATGTCTAAATGTGTGTTTAATATTGGTTTGTATTTTTGTTACAGGTACGGTGTTTTGTGTGTTAACCGGGCAGCAGGCGGCTCAGGCGACTCCTGCCCAATATCGGCGGGCCAAACACCTCCTGCCGGAGGTTGTACGCCGGTATCGTGCGGTCCATGGCCCTCTAAGGGGCCCCTGTGTGGGCCCTGAGCATCCGGACGCGACCACTGAAGTTGGTCGCATGCCAGAGGGTCATGGCTATCCGGATGATCCGGGGATACCGCACGATCGCCGGCGAATCGGCCAACCTCCTTGCCGGATTGCTGCCCTGGGATCTGGAGGCGACTGCTCTCCAGCGCGTCTATGAGTGGCGCGTGGAGGCGCAGCGCCGGGGTGTAACCCCGCTGCCTCGAGAAGTCGAGGCGCGGAGGGAAGAGCTCCGGCGCGATCTCAGGGCAGTATGGAGGGGACGACTGTCGCAACCGAGGTCCGGGCACGCCGCAATCGCAGCTGTAAGACCTCTCTTTGAGGAGTGGCTGGAGAGACGTCACGGCGTCCTGACCTATCGGATGACGCAGGTCCTCACCGGACACGGATGTTTCGGGAGGTTCCTGTGTCTGATAGGGAAGGAGGAAACGCCCGGGTGCCACCACTGCGAAGATCGCCCGGAGGACACAGTAGAGCATACGGTGCAGGACTGCCCAGCTTGGGCGTGCACCGACGTGTCCTCACGGCGGCGATAGGCGGAGACCTCTCGCGCCCGGCATTGGTTGCGGCCATGCTGCGGGGCGAGACGGAGTGGGAAGCGGTCGCCTCCTTCTGCGAAGCAGTAATGCTCGTGAAGGAGGAGGCGGGCCGCGAAAGAGAGAGGACAGCGTCCTCCCTCCGCCCCAACCGCAGTGGTAGGCGCCCGCGGCTGCGGACATCAGCAGACGATCTCCGGCCACCGTAGGCGCGGGCATGCGGGCAGCGAGTAAAGGGCAACTCGCAGCCCGACCATGGACCATGCCCGGGTCGACGGCGCGTTGTGTCCCACGCGCGCCTCAAAGAGCGTCAGTCCTGCCGGGGTCGCGGGATTATTTCCTTACCGTGACCCCGGAACATAACAGGCTACTGAAGGACACCGTGGATTTTAGTCAGTACAAGTCTGACAGTCCCTCCCGCCCTGCCCGGGGTGGTCATTTGATGATTTTACCACGCTAAAAAAAAAAAAAAAAAAAAAGGTACGGTGTTTTACAAGAATTCAACCTCGGTATGATCTAAAGTTTGGAAAAAAATAATCTTAGAGTTACATTCTGCCATCTGTCTTTATTCTTAGCATTCAGGAAATCTTTCGAGGATTGAGAAAAATTAGGAAAAGAGCTGACTTTTCAAATTTTTTTTCGGTCTCATTGAAAGATCAAGATTGTCGTCAGAAGATTGGGTTCTGTTACGCTGTTCTTTGTCAAATTGTATTGAATTTGCGGATCACAGCGATATTTTGGATTTGATGATATTTTTTAATGGTATTTTGGGCTCAGATCAAAGAAATAGACAGATAGAGCGCTCAGAACACGCGAGTGGGTCCACCAAAGTTAATACAAAATCAAAATCGAATACAAAGTCGCGACAGTACCAAGCTAAGCGTCGTACCAAGCTGCGCGTCGTTGTTTTTTTTTTTTGCCAAAATATGCCGTCTCGTGTCTTTAACCATCTTAAAAGTTCTCAAAACAAAGAAAACATTATGGAATGTACTCGTAATTCTATTTGATTTTGTATTAACTTTGGTGGAGACACTCGCGTATTCTGAGCGTCCTATCTGCCTATTTGTTTGATCTGAGATTTTGGGGTTATTTTGAAGACATTTTTTATATAATTACGACGTATCTTATGGTTTCATTTGCATGAGGCGTTTTAAACTATTCAAGAGTAGTCAGAACAGTTTAATTAAAATGTTATGAAAAAATATTTAGTTTTAATTCCGCGACAAAAATCCAGGCTTGTTGCAGGATGCAATCCCACCCTATGCAGTCATGCATATGCACATGCAGCAAAGGACCCACCCTCCCGCCCTCATGCATATGCACACATGCAACAAACGGAAAAACAAGCCATGCAATCAAACCTATACTCGACACGTGTTTCGCCCCTCCACGGGGCATCCTCAGGAGATGTTGACTCGACAAGCGCTCGGCCTCGAATGAGCTAGTTTGACAGCTCTCGCCTCTTTATATAGCGTCGTGATGACGCATCGATAACGCAACGAAACGTTATCGATACAAACGTTATAATTTGTATCGATCTACCTGCAATCATACTTAAAAGAGGTGATGTAATTAAGTTTGTTTGTTCATTCAACAGTGTATTATTATTATTATTATTATGTTGGAGATTTCTAACTGCTCCAACACACACATCCGGAAATTTTTTTACAAACATGGAGAATTTTATACGTATTATTGTCGCTCAAGGAATGGCCGGTATCGATTAAATGTTTTGCGAAATGTGATTTGTCTGGATGGCCATTCCTGTAAGCGGCAACATGCTCCCTAAACCTAACCTCGAAATTACGGCGATGTTTGACCTACATAGACCCCGTTGCAATCATTGCATACTAATTTAAAACACCGGATTTTTTTGAATTTTCTTTTGTAACGGTAAAGATAAATTAAACAGGCCGTAATTTCGAGGTTAGGTTTAGGGAGCATGTTGCCGCTTACAGGAATGGCCATCCAGACAAATCACATTTCGCAAAACATTATTCGATACGGCCATTCCTTGAGCGACAATAATACGTATAAAATTCTCCATGTTTGTAATAAAAATTTCCGGTTGTGTGTGTTGGAGCAGTTAGAAATCTCCAAACATAATAATAATAATAATAATACACTGTTGAATGAACAAACAAACTTAATTACATCACCTCTTTTAAGTATGATTGCAGGTAGATCGATACAAACGTCTTTATAACGTTTGTATCGATAACGTTTCGTTGCGTTATCGATGCGTCATCACGACGCTATATAAAGAGGCGAGAGCTGTCAAACTAGCTACCCCTGTCCCGCAAGTGCAAATTGCGCTTATTCACGGCGGTAATCCGCCCCATCATGACGTACGCGTGTGCCATCTTTGCGCATTCCAATCCCCGCTACCTCTATAAAATGCAGGTCCTCCAAAACCGATTTCTTAGGAAAATCACGGGAGCCCCTTACTTTGTCCGTAATGACACCCTCCACCTAGACCTTAGGATTCCGACCATCGCTCAGTTCATGAAGCGCATTGCCACGCGTTCTTCGAAACTGCAGTTAGGCACCCCACCGTTTAATCGCATCGTCCGCTCGATACGATCCATCGCGCATTAGCTCCATTCGCCGTCCAAGGCATTCTCTAATCACCCCCGATGACCCCATCACTCTCCTCCAGGAGAGCCGTAGGGAAACCAGCACGCTTCGAAAACACAGACACAAACCGTCATTCCGCCCTCGCCGCCGAGGCCTCCCGCGCGACCCCAAGTCAATGCCCTCCCCGTCCCTTGCAAGAGCCAGCCCGTGATGCTGAGCCAGTAGTTTTAAATTAGCCCTAAATAATGAATATTTAGTTATCCAGCTGTCCCTGTGCTGTCCTCAATGTTCAGTGTACGCCCTAAGCCGAGGTGTACCCCACAGGGGGTGCCCTTAAGCGTTTGGTCACCTAGTTTTGTCACTTTAGTTTGTAAGCCCCTGGCTGGAGGGTTTAGAATCAAGAATTGGCAGCCACAGGAAATTCCGGCTTGAGCTAGCACATTGTACCTAGTAGAGGTTGACCTGCGAGATGCAAGTATAAAAAAAAAAAAAAAAAAAAAGACTCCAGGAGTGCCGTACGAAGTGAAAAGCTATGTTTTATTTTTACATTTTGACGTCCTCATTTCGATCAGGGTCACGTGACCCTGACGCGAGTTTTGGTCACGTGACCCTGACGCGAGTCTTTTAAAAAACTTTTTCCCATTACAGAAAAATGTACAACGCCGCTAAAGAAGTTTTCTTCAAAAAAATCAACCTAGCTCATTCGAGGCCGAGCGCTTGTCGAGTCAAATCTCCTGAGGATGCCCCGTGGAGGGGCGAAACACGTGTCGAGTATAGGTTTGATTGCGGAAGTCGGTGCCTTTGTTTTTTTTGCTTTTCATTCTCTTTTTGCAGCCACCGACTTCCGAAAGAAAAGTTATTTTTAGATTATTTTACACTTTTTTTGTGGTTGATTTTGAAGGCGGTTACATTTTTTTTTAAGTTTTTACATTTTGCGAAGACTGCCTTCCAATTAAGTTAATTTTCATTAATCAATTTTCATAATAATTCAG
Organism: Agrotis segetum; assembly: GCA_036375495.1. Taxonomy (NCBI): domain Eukaryota; kingdom Metazoa; phylum Arthropoda; class Insecta; order Lepidoptera; family Noctuidae; genus Agrotis; species Agrotis segetum. Next base: position 748,548 of record JAQSVV010000017.1, on the reverse strand, counting down.
TCAAACTTAACGATAATACTCATAAATAAAGGTAATAAATATATTTTCAGAACATCAATACCGTTCGAGATGAGTAGTTAAACAGTAAAATGAAACTGTTATTACTGAAACTTTTATCGCGAAGCTTTCAACTTGTGTGCTGTTAATTCAGAGCTTTTATCCCCCCCCCGTTCACCCTCCCCTGCTCCTGTCAGTCCCCCCTCATCCACTTATAAGTACATGTTAAGCTGGTCTACACTGTTGTAGGTTTAATGGCAAGTAAGGCGGTGTGTATTAATGGCAATGGAGAAATCGTAATATAATTATTGTTATTTGATTTCAATCATCAGCCGGAAGACGTCCACTGCTGAACATAGGCCTCCCCTTTAGACCGCCACGTTGAACGACAATTCGCCACTTGCATTCATCGGTTGCCCGCAAACCTCACGATGTCGTCGTTCCACCTAGTGGGAGGCCTGCCTACGCTGCGTCTTCAGGTCCGTGGTCGCCACACGAGAACTTTTCTTCCCCATCGGTTGTCAGTTACTACGAGCGATGTGGCCTGCCCATTGCCACTTCAACTTGCAAATTTTATGAGCTATGTCGGTGACTCTGATCGCCGAATATTTTTTATGGTTGATTTTCAATTGGAAAGTATAATCCGTTTCATTGAACAAAGGAAAAAAAATGTTTATTGGCAAATCGGTCACAGGCGTCTTCGAGAAATACGGGGCAACATAAACAAAAAAAAAAAAGATTGACGAATAATGAGAACCTCCTCCATTTTTCTTGAAATCGGTTTGTTGTAAACTTTATCATCATCTGTCTAGCCTAAGTTTTCCAAAAATATTAAAATAAAATAAGTCTGGTGCTAAGCAGGTGATGTTATGTGGTTTCTGATGACAGCCCATGGGAAATAGGCGTGAGTTTATAAATGTATGAGATTAAAGCCTTCTCCGGCAACTTAAGCCTTAGACTTAAGATGAGAGTTCCCCATAGCGACGGTAACGAAGCCACTTTAGCTGACATAATTATCGCGAACGAATACTTCCTTATAGATCTATGTATGACAGCGGTATACCATACGGCATACGTGTATATAATGCGGGCAAGATTTGTAATTCCACAATTACATAATGTGCCACCCTTATCTGATTCAGTCAAGCGTGATCCACAAGCACGATGCTTAATAACAGAAGATCGTAATGTGGGGTTGTAATTATTTAGAAACAAGCTCCTCAAAAATTCGAACTTATAATAATTGCTAACAAAAATACAAAATAATAATTCCTGAAATTTTAAAACTTAGAACATAAATATTAACATGGCGGAGCAACCAAAATGTCTACCCAGCTTGCCGGACCGATTCAAAGTGTCCGCTCACTCAACTGTCACCGTTATGCGTCCTACCCCACACAGGTTAGCCAACGTCTGTCAAAACTACCTGAGTATCAATAGCTGATTAAACTTCCGTATCGACATGTGACTCGACATTCGCTCGGTGTTTCGTTGCTCCCCAGCTAACCATCCCCAAGTTACTCATCAATTCTTGACGGAACCCAAGTGTTATCTGTCAAATTTACTACATAGTTCCTTCAATACGAGTATAGATCAGATTTAAATACAATAATCAATTGGATTTAAATTCCGTTTTGATTCCGCTGCAACATAATAGATGGCGTTGAGTAAGTTGTTCGGTGAACATTATGCGTGGATCTTCAACGGTGCGTGGTTTTATTAGGATCAAAGAAAACCTACTGGCTACGCCGTAGACGTGTCCTACGCCGTAAACTTGTGCTACGTCGTAGACTTTTGCTACGCCGTAGACGTTTGCTACGCCGTAGACTTGTGCTACGCCGTGGACTTGACCTACGGCGTAAAGGCCTATTCAGACCTGAGCGATATTCGCTGCCGCTGTGGGTAGAGGTACATACCGCGCGGGTTTCGCTCAGGTATTTAGTATCAAGTACCGTGGCTAGAGCGACCTGAGCGATATTCGCTGCCGCTGTGGGTAGAGGTACATACATACCGCGCGTTATTCTACCCACAAAAATAGCGAAATCCATTTTGGTGTGAACAGTAATATTACCGCATACCCGCTGGGTTTTCTCTGCCGCAGACGGTAGCGAATACCGCTTAGGTCTGAATAGGCCTTTACTGAGTGATATGACATCGACGCGTGCTACACCAAAGTAGCACCTTGCTACAGTTTAGATTTTAATTTTAAAAGAATTCAAGTAAGCAACTGAAAACTAAGTCAGGAAAATTGTTTACCAAGTTGACTCTCAACTTTAATAATTTTCCGACCATCATTCTCTCACCTTGCCTACATAGACACAAAACTTTTGACATAACTTACAAACAAAACACTTCCTAACATACATATCTACATAGCGTAGTAAAATCGCGGCAATTGAAGCTGAAACTCGCGAAACGACGTATGTATGTACATAGATATACATGTGTGTTCGTCGCGTCACTTCGACGGAAACTTTATGCAAATGTGGCGTGTGTTTTATGTTAATGCTACCCTCGGAGCCACAGTCGGGTGGGAGCAGTAGGTTTAGTTGTAGTAAGTGTCAAATGGACATGATGAGGTGTTACTATGATTTACGTCAATGGGGAAGGCAAGTCAAAGCTAATTGTAGATGGCGCCCCCTTAGCTTAGTCCTAATCCGACAAATGACGTAGTACTATTTTGAAGTATCTTTAGAATTTGAACTGATTTGAACCAATGACGATACTTGGAACAAGCTATACTAGCGCCATTAGTTGTCCAGCTGCCACCCCCATTGAATGGTGACCTAGTAAGGCTGTTAAAACTGTAACAAACTTATCACAATACTTTATAACCGTCTGTAATACAGCATTGTTAAAACTTCACATAATATCATTCCAAGCCTTCTTTAACCACTCATGTAGTGTCCCGCGATAGATTCCCTTCGGCTTTAATTGCGCTCGTACTTGTGCGCACTGTGAGCGCGCTTGTATGACGTCATTACGTCTTATGGTGGATGACTGTTTTAAACGCTCTTATGTATTCAAATATTGCGGTTTCGTGAGGCGTGGGGGACTCTATGGGGTTGTTATAGGGTCACAGATTGTTATTGTTGTGTGGGTTTTGGGATTAGAAGGGTAGTGAAAAGTAGGGATTTTACTCATGTATTGTTAGCAAAACAGGCGGTTTTCCTGTGTTGTGCTACAATATTCCATGTGTCTTCATACCAAGGTAGCACACAGTGAGATAGGGAATATGTACAGCATGTTACACGCAGAAAATTTCTACCTACACACCTTGTCTAGCTGACTATATGTTCATTTTTTAACTGGTTTAATTCGATATTTAGATTTTGGTTTGTCCATGTTTTTTATCTCACAAATCCTATGTTATTAACATGAAGGTATACCACCTTTATATAAAATAGCATTTTATGGATCAGTAAGCATTTTTCTAAAACCAAAACATAATTAACAAACTTAAAGCTACGAGCCTGATATAATCTCTTTTTTCCAAAAAAGAGTATAAATAAATTATTTAACTTTAAAATGTAATTGATTGACATTTAAAAAGTTAGCGGCATGTCAATAAAATATTTCTAGTGCAACGGATAACAAAACGCAGCAAAACGAACGAAGCAAAGAAAACGTCCGCCATGTTGAATAACATGACGTCACGACAACAGACAGTACACGGGTAGTACGCAGGTTGTTATTCTCCAACTGTACGAGAAGCGTGTCGCCGAGATCTCAAGGAAGCTGGGTACAGAACACCCGGTCTGTTCAAAGATTTCAAGTTGAAAATATACACACACTATAATTATAAATTAAGTTTTTTAAGTTTTATGATAATGAAAGCCAGTCTTTTTCAATTAAAATTCCCTGACAATTTTTCCGACTACAAACAAAATTATCTACTACTGAAAATAATGACAATTTGTGAATTTTTTTCAATAACCTTTAGATGCCTGGTTTTCGGTTTAATGTTCATTATTTAATCACATAAAAATAACCAATGAACTGTCTTTATCAAGTAATAATGTCTGTGTATTTTGCAATTCACATCATAGTTTTCATAAGTTCTAATTTTGGTATTCATTATAATTATTTACGACATGATAATAAACAAACAGGAACATAACTTCAAGTAGTAAATATAACTTGACATTTAAAGCGCTGTTTAATTTCATCGAGTCAACAACGACCGCCAATTTCCGTACGATTACAGTAAATAGTTACAGTGAAACTAAGTTAGTCCAAATATTATAACTTATGGCGTTCAAATTATTTATAGGCAGGCTTGCCTATGTTTAACCTATCAGGGAAGAGAATTCACTCCGTGGGCCTATTGCTGATTGATGGGTGTCACATGTCACTACGTGGATGTGTCAAGAAAGGGATAATGTTTTAACTAATGTTCTATAAAAAAATTTGACCAATTTTCAGTTGAAGTTTGCATTAATGTACATCATAATATATTTTTATAGTTTATCATTCTCTTATTTTAGAGGTTACAGGGGTGGGAACCAACATTTTACCACTTTGGAAGTATCTCTCGCGGAAATTGATCAGTTTAGAAAAAAACGATGTTAGTAAACTCTATATCATTTTTAAAGACCTATCCATAGAACTCCACTCGTATGGGTTCGGTAAAGAAAAAGTCTTTCAATTGTAAGTATGGGGGCAACCCCCAAAATTAGTTTTATTTTTATTTTTCTGGGAAAATCCTAATGCGCTTCACTCAATACGTCTACTTATTAAATTTCAACATGACAGCTCTTATACTTTCGAAGAAAAGTAGCTGTGACATACGGACGGACAGACATGACGATTCTATAAGGGTTCCGTTTTTTGCCATTTGGCTACGGAACCCTACAAAAATTAAGCTACTTTTTAATTGTTGCCCTAGTCTAGGCATTTTTCCTGTATCGTAGATGAGTTTACAAACATAGAAAGTTACATAGAGAAACACCCAGAACCGGGAAAACTACTTGTCAAACAAATATTTGATCCGTGCGGGGATTGAATAAGCGACACGCTGTACAGCAGTTGGTTGCTCTGCTACTGCGCTAATCGCGCTGAATGAAGTGGTTCCTTGGTAATTTTTATTTATAATAGTGATACTTCTGCTCCTTACAATAAGAAGTCTTAGTTCAATAAGCGAGTAAACAGGCGGGCGCCGCGACGCCGCGTCGCCGTCGCCCGCGCGTGTCTGTACTTGCGACGTAGACTGGTCTTGTACAGTTATAAGGATTACGCTAGTTCTCGGCATGAATATATTGTAAATTTTATAAAACGCCAGTTAGAGTTATCAAAAATCATGAACACATATTTTTTCATCTGTTATTAAATCTGTGAATATTCACAAATAGGTCTGACGAAGCATAAAAACAATAGAGTTTGACACTAAGGGTGCTCAAGTGCCTCAACATGCTCAAGCTACATGCGCCGTGTACACGCACCCCGCGGGTAGCTTGATCAAGTAGCTTGCGCATGTTACTCGCGCGGGTAAACTGCAAACCCGCACCATTACTTGAGTGGGTTACACGCGCCGTGTACAAGCACCCTAATATGATATCACGGCATGATTTGCCGATTTTAAAGCATTGAATCTTCATCAATTTTGGATTACGTAACAAAAGAATAAACACAATTTCTTTTTCTTTTTGTAAACCTGAATAAGGTAAATAACTTTAAATCTATTTAGAAAGTTCTAGATCAATCAATCATTGTAATCCGTGAATCGAATGGAGCTAGTAATTAGCGTTAAATGACGTAAGTTGTGAAGTCCAATCAATTTGATGGATCACTTCATTAGCTCAGATTTGGGCTAGACTCAATTAATGGACGCTGTTTAGAGAACCAGACCAGACCAGGGGATTAATGTTAACGATCTACTATTATTTACGACGGTATTGATTTATGCCTAAATAAGGTACCTAAATAGATTATACATTTTATTTTAAAGCTTGAATAAGCTTGTAATGTTACTTGGCTAAATGGCTGGGACACAGGCTTTCTCTTTGAGCGAAAGATGGGACCGTTTCCAAACAAGCGGGTCTCGTAGTTTTTCAAATGTCGCATAATTATTTAAAAATATTCTGCGGCACGTCAGTTTTCCTCACGCATGACCCTCGATTTTCAAATTTTTCTTCTTTTCTTTAAAATCAAAATTTAGCGATTAAATAACAAACACGAAGTCCTTAATTTGCCTTTGAACCTACGAACTACAAATCACTGGTACTCGTTGGTCACTGGTTCGCCACCGCCTTTCCTCTATAATCCAATTCATCAGTCATCATCAAGATGTTGATTTTAGATCATTAAATCTTTTAAATCACCGATTTCAAAGACATGGTAAGTAGTGGAATGTAGGCCATATACTCGTACGCAAAATTACATGTTTTGATTTCACAAAATGTTTTTTTTTTTAAACTATCATAATTATTTCAAAACGTCATATCGCAAAGTACCAAGATCTCGAAATTGTTGACTACATAAAAACTAAAGCTATTTTGATAAAAGTTACAACATTTTAGTGTATTTATCAGACGGTGATGAATGTTCTAATTAGTAAGCCACTTTATAATTCCGAGTAATAGGCTAGTTGCCTAAAAAAATTTAATTAGTCCGTCTTTTAGATTATTCAAAAATAAGGGACACGTATTTTTTTATTTAAATTATACCAAAAATTACAAAGATATAGCCTATTAAAGTTACGTGCGACGATGCGTGGCATTTTTCGCGCAGAGTGACGTCCCAGGTAACTTAAATAAGCTATTATCTTTGTTCTTTTTTGTTTAACCGAAAAAAGAAAAAATACGTGTCCAATATTTTTTATAGTCTAAAATACGGACTAAATAGAATGTAATTATTTTGACCCTGGAAACTACCCTATTACAAATATTGGTAGTTGATTCAAAGGTACTTAAGATCAACATTTTCATTAAATTAATGAATGTTTTTCTCTCATTCCAACCACAAGCCAGAAATTCCACGACCCGCACTGCAATGTCCCAGTTTCACTGCACTATAACGCTATATGTTATACAGATATGAGCAGTGCAAGTCAAAAAGTTAGTAAATGAGCTTCCCGTACAAACGAGTGGCGCGACCATCCGCTTCAGCGATAAGTCGCGGTGAGGCAGCGGACATTTTGATAAGCGGAGCGGGGGCGGAGAGAAATTTGTGTTGCATTTTGTTCATGGCAATTCGACCGAATCTTTTAACTATAACTGTTACCTTTTTAATTTGGATATTTGTATTATTTTTATGTTTGTTCGGGCATAACTCCGTCGTTTAATTTAATTTTTTGTTGGATAGGGTGTACTTCTGGAATGGTCCCATTAAAATTTGATCGAAATCGGACTAGTACTTTTTGAAAAATCAACAAAAACATAAAAAGTTTTCAACTTTGTCTACACCGATTACTCCGAGGTTTCTGGTCTGATTTGGATGATTCTTTTTTTGATCGATACAGTATATCTGCCATATAGTTCTATAAAATTTTCATTTAGTTTGGTGCAGTAGTTTTTATTTTTGCTCATTGTGTACATACATACGTGGGCGTTGTTATTACCGGTGCTACGAATTTCAAAATTTTAGTGCAAATGTAAGAAAATTATGTATTTGACAATAATTTGGGTTGAATAGTGAAACTAAAAAGGATGAAATAAAAAACTTAAAAAAAAAAATGTAATCGTCTTCAAACCAACCACAAAAAAAGTTCAAAGTAACCTACAAAAAATTTTTTTTTGGAAATTCGGTGACAAAAAGTCAATGAAATAAAAAATAAAGTCACCGACTTTCGAAATAAAAGTTTTTTTGTAGGTTACTTTGAACTTTTTTTGTGGTTGTTTTGAAGTCAGTTACATTTTTTTTTTGAAAAAGTTTTTTGTAATTTGATGGATCGAGTCTTCGTACAACAACTCATGGTAGAGGCTCAGGAATACAGACACTGAAAACATGTTTTTCTTTGTTATATTCCTGAAGAAGCAATTTATCTTGGGATAATATTTAAATAAATAATCTGAATGCTATCGTAAACACACTCCTCGAAAAAAACTCACGACGTGCTCAACACAACAGCCTCATCTGAGATTGTCACGAGCAGCTGAGCACTTTACTTGCTCAAGTGGAATTATAATGGATTAGTACGACTACTACACAAATAGGAGTTGTATTTGTGTTATGAGACGCAGTTAGTAATCTCGTTCTAGTACCAGTTGAGAGTTAGGTACATTAGTTAAAGTGGTCGCGAGAGTTCTACTTATTATGCCGTATTGTTTTTGAAATGTTTGTGTTTGTTATGGTTTAGTGCTTAATTAAAACTTACGGCATAATAAGCCTTTTTCCGCGCGATATTTTTCTTCGTAGTATTTAGAGATAAGATGTATATTACACAAATGAATCTCTGAATGACGATCTTATGAAGGCCACAGGATCACGCTGGATGCAAAGTGTCGTTCTTAAATAATAGCTAAGACTTTAATTCAATAATTAAATTACAACCTAAATAAAAAAAATCCACGATTGCTGTACAAAATCAAAAGTAATTTATTCAAATTAGGCTGATTTATCACTACTTTTTGATGGTAAATTCTTACATAAGACAGTCCCCCAAAGCGCCCCCCCTTCGACACTTCCTAGTGTTTTGGCTACTACAACCTAGTTTTGGTACAAAATACTCTTTACAATCGCTCTGCTCCTCACACTGCTCTCTCCCTTACAATTTTATTGTCGTGCACTCTCAGTGGGTAAGTTTACAGGCCAGTAGCGAGCGAACCAATTCTGTGATTTCCTTCCATTTTTATTAAATTTTATGCGCTTAAACTGTCAGTCGTCGGGAATTTATGGGGTTAGTGTGACTTCAGGGTAAAATTACGTAACGAACGTTTTAATAGTTTGGTCTACGAGACCAACTTCGGCCTTTGTATTCTGTAGTGTTTTACCTGGGGTCGCGGGACTTATTTCCTTACCGTGACCCCGGAACATAATGGGCTATTGAAGGACACCGTGGGTTTTTGCCAGTACAAGTCTGACAGTCCCTCCCGCTCTGCCCGGGTGAGAGGACTCATTTGAAGATTTTATCACGCTAAAAAATAAAGTGTTTTCCCTGGAGCTACCTATGTGGTCTTTGCAATGGGGAATTTGTGTACACACCCCAGCCGGTTAACCTACCCGAATCTGTAAAATATTACCAAACGAATATTAACCTTCCACTATGTGATAACTTGGTAGGTTGATATGCTGGTGTCTGTACATGAAAGGACTGTTAAGGATCTACTTTCCGAAGCCGGTCTCAGTATGTTTGAGTTGATCACCGATTCAAAACTTGACATCGAAAAACGTTACTTAAAATTGGGCATTAACTTTTTTTTTTAATAAATAGTAATAATAATATTTCACAACTATCACACAACACCATCTAGTCTCAAGCTAAACAGAGTTTGTGTTATGAGTACTAGACAACTGATAAACATACTTACATGTTTTTAAAAACATAAATATTATAGATAAATTACAACCAGATAAAGAACAAATGTTCGTGCTCATCACACAAACATTTATCCTGGGTGGGAATCGAACCCACGACCCCCGGCATAGCAGTCAGGGTCACTAACCCCTAGGCCAACAGACCTGAAACTTTATTTCATTATTTAGCCACAAATACCTGAGAAAAAAAATTTCGTTCCTTTTTCCTTAGCCCATAAACAAAAGTAATATCGCTTCCCCCTACATTATCGGTACACCTCCAATAACTCAAGTATAAAATCATAATCTACCCTCAACGTGCAAGTATTTGTGTCATAAATATTAGCCGACTTTGAAGGAAGACGTCGGCTAATGTGTTTGTTCTTATTTCAAGGACGAGCTCCGTCGCTATGTCAACATTGTGAGGTGAAGGTCAACTGACGAAAAACGTATAAATGATATGGATTTTTGTAGATTTATGTGCTCTGCTAAACAGGACCAAATATAGTGATAATTATGATGAGGTCGGGTCTTATCACAATATGAAAATTGTTCTATTAACTTACGTTTAAGATTTCGTAAACTGCACTTAATATGATTTATTATTATGAGTAGGTCGGTTAAAACCCAGACAAGTGTGATACTTTGAGTATCTCAACAGATAAAAACGGTGAAGGAAATCACCGTTACGAAACTTGTATGTCCGTTATCACATAATGTACCACCTCAAATAAACGATGCAACAAAGGTTCTGTAATAATTCTGACGATCTAAAAATAGTGTCCATGGAGTTTCTTGAACGTTCTTCTCCATAGAGATCTACTTCTTGGAACGGGCATCTACGGTACTTTCACAGTTTTTATGTTTTATGACTGGGACTGCAGTACCATAACTTGTAGTTTTTAATAATATTCCTTTGATTGTCCATGACAATTCAAAAGTGCCTGTAACTAGCCTACTTGAAATAAATGCTTTGCTTTTGATTTTTCCTATAACTAACAATTTGAGACATGTGACATCGATCAAGCTATGCTTGTGAGGTTTCCGTTCGGTGGGTTATTGGTCCATTCTATCTCTTCGAAAGGAGGCCTGTTTCCCAGCAGTGGGAATAGGGACTAATTATGTTATAGCGCCATTCAGATGCGGCTTTATCAAAACATTAACTCTAAGCGTATACTGAACTAGAAATAACTTTAAAGAGACAGCCGTGTCTATGTCGGTATGTCTCCCTTTATGACAGGGCTCCCCATAGACAGCCAGAGCCTGCCAAGGTCACACCCCGGAACGTAAAGGGCTATTGATGGACACCGTGGATTTAAATCAGTACAAGTCAGTCCCTCCCGCCCTGCCATTGATGAAAAAAAGACAGCCGTGTCTATTTAGATGAGTGTGCCTTATAATAAAGAAAAAACGTTTGCGTTTGTATTGTCTATGTAATCTATTTTGTCTTTTCTACTTATTACGTACCACATACTATGTAGCTACGTTCATAATGAATAACAAACTCAAACAATATGTGGACAGGAGGGTCCGTATAGATTGTGATCTCATCTGAGTGAACAATATTCTGATGTGGTGTGTTCAAACTTGGACCATCAGCGGAACAATCAATGCCAATGTATGAACGTGTGTGAGCAGGAGTGATGTACGAGAGGAGATTTCTAACTGGATTGTTGATGTTATTACGAGTGTAAGGCAAAAGTTTTCTAAGTCCAAACAACTAGGTCGCGGGACTTATCTCAATACCGTGACTATTGAAGGACACCGTGGATTTTAGTCAGTACGAGTCTGACAGTCCCTTCCGCCCTGTCCGGGTGGGAGGGAGGACTCATTTGATGAGATTTTACAACGCAAAAAAAACCGAACCATTATGTTTTTTAGGAAAATCTGTAGTGCAAATTGTTTTTTCCATCTACAGTGATTATATAAAATGATAGACTATGTCGAGAATTTCAAGATTATCCAAAACCCGCTGGAATAAGTAATTACGTTACATGTCTGTTATTATCTAACCGTTATTGATCTTAGAAAAAATACAAATCTTTGAGACAAAAATATTTGTCAGACGTAATCATTGTTATTGGTAAACAGGAGACTGTGTTGCTTTCTATATTCTAGACAAATCTACTGACCTAGTTCTTTCGTAAGGCTCTTCTCTAAAAGGTTGAATAACGCGTGCAGATGAAGTAACTTGTTTTTCAGTTAAGTACTGTGAAAATATAACTGAAAAAATTAGTCATCTACAAATAATGATAGGTACGTAATTCAGTTTAGTCATAAACTTTCTATCATTATCGTAACATGAAAGATAAAAAACAAGAAAAAAAAACATCACATTTCACTAAAAAAACCATTTTACTACCACAAAAGAGTATGAAAAAATGTCTACAGCAACACAAAACTACGAAGGAAAATAATTTGGTCTAAAGACTTTGTCTATGCCCTTTACTTTTCCCTCTCTGTCTTGTCGCATCGTCGTAAGTTAGAACGGGACAAAATGCTCAGCTAATACAAGCTTTAAGTCTCATAGACAAAGTAAACATAAGAAATACAACGAGGCAATGTTTTGCCTGATCTAGTTGGCATACTAAGTAGGTTGATAACTTTACTACAATTTTCTAGGCAACATTTTAAACACGACCTAGTCTTTATCACACCTAGCCTACGTCGTTATTGCCTCATACATAGTAAGGTACAGGCAAACAAAACAGGCTCTTTGAATAAAATACAACTTTCAACTAAAGGCTGGTACAGACTACTGAATGTTTGTACAGTCCATTATTTGTACAGTTGTTTTTATGAAAACCGTTTAATGACTTGTTTACAGTGTTCGGTTACGGTCTGTACAAACTTAGTCAGGTAGGGATAGCTTGCTGAAGTCAATACAATTAATAATACATGTCAGCTTCAGAATGGTAGCAATTTTTGTTTTTTGACAGCTTTGGAATCAGCTGTTCAGTACATTTATGTTGCCTAATGTACTGAACAGCTGATATTTTTTTCACGATTTCGACTTTGCTTCCATGATAAAAACTGTTTGTTATCATGAGCACACTCACGTGTTTAAGTATCGTACATTAATTGCCAGTCACCCTATATACAAATACATATTATATAATTATAACTCACACAAAAGCCATAGAATGCTCAGTAAAAAAGCTAGAAATATCCATGTGGTAGAATAGAACAGACATATATTTTTGTCTTTTATTTCTATCGAGTTGATGGTAAGCCACACATTATTTCGTTAAATATTACCATAATATTATGCTCTTATTAAATAACAGGCTCTTAAGATGACTAAGCCAATCGCGAAAAGAAATTAAATGTTTACGTGTTTAAAATAGCTAGGTTTACGTTTTTTATTTCAATACGTAACAATATGGTCGCGGGACTTATTTCCTTACCGTGACCTCGGAACATAAAGGGCTATTGAAGGACACCGTGGATTTTAGTCAGTACAAGTCTGACAGTCCCTCCCACCCTGCGAGGGATGGGAGGACTCATTTGATGATTTTACCACGATAAATACATAACAATATTTTGCGTAAGCTTTATTTACTAACACTTAATGTTACTCCATAATATCAAAATATTATATTTGTTTGTTTGGCTGAACACGCTTATCTCAAGAACTACTGGTTCGAATTGAAAAAACATGTTTGTGTTGATAGCCAATTTATCGAAGAAGACAACAGGCTATGTAATATCACGCTATGACTGATAGGAGCTAAGCAGCGAGCGGAACCGCGGGAAGCAGCTAGTATTAGATTTAGCTGTAAATAAATCTATCTGTACCACGCAAGTAAGTAACTCCTTACAATGTAAGTATACAACTACCACTCAGAGTTTATATTACATAGTGTACGTAGCACATTGATATGTAAATAAGGCCGCTTATGTATCGCAAATAGAGGGATCGTTTCTGAACAACCCTTTTAGGAAAATGGATGAAGTGGTGGCAGCCATGATGATGTTATAAATAAAGTGGCTTCACAGTACACGATGGGGTAATTTTTTTTTTTTTTTTTTGCGCACCTCTGAATTTTTTTTCGGCCAATTACTTAGCTCGTTCTATAGCTTTATCGGTGGCAACACTGAGGTCGCATTGACAGCGTGTTTTCTCTGAGGAAATCATGAAAAATTGAACATAATTTGTGACTCAAGTCTAAGTCCACATGATAACGGGCTCTCCTTAGTGGGACAAAGCCTGCCAAGTTGTGGGACCAACGTTAAGGGTTGTTGAAGGACACCGTGGATTTTAGTCAGTACAAGTCTGACAGTCTGTTCCGTCCTGGTCTGGGTGGGAGGACTCAAAAATTCTACATCCACATGCTGGCATTTTGTTGAAGAAGACCTAATTTTCGAGAATAAGAATAATATTTTGAAACCAACAACGATCCAACGATTGGTGAGCAGTGGTGGCCCAGTGGTATCGGTCCCGACTTACGAATTGTAGGTCGTGGGCTCTCGAACCCCCCTAGGCGCATTACTTTGTGTAAATTATTTCATCACCACTGCTCTCAAAACGGTGAAGGAAAACATCGTGAGGAAACCGGCATGTTTTAAAACCAAAAATTCGAAGACATGTGACATCTGCCAACCCGCCCTCGGCCCGCGTGGTGGATTATGGCCCACTCAATCACACAGAGGAGGCCTGTGTCCCAGCAGTGGGACATTATAGGGTGATGATGATGAAGAACAACGATCCAATAATGTACTATAGAAGGTTTAATACTAGTTTGTAATAATTTAGTTAAGTTTTATTACATTTTAGTCGTTTATATTCTGTTAATTTTGTATCATGTAAAAATGTGTAAAAAAAACAATGAAAGAATGGCGGAACATACACTCCTATCGGCACTCTTTGAAAGTGGAACCCCAAAAACTTCTGCAATCAAAGTGCCGAGTGTGTGCTCATTTGATTAGCTCACAATTGAGTTTCGTCTTTGTATGCGAATTAGTTTCTTGATGACAAACGAAAGAAACTAAGCTATTGAAGATTTTTTATAGAGTCTGAATTTCTTGCTAGCTATATCTTTAAGTTCAAAGCAATGATATTATAAGTAAAAAAGGTGTAGATACGTCATACGCGCTCAATAACATAAACGCTCAAATGAGGCTGATTCACACATCTTGATCTCAGTGCGACGTTGCCAGCGGCACTTCACGTGCCACAGACTGAATTAAAAGTAAAAGTGACTCAAAACTATCGAAAATGCCGTCGTGTGTGATGAGATATTGTACAAATTAAACATGCAAGACTTCTAAAAGTCAAGGAATCACATAACATTCGTAAATATACTATTTATCTTTAATATTTTCACAAATAAAACATTACGTTTCTATAAATATGGCGTCGTAAAAGAAAGAGTGCGTACACGGGTGCGAGTGAGAGGAGACGCTGACGTGCGGGGGGATTGATGACGCGTGGCGCTGTTTGTTTATCTAGCTGTCACTTTTTTTCTTATTGCGTTGTATCAAGCTATCCTTTTTATTTGTAGTGAAATGTAATGTGTGAATAAAAAAGTGTGTATCTGTGCTGCCGCTCGGTGCGGCACAGTTTTTTCCGTCGATTTGTACGCGTATAACATATCTATGACTTTATAATATCATTGGTTCAAAGTGAATAGGTTATTTACAATCAAGAGTTTTTCACTGTCGATCACATCTTCGCTTACAATCAGGCGACACAGGAGATAAATACGACCATATCGAAAAAAAAATGTGCCGGATGTGCAAGATGTTCCGACGCAACTGAAATTAGTACAACTACGTTTTTCCTGTTACACTAAAGGTGACTATGGGCTGATTTTTCAATAGTCAGATAACTTTTATCTGGGGAATAAAAATGGCGGTTTGACAGCTTATCTATAGAAAATATGTCAAACCGTTATGTTTATTCCTCAGATAAAAGTTATTTGAATATTAAGAAAACAGCCCTAAGAGTATGATAATGGCGGATAATTTTTTGGTTTAAAATATCTTGCAATAAATATTACCTATCCACAAATATGTTTCCCTCTAAGATTAGCCTCTAACAAAATTACTTGTACTAAATATTCCAACTTCATTAAAACCAACTTCAAATACCCTCAATATTACAAAATACCCTAATGTTCTCGTGAATTACCTTCGCAACTTCAAATACCCTCAATATTACAAAATACCCTAATGTTCTCGTGAATTACCTTCGCAACTTCGAATACCCTCAATATTACAAAATACCCTAATGTTCTCGTGAATTACCTTCGTAATGTGAACCCCATACACTCCACAGACCACAGAATGCGACGGAGAGTGCTCGCTCATTTGATTAACTGGCAATCGCACCGCGTCTTTGTTCACTAATTAGTTCCCCTGTGGCAGCCAACACACAGTGAAAGGATATCCAGTAAAACAACCGCTTTTTTTAACTCCTAAGGTTTTGTTAAGGTAGTTTCTAAACCTTTTATATTGCACCAAATAAATAAAATGTTCCAACACACAAATAATGCACAAATTGCTAAAGTTGAAATTACAAGAGTTTTAAAGACCAATTATTTTTGTGACTGACTTCACACCTTATTGTGATAGAGAGAGACAAAAAATAACAATTTCTTTGAATTCCGAAGACTACTGTAACCGTCAAAAGACGATTTTGAAATTTGAACGGATTAAATTGGATTGGATATTATGGCACTCTTTTCACTAGTTTTGCACGTCTTTTGTTTAGTTGATGAAATAGGATGTAGCCATTTTGGCCTACTTCGTAACATCATCAAAGTGGCCGAAAGAAACTAGATAGCCATGACAGTACAGCAGCGGCAAAATATAACGCTTTCTATGAGTTCAGTCAATTCAAACTATTGCTCCTAGTTGAACTACTGTGTGTTATTAACCCTAGTACATCTCCAGCGTCCTTGCGACACGTCGCTTGTAACGGAATATTGATTTATTACTTGAGATTACGTCTTGTGTGACGGAGTTTATTTACTGGCGGATTATTATGTAAATTGGGAATAAATCTTCTTTATCGTTAGGAATGTAAATCATATTGCTTCATTTAGTGGTTGAGTTAACATAATAAGCGTTTGATGATGACATGAAAGGCATAGTTAGACACGTGTATGTATTTTCTTTATAAAAATTGTCGTCCTATACAGCTTAAATCTGTAGCAATCTCATCTAAGTGACAATCTATGTTTAAAAGCTTTTACAAAATATATTACGATGCAAATTCGATTTAACCAATTTTAAATGAGATTTGATGGTTTGCAACGTTGTTCGTTCGAGTTTTTTTTTTCTATTAATTTATTCTTTAATTTTCAATTTTGACACCGTTTAGAACAATTTATACGTAACGTCTATCAAAGAACTACAAATGACAGCCAAGATTTAAAAAAAAAACCGGCCAAGTGCGTGTCGGGCCACGCACAGTGTAGGGTTCCGTAGTTGCTCATCAAAATACTTATGCGAACTAACTAAACTGATTCGCTGAATTTAACATTAAAAAACCGGCCAAGTGCGTGTCGGGCCACGCACAGTGTAGGGTTCCGTAGTTGCCCATCAAAATACTTATGCGAACTAACTAAACTGATTCGCTGAATTTAATTTTAAAAAGAAGAATTTTCAAAATCAGTCCAGGCGTCTGAGAAATCGGGGATAATAAATAAAAAAAAAGATTACGACGAATTTAGAAACTCCTCCTTTTTTTGAAGTTAGTTAAAAATAGTTGACGATTAAAACCTACCTATCCCCAAAAAACATACCTATAAAAGCTGTAAAAATAAAGTTGACAAACTTACGTTTGCAGTTGTCTCCGATACATTTTGTTTAAGAAAATATGATATTAAGTACATTTTATAAGTTGGTCGACTATTACTCGTAAAGTTGTAAAGCTTACTTAGTCATGATAATTTTCTTTTAAATTTCGTTATATATACTACTATTGTGATTTTTTTCACACCCCTAAACATAACCGTTTAGCTGGTAGAGGGGGGGGACACTCGAGTCGAGCAAAATTTAGCACTTTAAAGCTTAATATTTCACAAACGAATTTTTATATCAAAAAATTGTTAATGGAAACTCACATTATTTTTTAAAGACCTATTTAATGGTACTCCACACTAAGGGGTACGCGAGAAAAAAAAAAAACATTCCCACTTTACGTGTACAGGAGGTACCCTAAAAAAAAATATTTTTCGTGATTTTATTTTACCACTTTTTCGGCACAACAAATCCGTATATTTACACCAAATTACAGCTCTCTAGTACTGTGCGTCTCTGAGCTAAACTGCGGACAGACGGACGGACGGACGGACGGACGGACGGACGGACGGACGGACGGACGGACGGACGGACGGACATAGCGAAACTATAAGGGTTCCTTGTTGACTACGGAACCCTAAAAAAATTAAAAAACTACGAGTAGATATGGATAAAGTTCCATCCACAAACCAACCGATTGACGCCCGAAAATATTAGGTATTCAATGTCAATCCAGATTTTTTTCCTTTATGACGCCCCCCCCCCGACCCAGAGGGTCAAATCCTGTCTAGGTCGCGGGCCTATAGAGTTATCGTAACCCTGAAACGTAAAGGGTTATTTATTAAAGGACGCCGCGAATTTTAGTCAGTACAAGTTTGACAGTACCTCTCGTCCTGCCCTGGGTGAGAGGAAGAAAAAAAAAACTTAATTTATTGATTACAGATAAAGATCTAATCAAAGATAGCAAAGTGATATACACACATCAAAAGTGTCTAGGGATCAACATATATTTTTGCAATAACTTTTCTCCTCATCATCATCAGCCTATTAATGTTCCCACTGCTGGGACACAGGCCTCCTCTCTGTGAGAGGGGGTGGGCCATAATCCACCACGCGGGCCCAGTGCGGATTGGTGGATGTCACATGTCTTCGAATTTTTGGTTCTAGGACATGCCGGTTTCCTCACGATGTTTTCCTTCACCGATTTGAGAGCAGTGGTGATGAAATAAATTACACAAAGTAATGCGCCTGCCGGGATTCGAACCCACGACCTACAACTCGTAAGTCGGGGCCGATACCACTGGGCCACCACTGCCTCCGAAATAACAGTTTTCTTTAAAATTTTATTGGGTAACTTAAACAATTAATAATCCGTGTTTCTACCGCGAACACTAACAACACAAGAACATCGGTTTGGCATACTCAAAATGAGTTCATCCAAATCACGCTGTGGAATGGCCGCCCATGTTCGTTGCAACAACAAAAAAAGGTCTTCTTGCGACTGGATACCCTCCATATTCGGCAGAGCTCTTCTCTGTAGCATATCCCATGCATGCTCAATCGGGTTCAAGTCTGGCGACTGAGCAGGCCAGGGCAGGACATTGATGTTAGCTGCGGCGAGAGTCTGTCTTACAACTCTTGCGGTGTGCGGTCGTGCATTATCATGCATTAACTGAAATAAGGGACCGATTTGCACTTGTAGAGGAACGATGACGTCTGATACAATCGTCTCAGCATAAATTTGAGCGTTGAGGTTGCCTCTGATCCAAATCAACTCAGTTCTTCCGCCGATCCAAATACCCGCCCATACCATGATAATTCCACCACTATAAGGATGGACTTCCTGGCAGGATTTTAATCGCTGTTGGCGTCCAGGGGTTCTCCAGTGTCGTATACGTCTTGTATCCGGTCTCATACCAAAACGAGACTCATCAGAAAAGCACACGAAACGCCATTGTTTCTTCTGCCCAATTTCTGTGTTCAAGAGCCCATTGATATCGAATCCTACGATTGTGCATTGCTATAGGTGGTACCCGTAGCGGTCTTCGGGAATGAAGGTTCACTTCATGCAAGCGGTTTCTGACTGTTTGGTCGCTAATTAAGTTCCCTGAAGAGTGATGAAGCCTCACGGCTAACATCATGGCGGTTATTGTTGGAGCTCTTCGAGTTAAGATTTGAATGTATCGGTCTTGTCTCCGTGTGGTGCAGCGATACCGTCCTCCATGGCGCTCAGCCACGGTACCAGTGCTTCGGTAACGTGTCCAAAGTCGACTGATAACACTCTGACTTGTATTCAGAGCTAAAGCCACAGTACGTTGCCGGGAACCAGCTTCTATCATTCCCACGGCTCTGAGCATTTCTTCCCTACTTAAATGACGTCGGCGCTCCATAATAACGTTGGTTTTAATCAGTAGTAGGTAAACAGTAGCACTAATAATGTCTTCAATGCGTTGTATGTTTTTATAGGGAAAATATTGACAGCTGATTTTCATCTTTTACTCGAATTTGATTTACAGTTCCTTATTCAAATTATGAAATGCACCAATAAGGATCCATATAAATTTATAAAATCATAAATTTATTACAAAGCCACATCTCAATCTCAAGAAATCCGCATAAAAATGCTTGATCCCTAGTGTTACTGAATGTAATTTTCTAAGCTAAAATAAAATTTCGCTTGTTCAAACAAGAAAAACATTTACTTCAAGTCCAAGAAAAAAAAAGAACATCAAAAATAGACAAATAAAAATATAAAAAAACAAAGACAATAATAAAAAGGCTTTAATCGGCCACATGCTCCCCTTTTTTAAAGAAGAACGACCTTTCTTAATGGTCGCCTCAAAATGCCCGCTTGGGTTCGAACATCCACCACACGTACCACCCCATCGCGGCCCGGGTGCAGAGCCGCGATCACTCCTCGTGGCCAGGTTCCCCTCGGCAAGTCCCCGTCACCGATGAGAACCGGGTCCCCAACCTTGACAGCGACATCTACTCCCGGCACGCGACGGGGCGCCAAAGTGGGTAGATATTCGGTGACCCAACGACGCCAAAAATGGTCACTCAGCCGAAATGCTCTTCTCCAAGTGCTACGGCCAATCAGTGCGGCATCCGTCAGGTCTGCAGTTGGGAACGGACGGCCTGATGAGTCTCCCAGCAAAAAATGGTTGGGGGTAAGCGCTTCCGGGTAGTTGCTGTCGGGGGAGATGTGCGTGAGTGGGCGTGAGTTTACCACAGCCTCGGCTTCTACCAGCAAAGTTGCCAAAACTTCTTCTTTCGGAGCCTGCTCTCTTAGTGTTACCTTCAGGGCTGTCTTTACTGATCGAATCAGCCTTTCCCAGGCCCCTCCCATGAAAGGCGCCGATGGGGGAATAAAACGCCATTTTATCTTTTCATTTGCGCAAACTGAGCGGCCATCTATAGAGCTTTAGCTCCGGTTCGCTCCCACAAATGACGTGCCGAAAATATTTCTCTGGGCGTACCACGTCGAGCGGTGAGCGGCAAGCACATAATGTCTGCGGACAAGCTGGCTATGATTTCGAGGTGAATTGCTCTGGTCACCATGTAAATAAGGCGACCCATCGCTTCTCACTCCTGCGTAATTGATACGGGCCCGAAGTAATCCACGCCTGTATACGTGAAGGCTCGTTGATGATGGGCGAGTCTTGCCTCTGGTAGTCTCCCATGGGTGGTCGACGTTGCGCTTTTCAGCAGCTTGCACAATTGACATCTATGGACCACTGACCGCACGGCGTTTCTCAATCAAGGATCCAGTACGACTGGTTAATTACAGTCTCTGTGTTGGCGTGTGCAAACTTGGCGTGATAATGGCTGATTAAAAGACGTACAGCTGGCTCCTTGCCGTCTAGAATAATAGGCCGCCTGTTGGAAAGAGCAGAAGTTCTTCCTGCGAGATGCAAAAGTCCGTCTTTTAGTTCTGGAGTCAAAATAGTCAAACGACTTTTCTTGGGTACGGCCTGTCCACGTGTCAGGCAAAGAAGTTCCTCTCCGAAGGCGCTAATCTGGCTCCTCCCCAAAATGTGCCGTTCCGCGCGGATTATGTCTTCCGAGACTAATGGCGCTGGAGCACTGGAAGAAGAG
The DNA here is from genome assembly GCA_036375495.1 of Agrotis segetum. Classification (NCBI taxonomy): domain Eukaryota; kingdom Metazoa; phylum Arthropoda; class Insecta; order Lepidoptera; family Noctuidae; genus Agrotis; species Agrotis segetum. The sequence goes on along the minus strand of JAQSVV010000017.1, from coordinate 727,251 downwards.
GCATCAGACTGTGAATCGCGCTCAGCCGCATTTACAGACTCACAAATTCCTCGAATCCAAAAATTTTGAAAATTATGATCCCGATGTTTGAAAAGAGAGGCAATGAATTGATGAGTCCTAGCTGTTGCCCTTACCAGCCTAATCCAGGAACTAAAATGATTGATGTCAGCTACAACTGGTAAAGGTAACTGCTGTGTATTGATAAGATTAATGCACTCTGTGACACGTGATGGATGGTTAAATGATTTTGAATGACGAAGAGATGGCTTGAGCTCCTCCTCACCAAGAATTACTGGCGCTGCGACTTTGGTCTCTGATGGCCACTCAGAAGCGGAAGCTAGAAGGAAATTGGGGCCCAATAACCAGCGTGGTTCAATACTGGCCTTCCCTCGCGTCGCATCGTCAGCCACGTTAAATTCGGTAGGAACCCAATGCCATTCGACTAAACTAGTGCATTCCATTATCTCCCCTACGCGATGCGCTACGAATGGTTTATATTTTCTCGCATCGCTGCGTAGCCACCCCAACACGGTCATGGAATCAGTCCAGAAAATTCGTCGGTTGGGTTTAAGACGGTGGGCCTCGCAGATTTACAAGTCCTTCGTTGGCGAGACATTTTTTTTGCTAGTTTTACGTCACCGTTGGAAAGCACAAATTAACTTGCCAATTTTTTAATTTTTCCAAACTTGAGAGAAGAATCAATACGTAACGGCTATCAAAGAACTACAAATGACAGCCATCCGTGTTGATGGTATCGAAGTTGGCTCGACGTGTTTTTGAGACATGGAAGAAACTAGCCTTGCGCCTATAGCTATACAGTAGCACAAATCTCCACGGCGTACCAACCAGATCGAGAATCCGCATAAATTGAGCACCTTGGAACTCTCAGTTCCGTAATCGATTTAAGGCATTCGAACCACTCGAGCCAAGTTACCTGGTCAGCCTGTGATTAAGATTCTTACGCCACAAATTTTGAAATCCGACCTCAACTACTATGGGGGCTAAGATTCCTAGTGGATCGTAGATGCGCATGACTTGGGCTAACACTACGCGTTTGGTGAAATGACTCTTGTTATTGAAACCTATGATGTCTAGGGCAAATGTGTTGAGGTGTCTGAAAGTGGTAAACTACCCAACACTACACTAGAACGATTGGCTAGTGAGACGTCAGAATGCTTGGTAACGACTGAGTGCGCCAGGCTCATTTGATATCCAGCCGCGCATTTCAAATCCTCCTCGTTTATATCTCTACAATATTGACTGCCAAACGGCAGCGTCCTCCGTAGGGACGTCTACACTTCCGGCCGTCCATGGACCATGACGTAATAGCTTCCACAGCCTGTGGCCTATAAATTCCGACGCGTTTCGTGTTCAGGATGTAAATAGCGACAACCCCCACAAGGACATACGAGCTTGGTCCCGCAGGATCTCGCGCCAAAGAAATCGTGAGCATTTCGGTCGCAACCTGTCTATTAAAACGATTCGAAGGACCTGACAAAAGCAGCTGCCCAATAACACGAAGTTTCGCCTTTGTTGGGACATACTAACATGGCAAGCAACTCCACTTGTATGTACCCTCTGAATGCGGTAAGATTCCTTTATACCTAGAAATATCCAGCCTTCCAGATAAATTGATTTGAAGTGCTGTTCGCTCTAAAAGCGAGACAAAATACGGATCTCGAGATGAGGGAGATATATGGACGCTCACGTCGTGAGTTGGTACTCCACTAAATTTGTCGGCTCTGTCCGGTGCCACCCTAGCTATAGCGAACAGGTTAAGTCGAAGCAGTTACCTGCCTAGCTTCGTGGTAGGAAGGAGTAGCGACATAATGAAAGTTGGCTGATTGTATTTGAAGTTTACGCTGATCTAACCAAAGATGCAGAGCTGTCGGCCTTTAATGTTTTTACAGTACGCTGTATCCCTGCAGGGACAGAAATGGATGAGGTCCAATGCAGCATGGGTGTTCCAAAAGCGGGCTTAAATAATAATAAATCATCAACTTGGTAACTGCATTGATAAGATTAATGCAGCCTGATAATGTTCCCACTGCTGGGAATCAGGCCTCCTATCTGTGAGGGGAGTGGGCCATAATCCACCACGCAAATAAAAATATAAAAAAAACAAAGATAAAAAAAGGCTTGCGGGTTGGCAGAGTCACATTTCGAATGAAAAACACAATTCGAATTTTTGGTTCTATAACATGCCGAGTTTTCTCACGTGTCTGTCCGGTCCACGTTTTGAGAGCAGTGGTGACGGATGAAATTAATTACAGTTGGGGGAAGATGGATGAAGCAGTGCGCCTGGCGGTTCCCACTGGATCGAACCCCACGACCTTGGCAGATGTCAACTCGTTTTTGGTTCTAAGTCGGGACCGATGAAATTACACGGGGATCGAACCCACGACCTGGGCCACCACTGCTCCCAAAATAATAATAATGATGATAAAAGTTAGTTAGAAGAGCTAGTGGGTTAATAATGACTGCCGCTTAAGCCGGTTAAGCCGCGCTTGCTGAGGTTGGTCTGTGGATGGAAGACCATCTATCATAGCCAGTTTTCTCCGTGCCTTGAAAAGCACGTAAAGCCCCGGCTGTCATTTTTGAAGCTCATAAGTCTGACAATCTGTCTTACCATGAGTTATCGTATTGACCAGTTACTGGGTTTTGGAGGTCCGATAGCCAGTCGCTCCAAGTAAAATACTGATTATCGGTAGCTTCTGGTTCTATTGGAAAAGAGTATTTGGGAAAAGGGTAGGCAGGTGATAATGACGAAAGTTAGTCTTTGGTCTATTGGTCGCAAAGGCTTACGATTACGTTACGATTTCCGAGTCGGGCAAAATGTTATTGATGGCTTTGTCAGTAGCAATCAAGATTTCGATTTGTGGAAATTTTACATAGGACTTCAATGTTGATGTGCTTTTGCCAAAGCCTTCAAAAATTACTGGCGTGATGATATGTCTTTATTTTTTGTTCGGGTTCGAATTCCGTACGGAATTACTACCCATTTGTATGACCATTATGTGACTTTTCCGGCTCTAGTGTTTCTGAACTTATGTATTTGTAAACGAACCGCACAAGATACAGGCAAAATTTCTAGTGTGTGGTAAAGTCTGAAACAATACGCTCAGGACGAAAATATGTTTCTTAAGTTCAAATCAGTAAAAAAAAGACTGAATAAAGCCAAGCCTTATCATCAACAACTATGTTTTCTTGCTCCAGCACATTATAACCGCCAGTCGGTGTATATTTATGTGAAGTTAACACGAATCTCTTTGTAGATTGCCGACTTTGTTCGCCGTTACTATGATTTATAGATTACAATTACGGTGAACATCATTCTTGGGTCAGCAGTGAGTTATGACGTCAATCGTGGAGGTAATATTACACGATGCGAGTTGCGGGTGATAAGGAATTTAATACTGGGCATTACTCTTTCATAACATAACTTGCTTCCACACGTGGCTTAGTTCGTGTCATTTTAAGACATTATTTTATAGGAACGTTAAGCCTGTCAGTTCAATTTCAATAATAATTAAGGCTCCATAGTACTTCAATATAATCTTACTCGCTCGCACTTGCACGTACCACGCACTATTGCTTGCTCTTTCTTCTAGCTGTCTACACGTAAAACTATTTATTTTACGGCGAAAAAAAAAGAAAATTCATACAAATAAGACCTAAAATTAATCCTCAATTTTACCATTTATTTATTTCAAAATTAGTGCTTTAGTATTTTGGACTTATCACAGGATTCTGCTAAGCCATTTGAGGTAGAATGGTATGGGCTCTTAAGTGGCTAACAAATAAAGTTTAATTTTTTTTTTACGTTACCTTGTCAAACCACATTTTGCTCAATCTTAAGACTAAAACCCAAAAATTAACAATAAGTACAATTAGCAGTAAACAATCTGTCCGTTAGTTGAAATTTTTAATTTACTATCTTTCAATAATTCAATTCGTCCCTTTTACGAACCACGTCTCTATAAAACATACCTACAACCTCCCAAAAAGATTTTTCCTTCATAATTCATACATGAGTATAAAATATACGTGTCAACTTGTGCTCCAGGGTGTTCCCTACCATCATTTAGGGACATTATTGGGGAAAGATTGCAAATGCGTATAAAAGACAAATTGCCGACCCATGGCTAACGAGATCCATTTATTTTTATCTTACCTTTCGATTTGTCACCCTATTTGCGTACGTATATGGTATCTTTTGAAATAGAATATCGCTGTTTTGCCCTTGTTTCGTGCATGAAAAGTAGGTATTTTAAATTGGTTTACAAAAAATAAAATAAGCCTTTCGCGGCTTTCGGGTTTACCAGCATTTTACAGGTACACCTGTGAGCCATACATAACCCAAATTCGTTCAGTTTTTCACAAATAAATAAATTTTTGTATTAAAAAATCGTAATACAATATAATATAAATATAGGTAATAGGTATTCCACAACTATCACACAACGCCATCTAGTCCCAATCTAGGCAGAGCTTGTGTTATGGGTACTAGACAACTGATAAACATACTTATATATTTCTAAATACATACATTTATTATCCTCTGGGTCAATCCAGGTTATGAACTACACGTTGTCGGCACTGTTAGCGCAGTGGCTGAGTGATTGAACTGCTGCGCTGTGTGTCGGGTACGATTCCCGCACGGAGCAAATATTTTTATGATCTACTAGTAGTTGCTTCGGGTCTGGGCGTTTGTGTATGTGAGTTTCTATGTTTGTACAAACCCATGATTCAGGAGAAATTCTTAATGTGGGCCGACAATCATAATTATCATCATCAATCATCATCAGCCTATAATGTTCCCACTGCTGGAACACAGGCCTTCTCTCTGTGAGAGTGAGTGGGCCATAATCCACCACGCGGGCCCAGTGCGGATTGGTGGATGTCACATGTCTTTGAATTTTTGGTTCTAGGACATGCCGGTTCCCTCACGATGTTGTCTTTAACCGTTTTGAGAGCATTGGTGATGAAATATATTACACAAAGTAATGCGAATGGCGGGATCCGAACCCACGACCTACAAATCGTAAGTCGGGACCGATACCACTGGGCCACCAGTGCTCCAAATGTGGGCCAACGTTTTTTTTTATAAAAACTATCTTTATACCTTCTAGTTGTGTCACGAAAGAGTAACACACATCCTTTAATCCATCCTCATAAAATTTAGCATTTTAAACATTAGTAAGGTTGTATCAAACTTATCAAAATCCATAACCATCCAAGCGATTCACTTAAAAACACTCCTAGTCCAATTATATTACAACCTACCACACAAGTTGTCACCCCACATTGTCCAATACACATTATATGTTGCAGGCTCATCATGTTCCCGGCTGTACACCATTTGGCCGGGACGCTGGGTCGGCCGGGACAGAGTCGATGGGCGGCATTCGATTATCCAATAATTGCTTGTCTGAGTGGTGGTCCTGTGTGGTGCGGGGGAGGGGAGGTGGCGACACTGTCCAGTAGTGTCCAGTCAAGTGGACAATGTGTACAACACTGTCAAAGTGATAGGACTCTTGGACGAGCGACTTCGTTGATTGGATTGGTTCATGTAATCTTATTAATCTCATCTATTACTGAACGGATTTGTATGAGAAGTACACAGATAGTTTATAACCTAGATTAACACATAAGATAGTATTTATCCCGGTGTGACGTTACTGTGGGATAATCTTTGAGTTGTAAATGGAGTTAGTGATTGATACCTAATGCCTTTAATTTGGATGGTGCTAAAAAAGTCATCCTGTATATTGATGTTTTTTTCTTTAAAACAAGAATTTTGTTTTATGACTCGAGAGGCTGTTTTGTAATATTTAACTACTCTCCTAACTTATATAAATTGCGACGGTGTTAAAACTCTGAACTGAAACTTTTGTCTGAAATATTAATCTTAAACCTACAAATTAACATAAATATGAAAATACATTTGCATAATTGTAAGAGATGTTTTTTTTATTCCTTCACATAATATTACAACACACAACTTTTTTTTTTTGCATAGCCATTTTTGTCCCACTGCTGAGCAATGGCGTCCCCCATATCCTACCAAGTGCTCTTTTCTAGTGCCACTTCGGACCAGCCATCGAGGTAGGCAATTAGGTATCTAGATCGTCTTGCCACCTCTTTTTAGGCCCGCCCCGGCGGCGTCGTCCATTCTCAGGCACCCAGTGAGTGCATATTTTTAAATATCATTATAAAAAATAATAAATCTGTCAAAAAACTTAGCAACAAAAATAATAAACAATGGTTAATTGTAACTGTCATGATAAAATTGTATTTTCAAGTCAATATCGCTGGCTCTCACAGCTTGTACCACACTTGCTGTTAGTTTTCGTCGTCACTACCAACTCGGGAGCGCCATCTATTCGTGTGGTTGTCGACATTCATCAAGTTATTCCCACTCTCCTAATTACTGACCTTTTGCGCTTCTATTTGTGTGTTTTCTTTTCTGGGAGTCATTGAATAGAGAGGTCGGTTATGTAATGAGCATTCGAGGAGGAAAATTAATTAGTAATATTAGTTATTATATACAATAATAATAATAATTATGTCGGGGCTTTCTTGCCTTTTCATTAATAAAAAAATATTCTTCACCAGTTTAAACGAGCATTAGGTAGATAGCAAAATAAATAAATGCATAAAATGGACATGTAATATTTCGAACCCACCAAAAACATACAGTCATGTTAAAAAGAGGGTAAAGTTCCTATCGGCTAATTTGTTAGTCTAAAAAAGAATTATAAGTGCATTTAAAATTGGCATTGATTTGGATTTAAAAAAAATTAGCCTACAGGAACGGAACGAACCCCTTTTTTAACAAGTATGTTTTAAGTGGGATTTCAATACTTTTGTTTCAAGAAACCATACCAATCCTTAGATAGTTAAGTCTCTGCTTACTATACATCCACATCCAAACCAAAACAATCCAAGTTTTTTCACTAACGAGTATAAGTACCTAAATCTGCCGTTAGTATTCTCATTGCAGAGAGAGGGAGAGAAAGAGAGTCTCTCTCTGAAGAGTCTCCCGTCTCTCTCATCTTGTTAATGACCACTTGGTGCTTAAGTAAAGCTTACCATGAACATGAAAATAACACTACACGTAATTTCCAAGACTCCAGACGGAAGGGAACGATTGTGTGGAATGTGCCGACGCATAGCTGTGAAGTCGTTGGGCGGAGTGTAATGCCCGCTTGCTGTAAGTATGTACTAAACAGAATTTGTGGTAACTTTCACAGTTACTGGATGTTGGCAATGTTAACATGAACGTTTTGCACTAAGATCAGTATTTCTTGAAGATGTTGGCCGCCACGCCAGTGTTAAAATTGTGATATCTTGTTCTATATTTTTCCACCATTTACTTAGTTGGACTGTTGGTTTCCAACAATATCTCCTAGGTATTAGGCCTTGCTCAACTACAAGCGAAAAACAAGCATACGGCGATGTACAAGAGCGTCATAAGCGGCAAAAATTGTCGAAAAATGTTCATGAACTAGGACGTACGGTCCGTTCACTATATTACCGCTGTGAGCAGTCGCTTAACACGGGGTGGTGAGCAGTAAGATCAATATTGAAAAGTTTGAAGCACACCACGAGGCGCCGTCAGTGGTGAAAAACGAACGCGGTTTTTTCCGAAGGAATCACACACACAGAAGCGTCGCAGTGTTTGGAGCAGCGGGAACAAACGCACCGCTTAGACCGTAGTCGGGTTGTTAGACCGATGCATAGAACCTCGAGTCGGAAAAAAAACTTGAGAGGTGTCAAGGGAGACCCGGATGGAACGAAGTTACTGTATACACTCAACAAAAATAATCGTCGCGACTCCACTCCACTCCACTCTTTGAGCTCTAGCAACCTTTCGCAACGCGCGATAATGAATATCGTTCCAAAAAGTGTCGTGACAACTTTTCGTAAGAATTTTTTCCGTCTAGCCCCCTTTCACAACGCGTGATAAGGAACTTCGTTCCAACAAACGACAAGCGATATCTTGCTAGAGCATTCTATCCTTTTCCTACAAAAAAAAAAACAATTGAACATCTACGCGCGTGGTATACATAGACACAGGTATCGATACAGTGGTCGCTCATGAATTATGGACAAGCAATATGGCGGCGGTAATTATTTGCAATTAACTTAACGATCGGACGATGGCGGCGGCTCGGTTCATTATGTTTTCTCTCTTTCTAGGGAAATTGCTTTCTGATTATATACTCGTAGCTTGTCGGTTTTAATTCTATGTCAGTCGATATAGTCTGGCATGGTAAGACTATTATTTGCAAGGTTTTATAGAATTCTTGTCAGTTCTTCTCCATGAAAAGACCAACCCAAAACGTGAAGTTATTTTTCGACGATTTATAAGTGCCTTGGTGTATGAAATTAATTAATTTTGATTAGGATATTTAAATGAGGAAATAATCTCATCTATTGAAAAGGCTTAAGCTTAAGCCGGTTATGTTTAGTCGCGAAACCATACAAGGATTACATGGAATAATAAAGCCTTTGTTGGTCGACTTTAGCAACAATAGATAATACTCGTATTATTGATCAAAAAATCATAATATTATCAAGAGTTGACTTTTTGTAATAAAAAGTTGACTTTTTGCATGTTGCACTATTTTCTCACAAACAGACGAAATGGAGAAATAAAACAACACAAAGAATCGCTTCCAATCTTATCCCTATCAGAATAAATACAAGTTCCATGTCACTGAAACAACGGTGTCCATTTACTTTACGCCGTACACACCCAGCAATGTACACTAAACAAGCGATAAACACGAGAGAGAATGTGTTGACAACTATGTATTGTACTGTTTGTTGCCGGAAAGAGAAAGGATACCTACGTGTGCTTAGTTTACCACTTAAGGGGGCCTAACATGACGTTTGCGTCGTAAAATTGTGGAAGAAATTAGTTAAATTGTGGGAAAGAGACAAAGCTATACAAGTCGTCTAGCGTCGTCTCGTTCCCTAGTGGCGATTAAGTGTTATAATAATTTCTGATTTTTCATGAAAAACTATCTCATATAATTTTCAAGTAGTAACTCAAAGAATAGCAGATGTGCCGAGATCGCGGGGCTGTCAGATTACTCGTACCATGATCCTGGAGCACAAAGAGCAATTGACCGAATTCGGCGAATTTTAGTCAGTCCGCTCCGCCCAGGGCTAGAAGACTCATTTTATGATTTTACCATTGGAAAAAAAGGATAGTTGAAATTAAATTTAAAAAAACCACACGTTTTGTCGTTTTGAAGTATTCAGTTATGCCTTAATTGTATGTCCTTAACTTTAAGTCAGTCTAAAACATATTTCAATACAAATAGGTATTCATTTAAAACAAAACCTTTGTAGTTATTCCCGCAGCAGTAAATAAAAAAAAGTACTGCGATATAGATTGACTTAACATCATGATTATCATTGCTATCACAGTATTCTAAAATAATTGAACCCTCATTCAATAAAGTACCTAAAACACGGCATCCTTATCCTCCAATCCGGCTCACACTTTCATGTATTTCAGTGTGATTTCATGCAATATCTTCAGCAAGTTAAAGGGTATCTGTCTGGTTATTGTGTACGAGCGTTTGTTAGAAGCTTTATTGTTCGAAGGTGGGTGGAATACAGATCGTATGGAATATGATGAGGGTAGTTCACTAAGATATGGGGGATTCGTAAATATAGATTCAGGAGATAACGAATATACATTGAAATTGTACGTGTGTTGTATGGCGAGTTAAATAACTTAGGTATAGGGTAAGTGAGGACACGGTAGATTTTAAGTCAGTCAAAATCTCATAATCTTCCCTCTCCAACAAAAGAACAATCATTTATTTTCTTTTTTGATGTAATAATGTCTTATTATTCGATGGCCGGCTGCAGGCACGAAAACAGATAACGTCATGCGACGTTAATTCGCTCTGTAGCATTCCATAGTACCGGCGTATCAATTGTTTGTTTATAGCAACGTAAGTGCAGTTTTTTCTTATGACGTTGTCACGTTCAACTATCGTCAGTAAACCGACTTTACAGACAACCGATTTTTTTTTATTACTTCGACCACCCGAAGAAGGGGACAGAACTTGATAAAATAAAAAGTTTTAGAAGAATACAGCTAAAATGGAAAATGAATCGTTTTAATACAATTTTCAATTTTAATTATATAATTTTTTTTTCACTGAACACTGGCAGGTCTTTCGTATCTCAACTGCAGTGCGCCATTTCTACCTAGCTGTTGAATGTGTCAAATGTCTTTCATATGCCAGTTTCCTTAGCTTTTTCTGTTTTGTTTGAGAACACTAACAATAAATAATAAGAATGCAATGCACCCTACTATCATACTTGTAGCTATCTAAAATTCACGGTAGTCCTTTAATAGGCCTTTACGTTCTAGGTCATGGTCACCTGATGAGCAATCCTTTTATCCCGAAATATACAAACTTTAACTTCACGACTCCTTAAACAGTTCGCGACACTAACTCAAGTGGTACTTTAAAACTTGCCATATTACAAATTACTCACGTTACAAGTACTTCACGAACTATGCTGCTTTATTCACGGTGATGCACGACCTTACATTGTACTCCTGGTATACCCGAAAAGTTAGGCAGAGGTGTACCTAATAGTATTACACATTAATGTCTAACTCCACCGTCCACATTGAATAACACTTTGCCAGACCTTTTTTTATCGTGGTATAATCATCAAATAAGTCCACCCTGGGCAGGGCGGGAGGGACTGTCAGACTTGTACTGACTAAAATCCACGGTGTCCTTCAATAACCCTTTGTTACCACTTCATAATATACCTACATTCAAGTTAGTATATCGACATTAAATAATTAAGAGTCTAACCCCACCTTGAATATTGCCTGACCTGGTAGATAAGTGACCAAGGAGCCCATAAGAAAAATAAATTGAGGTCTCGTTTTTCTCGTTATTTTACACAAATTGAAGAATATCCTGATGTAAACATGTATTTTGATAAATCAAAGATCATTCATGCGCCCTAAAAAGAAGACAAGGAAAGAAGAACCGTTTAAGAATTTATAGACATCTCCTATTATATTCGGAGTAGCTGTTGCCAGCGGCTTCACCCGCTACAACTCGAAAATTATCCCACGGGGACATAAAATCGGGATAAAAACTATCCTATGTGTTAATCCAGGTTATAAACTATCTGTATGCCAAATTTTAGCCAAATCCGTTCATCGGTTTTTACGTGAAAGAGTAACAAACATCCATACATCCATACATACAAACTTTCGCCTTTATAATAGTAGTAGGATTAGTTGCCATACTTTACGCAGCATTAAAACCTATTTTTTGAGGTAAGAGAAATGATTCATGAGATCAATCCGAAGCATTCAAGATTTCTTTTCCCAAACTTGTAAGACCAATGAGCCCTCGTAGCTGGCACTGGGCATTGCCCTGGTCAGCCAACTGCCAGCTACGTCACTGGGCAGCTAGTCAGATGCAATGCACCTATTCACTGTTATAACACAGCAGTACTACATACAAGTCGGCATACGAATGTTAACCTTTGATCTTTGTCACCTGTATATCGCAGTGAGAGTTACCTTGTTAACCCAGTTCTGTGTATAGTTCGCGTGAAGATTGTTAATTACTCTCTAATTAGTATGACGTTTAGCTATGTGGGGCACGCTGCTTTGAATGGTTTTTGAAAATGTTGAAAGTTGGATAAGTTTTCACCTAGTTTAATTTTTTTTAATGTTTCTAAGCTGTTAGGTCCTCTTTTCGACAACCAGGGTGGCATCAAATAAAAATCAATTAAATCAAAATAGCTTTATTTATTCCGACGAGTGAAAATGACAGAGCTATAGAAATCGTCTAGCGCCATCTCGTTCACTCACTGGAACAAGCCTGGTTTTAAGACGTTGAAATGCCCTTCCTGTGCTGTGGGAAAGAGACATAGCTATACAAGTCGTCTAGCGCCATCTCGTTCATTCACTGGAACAAGCCTGACAGAATTCAAAAATAACCCAGAGTTGCTACACTCAGTGATATTTTTTTAATCGGTTTACTAAAACGGTAGAGCAAGGTAACACATGTACATCAGGCTGGCCCGGCCCCATGGAATTTAATAATGAGATTGTTATCAATCCAATGTACCCGGGTATACTAATATATGTAACACGACCGGGGTAATACATCTACAAATAAGACTTTCAAAATTTTAAATTCTTTGTTTTTTTTTTTGTTTATAAAATTAATGTTACGAGCACGTAATACTATAATTAATTCAAACTCTTTGATTTAAAAACTTTTTAAAAAAAAAATGTGACCGCCTTCAAAAACAACCACAAAAAGAGTAAAATAACCTACAAAACTTTTCTTTCGGAAGTCGGTGACTTTTTTATTAATTCATTGTCTCTTTTGCCACCGACTTCCGAAAGAAAAGTTTTGTAGGTTATTTTACTCTTTTTTGTGGTTGTTTTTGAAGGCGGTCACATTTTTTTTGAAAAAGTTTTTATTTTACTCTTTTTAGTTTAAATATTCAACCAAAATTCTTGTCAAATACATCATTTTCTTCCATGTGCACTAGAATTTTGTAATCCGTAGCACCGGTAATAACATCGTTAACATCTCTTTCATTTATTCCCTATCTCAAAAACTGCTGAACCGATTTTGATGAAATTTGCAGTATTCCCTAAGTTGAACGATACTTAGTACAACAAAAAAAGAATTACTTAAATCGGACTTATAGTTCCGGAGATATGCGAACACAAACATAATTTTCTTACTTGAGGAGTTGTCCCTTCCATCATCAGCTCAGCTACATGAGATGATGATTTCCATACGCAAGTACTTGAATTACTTCATAAGATTTGCGAAAAACTATGTGTCAGCTAATAAAATTTGAGGGTTGCCCTCGATTTCTCCAGTTTCAATCATCAGATCCTGAAACGGTGACAATGGGACCACTCGGGAAGCACCAGCTTTCGAATAAAAAAAGAATCATGAAAATCGGTTCACCCAGTTGCAAGTTATAAGGTAACAAACATAAAAAAAAAAATACAGTCGAATTGATAACCTCCTCCTTTTCTTGAAGTCGGTTAAAAATATTAAATAGTCATTTTGACATTGTTTTAAAACATCGTACAGCATACTATAATGTCGTAGCACGTTATTTGTCACCGCATAGCAACGTGGCTACGGCGTAGCAAGGTGGCTACGGCGTAGCACAACAGCTACGATGTCCATTCGGATTTCTTTATGGAATTACCTTCGTAGCTGATTTTAATTAGTACAATTATATTGTTTCACCTAAATTAATGTATATTTTTAATTTGTTACAGGTAAACATCTAAACACAGAAATTACGAAAACAATAGAGAAGTAATTTAAGAGGCGTTTTAGAGGTGAGCCGAAGTTTTAAGTACTTAAGTGCGCACTTAGTTGTATAATGTAAACTAAATTTATTCTAATTTATTCAGTGTTATTAAAGAAAAACAATCTCCCTTTGTTTTCGCTCATTATTCAAATTAGTGAGTTCATAACGCAAATATAAAGAGGTTGTAAATATAACGTTTTACATTTTTGAACAATTTTAAGTTTAATTGGTATAACATTATACTTCTTCATTATTTATAAGGTCTACTGTGAACACCCAGTCTTTTGTTTTGAAAATTTGTTTTTAATTAGATATTATTCATATTCCTTCTCCGCCCATGCTGTAAAGTTGTGGAACTCACTTCCGCCTAGCATCCGTGACATAACTAATATTTCACTTTTTAAAACCAGATTAAAAGAGCATTATTTATCATCACAATTGTAATTTTTTGATATGTAATATATGTATATATAATTATACACCGTGACTTTTTAGTCGTCTTACAAAAGCAGCCCAGTTCATGTATCCAATGACTAGAACACGTTTGTAATAAAAAAATAGGTATTTAAGAGATTTGAAAAATTCAATAATAAAAATTTAATTCGTTATTATGACGCAAGGCGTAGTTAGAAACACCCTTGTCTCATATAAAATGGAGATGGAATAATCTACCCGATTATTGCGCTGGGTCGGTATACTCTACAGCTTGATACGTAAACGTTTTAACAGGGTGTTTAATATTTTTAGTGTACCTATTTATTTAAAATTAAAATAATTCTTGACGATTAAAAAAAAAATAAACTCCCCTAGAAGTGTTTTAGGTCGGATACATTAAGTGGACCACTTTTGTAAGACGACTAAAAAGTCACGGTGTATATATTGCATTAGGTATTTATTTATATAACTATACGTTTATGTATTAATATTTATTTATTATTATGTATGCATTCATATGTTAAAGGTTAGGTTAGATTAAGTTAGCATCCACTTTTTGACGATTTCTATTTCTCCTCTCACACACTATAAGTCTACATTACTTTTTCATTTCTCCTTTCGCGGGTCTGCTGGCAGAAATTTCAATAGAAATAAGCAGTACCCTTGTACTGAATTCTATGTTAAATTATCCTGTGCTGTATTTTGTGTGTACATAAACAGTTAAATAAATAAATAAATAAATTATGTTTAACAAAAACCGTCTTTCAAAACAAGTCAATCTAAGACTTTACATACAAAAATAAAAATACAAACCTATATTCTCCATTCAAAGAATATTTTCTTAAACATTGTCGTCACGAACACTTAGATGATACTTTAAAGCGTACTTTTTGAGAATTAAAAATACATTTTACTTTTAAGCTTTCAGTCTCGCGACCTTCCAGACCTTTCAGTCCTATCCCTTACGCATCCTTTCTCCTCCTTCGCTAGCATGACACGAAAGTATTATTTTTAACACTCTAAAACACCCTACTAAATATAAAACCTTGTTGAACAAAGATAAAGAACCTTCTTCCTAAAAACTGCATAATAAAGTCTAACGGTCTGTGAGTTACCTCCTCATACTACTATGCACTGGAGGATAACGGCTCAAAGACGATGACGTCACAAGTATGTGTTCACGAGCTAGTAGTATTACTACGGGAGCAGATCGTGAGCAAGAATATCAGTTCTAGGACTATGAATGAGTGTCTTAATTACTTCATCATCCACATATGCTGGGCATGCGGACGGTGAGTAATGGGTGACTCGACGTCCGATTCTGGACCATACCCGGGTCGACGGCGCGTTGTGGTCCACGCGTTTTGCGGTTAGCAGTCTGATAGGGCCGCCGTTATCAGGCCAAAGCCTGCCAGGAACGTAAAGGGCAATTGGAAGAATACGGTGGATTTTAGGCAGTAAATGAATCTGACAGATTTTTGTTTTCAGTTTGATGACAACCAGGGTATGGTACATGATCGGACGGCGAGTCACCTGTAACTCGCCACTCGCGTAGCCAGCAAATTAGCACAGGTGGACTAGAGCACGGGTCTAGTCCACCTGTGCTAATTTGCTGGCTGATACCACATGGTATCTTATTTACCTTGCGTTTAAGTTTGTATAAAATTCGGCGAAATACTTAACAAGAGATAAAATATGAAACAGCAGTACATTTAAAAAACACGTGTTATGTTTTATTCAGATCATGTACAAGACTGTTCGAAACAGTCTTTAACAAAACTTGTCGAAAAAGAGTCTAGGTTACTTGTTTTCGAGAACTTGTTTATAGACGTAAGCCCGAGCTTAGATTCAAAGTTAGGTAAAGACAAAAAAAGATCTACAGTCCTGTTTTGAATGAATTTATGAAAAATAAGATATTATTTATCACTGATATAGTTCTGCATATAATTATGTAGCTGTGATATAGTGTTTTAAAAGTGGGTTTACCTAATCAAAACCAAAGCATTTATTTCAAGATGGCCAGTTACAGACACTTATGAATTGTCCAAAGACAAAAAAATAAAGCTATGGTGCTATAGTTGGGACTATAGCACCACAACTTTAATTTTGAATTATTTTTTAGTATCACAAGACATAATAACTGTGTAAGTACCGTAGGTGCCCATGCCCATTCCAATTCGCAGATCTCTAGAAGCATTGGCAAAAAACACTATGCAGACACACTTTTTAAATCGCCAAAAAATATTACAGAACCTTTGTTACATCATTCATGTAAACACTGTTTTAGGCAATTACGGTTTTTTTTTCACAATTTAAAGTGTCGCTTAAGGGATGAGTCATCCCGCGATCATGGCGCTTGCAAAAGCTTTGATATATCGGAAACTCAAAATAATAAACAATACGGGATGTCTTCCGTATTGTTTATTATTTTGAGTGTAAGTGACATTTTAAATCAATCATTTAATTTTACGTGCGAACGATGTACCGATTTAAAAGGGTTCATATACAAAAAAAAACATAAAATAATAATATATAAATAATATTAAGAATAAAAGGAAAATGAACGTACAAAACACCACTACAAAAACATGAATGTTGATTTACTTTGACAAAAGAATTATTGAAATACAGGAACATTTTCAGCTGTTCAATAAGAAGTCGTCCTCGTTATAATTCAAAGTATGAATTTGTTTGTTCTTTAATATATTTTTACAAGCCGTCATTTCAGCGTTTACAGGCACCTTTCAATTAGGTACTTCAAAACGTTGGGCTGTCGCTGAATAAGGGATTTTCAGAAAGGTCAACAGCTGTCTTTGCAGTATTTTTAATATCATCTAAATATAACGAGGTTCAACGTTAAAAATGTTTGGCATATTGTACAAACGTACTAACATTACTACATATTTCGATCTAAACTTTTCATTCTCTGTAACTAAACATTAAATAAAGTGAAATTAATTTTCGTGTCTGATTGCTTAACTTGCCTAGCGGAGTTAAAATTAAAACTCCAGTATAATTTAATTTATAATACCGATAATTTTCCTTAACACGTACAATAAATCATAATCATAAAAATATGAAATATTTCAGCCAATTGCCGTCCACTGCTGAACGTACCCCTCCCCCAAAGAGCGCCAACCCTCCCGGTCCTGGGCAGTCCGCATCCATCTGCTGCCAGCCACATTCATCAAATCATCGACCCATCTTGTCGCAGGGCGTTCTACACTACGTTTGCCCATTCGCGGTCTCCACTCTAACACTATTCTACTCCATCTACCATCTGTCCGTCTACAGACGTGGCCGGCCCCACTTTCACTTTTCAAATATAAAAGTGTTTATATAAAATAAAGTACTAGCTCTTGTTAGCAGCTTGGCTTGCATGTGTCTTGAAAATGCCTATCAGTACATCAAACATCCAAATCTCTTCAGTAATTTTCTGTCAAAGAGTAACAAAGATCCATACTCACCAACTTTTGCATTTATAAAATTAGTTAGACTGTCCATTTTGCAACTCTGAATTCTTTAAAACTGAATTATACTGAATTCACATAAAAACTTCCTCTCAATTCTCATCCGGATTCTCAATGATTATTCAAATATCTTTCGCCTTTTAATTCTCACATTCTTCAGTTTCCAATAAAAACCGTTCGTCGATACATTCCTGCTTAATGAACATAGTTCGAACCGGATCCCGGCCGCCTCCCGCATCCGGACCGGACGATTAAAAACTCGTTATTCAGTGGATGCCTATGTACGGGATTTTTTCAGGTGCAGGATGATGGTCCAAGTTCTGAATGGTGATATTGTTTGGTGATTTGTGAATGTTTGGCTAGAGTGATTATTAAATGCAAATCTGTTACGAAATCGTTTAGAATTGAAAAATAAAAAGCAACTTAGAAAAGTATTTTTCTTCAACTCCATTGCGATTGATATTTCGCATTATTGCAAAGGGAATACATATAAGTAATTCGTCACGACTGTGTTTAATCAAATTTTGGTACGGTAAAATACGAGTATAACCTCGAGATTTTTTTTAAATAAAGCTGAGATTAACTACACGGTTGGCGCACAGTGGCTGAGCGATCGACTACTACTGCGCACCGGTCGCGGGATCCATACCCGCATGGAACAAATATTTGAATGATCTACAAGTGGCTCTGGTTTGGGTATTTGTGTTTCTTTATTTGTAAAGGAACCCACAACACAGGAGAAATTCTAAACATTAGCTGCCATGTTTGTAAAAAAAATATTAAGAGGCTAAGCTTACAACGTAATACTTAGTCACTATACAGACAATATACAAATAAATTATCAGAGAAAAAACAGCGTCTAGACAACGTACCTTCTTAAATATTGACCGAATAATCTACAATATTTATGAGTGGACCGATGTTTATGTGTTTACGGCGCCATAAACAATGTGTTTGTGACGTCATAAAGTTCATAAACAGGGAATTCTCAGTTTAACGAGTGACACACTTGTTCGCTCTATCGGAAACAGTTGAAGATATTTTTAACGATTTTCTGAGGACGTTAGAAAATCATAAAACTATATTTATAGTGCACTTACCCGGCAAAATCTATTTATAATTTTCTTAGCTTTTGTGGAAATACTATAATTATGTTGTAACTTTTGAAAAGAGGTTTGTTATTGAGACGTCATATTTACAACTTTTTTTTTTTTTTTTAGCCTGGTAAAATCATCAAATGAGTCCTCCGGCCCCGGGCAGGGCGGGAGGGACTGTCAGACTTTTACTGACTAAAATACGCGTGGGACACAACGCGCCGTCGACCCGGGCATGGTCCTTGGTCGGGCAGCGAGTTGCCCTTTACTCGCTGCCCGCATGCCCGCGCCTACGGTGGCCGGAGATCGTCTGCTGACGTCCGACGCCGCGGGCGCCTACCACTGCGGTTGGGGCGGAGGGAGGACGCTGTCCTCTCTCGCTCGCGGCCCGCCTCCTCCGTCATATTTACACCTTAGGTCAAATTAATAAAATAAGAAGAAATGGACTAGTATAAAATGTAAATCCTTTTCTATTTAACAAGTTCCATTCATAACAACATCGATGCAACTAATGATTTTGTATATTTTGTTGTATTTTTTGAGAACAAATCCCTTTTATTGCACGTAAAGCACCATAGTTATATCACCAGTATTATGTATAGATATAGTGGTACCCTCTCGTAACTTGCGCCGCAACACAAAGGGATCGCTCCTCCGCAGTTTTTATTTGAGTTGGTGCACAACTGAACAACTGCGCTACATTTGAACTACTGCAATTTTCCACTTGTTGTAATTTGCACGCGTTTCATATCAAACTTGTGTGGACCGCCGTTACTGTGTAGTATTGTATTTGTTTCACGGCAGTTTTAGAATAGTTTTAGTTGGGAAACTCGTTTGAATTAGTGGAAAAGATTTTTTATTCAATTCTTTTTTTTTTTCGTTTGAAAATGTGGCAAAAATAAATAATATGTTCATTTCTCAACATCTTCATATTGTACTTTAAGATTTCTACAACCAAATTTTTCCAGGCATCCACCCATCAACTCAGCCTATCGCAGTCCACTGCTGGACTAATGCCCATCCCAGCTTGTACCGAATCACCCTGTACTCTAAGTCACATATTTCCCTATGTCTTTCATATTCACCATAATAAAAGTGACAGTTCGCCCTTCGTCTTACGTGGACTGACACATAATGGCCCCGCCTCCGTTGTCTCGTGTGGGGCAGCTAATAGCCTCAGTTTTCTTCGTTTGACCCACATTACTGAGGGTTGACACACTACTGATATGGGCTGATTTTTATACTGATTTCTATTTTTCATAAAACTCTTTTCTTCTTTTTTTCTCGTGTTTTTTTTTTTCATTTCGTTTTAGTACTCGTATTACGGTATTTGTGAATTCCTAATCATTGTATAACAATTGTTGTTTGTTCCATAATGTGAACAAAATATTTGCAAATTGAAATACACTAAGCAATTAATAAAATAATATTTTATGAAGACTTGTTTTTAGATATAATACATAAGAACATCGGGAACCTTTTCTGTAATAGGGAGACCATTATCCTTTCCATTAGAGTAGACGAAAGGCTATTAAAATTTTTATGTTCAAAGAGGCCTTATAGATACAAATAAACCGTCGTAAAAATATATTAAAAGGGTGTTTACGCATAATTAGCAAAAATATGACTACTAAAATAAGCTATTAAAACAAACAATAAACACTTTACTGTCCATTACTTTAATTAATCAATTTCCCTTCGCCCCTTTGTACAGCTATCCATATAATTAATACAATCTCTTACACCAATAATGACACAACTCCAAAAATATAAATAACGAAATTCAACTGTAAACAAACGTAATTTGAACTCATTTTCAAACAACTCCAAATCGTAAAATGTTGACTTAGGACGCTTTGCTTCGGGAAGCATTTTCTAACATAAAATGTTTATGTACAAAGATGTTCATGACGATGTTGAATTAATCTATTTTGTCGTTTTACTAATTTTGTTGTTATTGATAATTGTTTTAGTACCGACAAAAAAACCAACTGAATCTATATTTTGGGACCTGTACTTACCGTACTTTTAAGGAATCTAAATATCTACGTGAATTATTGCCTGGTAAAATTAAAGTAAAATTGCAAATAAATTGGCTATCAAATAGATGGAAATCAATCTTAGTTTGGAACACAACTACTGCAAAAAATGAATAGTTAAGTTAAGTACAACATAAACATAAAAAAAAATTCGTTTTCCAAAACTTTCCATTTCAAAACTCCTTTAGTAAAACCGGCCAAGTGCGTGTCGGGCCACGCACAGTGTAGGGTTCCGTAGTTGCCCATCAAATTATGCGAACTAACTAAACTGATTCGCTGAATTTAATTTTAAAAAGAAGAATTTTCACAATCGGTCCAGGAGTCTTTGAGAAATCAGAGAAAATACATAAGAAAAAAGATTACGACGAATTTAGAACCTCCTCCTTTTTAAGAAGTTAGTTAAAAATAGTTGAAGATAAAAAGGCCTACCTATCACCAAAAACATACCGTAAAAATACATAATAAAAGCTGTAAAAATAAAGTTGACAAACTTACATTTAAAGTTGAAGTACATATTCTCCGATACATTTTGTTTAAGAAAACAATTTCCAAATACATTTTGTAAGTTGGTCGACTATTACTCGTAAAGTTGTAAAGCCTACATAGTCATGATAATTTTCTTTTAAACTTCGTTATATATACTACTATTGTGAATTTTTTCACACCCCCAAACATAAAATGTTTAGCTGGTAGAGGGGGGGGGACACTCGAATCGAGCAAAATTTAGCACTTTAAAGCTTAATATTTCACAAACGAATTTTTTTATCAAAAAATTGTTGATGGAAACTATCATTATTTTTTAAAGGCCTATTTAATGATACCCCACACCAAGGGATACGCGAGAAAAAAAAAATCCTCACTTTACGTGTAAGTTCAGGAGGTACCCTAAAAAAAAATATTTTTCGAGATTTTATTTACCACTTTTAAGGCACAACAAATCCGCATATTTACACCAAATTACAGCTCTCTAGTACTGTGCGTCTCTGAGCTAAACTGCGGACGGACGGACGGACGGACATGGCGAAACTATATGGGTTCCTTGTTGACTACGGAACCCTAAAAAACACAAACCTTTAACGCTTAAAAAATCCTACTTTAAGGGCGACTTTCACCAAAAGTTAAACATGTTTAAAATTTTATTTAGTGTCAATATTCAATAGAATTTTGACATTAAATAAGATTTTAAACATGTTTCAACTTTTGGTGAAAGCCGCCCTAAAACAAAAACATTATCAATAAGACACCCTGCTAGACAAAGTAAACATCTAACTTTGTAGGTAATATCCGACAAAACAAATGACTGTTAGCTACTTTCAAAAATTCTCACGTTCCTCGCGGTGTAGTCTCAAAATGTTGGGAAGTCATTCAAAAGTCTAGACTGCCAGTGTTTGTATGGATGTAACATTGTGCATATACTTCATGCAAAGCATCTAGAAAATGAAGTTTTGACATATTATAGAGAAGATTTTGTTTTGTATTTTCAGAGCAAAGGTATTTTTTTTAGCTTGGTAACATCATCAAATGAGTCCTCTTCCATCCACTCAGGACAGGGCGGGAGGGACTGTCAGACTATACTGACTAAAATCCACGGTGTATTCCAATAGCCTTTTACGTTCCGGGTAATTCCCGAGTCTTGCGACCCCGAGGTTTTGGCCCTTTAAAGGCCCGGTGATTATGCTGACACTCTTTGAGGTGCGCGTGGAACACAACGCACCGTCGCCGTCCGCGACCTTGGCATAGTCCATGGTCAAACAGCGTGTCGCCCATTATTCACTGCCCGCATGCCCGTGGGAGGACTAATTTGGTGATTTTACCACAATAGAAATAATGTCCTTCAAGTAATTAAACAAAGCAATAAAAAATGTACAATTAATAAACATAACTAGCAAGTTACAAAAGAAAAACAAACTTGTATAGAGACAAAATAAATGGCAAACTAGTGGCTCCAAAACTAGGCCAAAAACCTGTGTTTTAGGAGCTTATACTGTTTGTTACGAATAAATTCCAGACCGCTCACTGACACATAGCAAAATAACGTAGATCCTTTGAAATTATTTCTGCCATACTAAAATAAATCCTGGGTTCCTTTAATCACGGGTCTAGAAAAAGTGGACGTTAAAACTTATAGTCGTTATTTTGCGGCATCAATATTTTATGGCGTCAAAATATCCGTATTTTAGTGGCCATGATAGTTTTTATGAGTTTAGAAATTGTGGTGATCTTTAATAGCTTTGGAAGCAGATATCTGCACGCTATATTAACACAAGTAACTTCCATGCTTAGGTGGAGGGAAGGTAGAGGAATGCAGGAACAATGGTGAAGACAAAAACCTCTTAGCTTCTCACTGAAAATAATTGTCAAAATCAAAATCAAAATATTTTTATTTAACATAGGCCCATGAAGGCACTTATAAAACGTCTACAACAGGTGCTCGGTTCGGGTTGGTCGATTCCATGGAGAAGAACCGACAAGAAACTCCATGGTTACTCTGTGTCATGTCATAATTGAATAGACTAGGCATATAGACTTAATACATGATTTATTACTGACTTACTGATACCTATACAAGCTATTCATATTTCCGGTCGAATTCAGATTCGGCAGTTTACCCTTATTTATATTTTACCCTTCAACATAGTTAACATTCCATAAAAGTCTTCTTATAGTACCAATACTTTTACTCTTTGTCATTCCACTGCTAGGCTATTGCCCAACATTGACTAAGTCCAGCTTGTTACGCCATCTTCTATGGGACCGGGAATCAGTGCTTCACAAAGTGGCCACAGCTCATTGGGCAAGAGGCAGCTCAGTCCTCGTTCAGTTATCTGTCTAGCTAGAATTTATAACCCGCAAAAATGTTCACAAAGTTCTTTGATAATATTCATGCTCCCGGCTGCTAAATTCTAACCTACTTTCAAGCCAGAATGCATATGAACTCTCTCCATATACCGCAGCCACTTAAATCACTTAACAATGCGACACCTTCTATTGAGTTAGCCCTGCAATGTCATCAACAGCACAAAGTTAGCTCCTCGGCGAATAGTGCTGGAGGATAGTTAGCAACTCTCAATGTGCTATGTGCTCCTAGTACCTTCGAACGTTATATAGCCGAGTTACCACATACTTGGTCCAGTTTCAAGGGAATTTAGCGTAGAGGTAAGTGGTTTATAAGTGAATTTTGAGCGGAATAAGCAAGTGTTTAAACTTAGTTGTAGGTTAAATATCGTATGCCCGTTTTTATATTAGTTACACTTGAATGTTTTTGTATTTTACTGTTGGAATTTCAAGTGTACGTGCTCAGCTTAACGTAGAAAATCCAACTGATTGTTTTTATTTAGAAATTGGATTCTCTGCGCGGTATCGCCCGTGTGGACGTCGAAGAATTACCAAAAGGAAACGTATAATAACTCAAGTTATAACCTAGCTGTTAGCCACTCATCTAAACCCGTTCAGTTTTCTCTTCTTGTTTGAATAGCAAACATCCAATCTAAAATTCTATATGTATGAACTTAGACATGAAAAAAAAAATAAGGATTATTTTAAGTGATGTCCGATGCAGTAGAATCTACAGCGTAGACTACAAAGATTTGTTAAATAAGATTGTTCAAAATGAAGGTATTAAGTTTTGTGTTAACCATAAAATATTTTAAGAAAAGCGAAAATGTATTTCGCTACAATTCAAAAGAAACACGACTTCCTTTCCAATTCTCCTTAACCCCAAAAAAACAACCTCAGAAAATCACGTCTATCAAATCGACTGAAAACACAAAATAGGAACAAGTAAAACCTCAAATAGATAAACAATTTAATTACAAGGCAACAAACAATATTTCCGTAGCCGCCGGTTCTGTCACCGACTTCCGAACACAAGGCGTCGAGAGGACTGTCACTCGCACAAAGAATGATAATTAGCTCCTGTGTTACCTCCCTCCCTCCCTTGCACCCCCCCGGTCCTCCCAAGTCCTCGTGGTCGCGACAGGGAACAACCCCCCAATAGAAAATGCGACCGTTTTATCTGTTAGTAACTTTGTAATTTTAAATCACTCTGTGATTTTCTGTGAGTGTTGATTTTCGCAATCATTAATGAGGGATGGTCTGTTTGATCGTTTGAGGACTCTGTTGGATCTATTTTGTTGTCTTAATTTAAGATCGTAGTTGGAATTTGGTGACTGTTAAATTATCTTAACAACCAGTTTCGTTCAGTTCTATTTCATGTTCTTCACTTAGTAAAAGATTTATTTTTATTTTTCATCGAAAAAAATAACATCACACCTTTTCCTCTTATTTCTTTTTATCGTGGTTTAATAATTAAAAGAGTCTTCCGAACCAGGGTGGGAACGATAGGGACTGTCAGACTTGTACTGACTAAAATCCATGCTGATCCTTCAATAGCCATTTACGTTCCAGGGTCACGATTATTTGAAGAGACAGTGGAGGCCCGTCAGATTCCTCTAAGGGTTAAGAGTATAGAATAGCTGCTGCCATTTCAAAAAATAGGTATTTAGAAAAACTCGTACTGTCCCTCTCACGCGTTGAAAAAACCCCGATCGTGCGATAGAGAGCGTTGCAACTCGCGACTGAATGTAAGTATTTTTTATATGAAATTTGTCTCTCGGGAGAAAACGTTTTTCACATACTAAATCACGACCAATCTCTTAGATTCTAGTGTCAATCGTTTCAGCATATTATATTCTAGGTTTGTAGGTTTTGTTTTTTTTCTTAAACTTCTTTGTTTTTTAAATACAAAGGTTTTACTTCAATGAAGATTTTGTCATAAAAATAGTAACTTTTAGGCGCCTGTAACTTTCAAACTATTATAAATTTTGAAAAAAAGAAAACCTATAAACCTAATTTTTAGGGTTCCGTAGTCAACAAGGAACCCTTATAGTTTCGCCATGTCCGTCCGTCCGTCTGTCCGCAGTTTAGCTCAGAGACGCACAGTACTAGAGAGCTGTAATTTTTTTTAGGGTACCTCCTGTACTTACACGTAAAGTGAGGATCTTTTTTTTCTCGCGTACCCCTTAGTGTGGGGTATCATTAAATAGGCCTTTAAAAAATAATGATAGTTTCCATTAACAGTTTTTTGATAAAAAAAATCGTTTGTGAAATATTAAGCTTTAAAGTGCTAAATTTTGCTCGATTCGTGTGTCCCCCCCCGCTACCAGCTAAATGGTTATGTTTGGGGGTGTGAAAAAATTAACAATAGTAGTATATATAACGAAGTTTAAAAGAAAATTATCATGACTAAGTAGGCTTTACAACTTTACGAGTAATAGTCGACCAACTTATAAAATGTACTTGGATAATATGTTTTCTTAAACAAAATGTATCGGAGACAATTGCAAATGTAAGTTTGTCAACTTTATTTTTACAGCTTTAATAGGTATGTTTTTACGGTATGTTTTTTGGGGATAGGTAGGTTTTTATCGTCAACAATTTTAACTAACTTCAAAAAAAGGAGGAGGTTCTAAATTCATCGTAATCTTTTTCCTTATGTATTTTCCCTGATTTCTCAAAGACTCCTGTACCGATTTTGAAAATTCTTCTTTTTAAAATTAAATTCAGCGAATCAGTTTAGTTAGTTCGCATAAGTATTTTGATGGGCAACTACGGAACCCTACACTGTGCGTGGCCCGACACGCACTTGGCCGGTTTTTTACTGTGTCAGATGCATTGTAAAAAATCATTGAGATAGGATAACATTTAGGGGGAGGAAAACGTTTTCTCTTTTTCTTAAACTTCTTTGTTTTTTAAATACAAAGGTTTTACTTCAATGAAGATTTTGTCATAAAAATAGTAACTTTTAGGCGCCTGTAACTTTCAAACTATTATAAATTTTGAAAAAAAGAAAACCTATAAACCTAATTTTTAGGGTTCCGTAGTCAACAAGGAACCCTTATAGTTTCGCCATGTCCGTCCGTCCGTCTGTCCGCAGTTTAGCTCAGAGACGCACAGTACTAGAGAGCTGTAATTTTTTTTAGGGTACCTCCTGTACTTACACGTAAAGTGAGGATCTTTTTTTTCTCGCGTACCCCTTAGTGTGGGGTATCATTAAATAGGCCTTTAAAAAATAATGATAGTTTTCCATTAACAGTTTTTTGATAAAAAAATCGTTTGTGAAATATTAAGCTTTAAAGTGCTAAATTTTGCTCGATTCGTGTGTCCCCCCCCGCTACCAGCTAAATGGTTATGTTTGGGGGTGTGAAAAAATTAACAATAGTAGTATATATAACGAAGTTTAAAAGAAAATTATCATGACTAAGTAGGCTTTACAACTTTACGAGTAATAGTCGACCAACTTATAAAATGTACTTGGATAATATGTTTTCTTAAACAAAATGTATCGGAGACAATTGCAAATGTAAGTTTGTCAACTTTATTTTTACAGCTTTAATAGGTATGTTTTTACGGTATGTTTTTTGGGGATAGGTAGGTTTTTATCGTCAACAATTTTAACTAACTTCAAAAAAAGGAGGAGGTTCTA
This sequence comes from Agrotis segetum, assembly GCA_036375495.1. Lineage (NCBI taxonomy): Eukaryota > Metazoa > Arthropoda > Insecta > Lepidoptera > Noctuidae > Agrotis > Agrotis segetum. Next base: position 700,364 of record JAQSVV010000017.1, on the reverse strand, counting down.
AATTCATCGTAATCTTTTTCCTTATGTATTTTCCCTGATTTCTCAAAGACTCCTGTACCGATTTTGAAAATTCTTCTTTTTAAAATTAAATTCAGCGAATCAGTTTAGTTAGTTCGCATAAGTATTTTGATGGGTGTAAAAGTCCTTATTAATGGTTTCTGGTGTTTTCTTCGTGTAGGAGCAATTTTAGGGATTTTAAATATGAAAATGCGTGTGCTCAGGTTCGTAGTTTATTCGTGAGGGGCCACAGATAATATACAAAACTTTTACAATAGAATGGCACAGATAACATAATTATTTAAAAGGCAATCGACTATTTAATGTTTCCAACATACTCCGCACGAAGAAAGATAATGTGACTATGAACTTAATTAATAAATCTTTGAAAAAATACATAAGCTTTCATTTGCCTATCCCTTTCCGTATACATACACAATATTATAAGGCTAGAAAGTGGACTGTATATTATTGAAATTGATATTATGATGCTACAATTTATGATGAGCAAATAAAGCCCTTTAGATTCAAGTTACAACTGTTAGAAAACTACTAGAGAAGTTACATAAACACGTTGAGAAAATAAGACTCAATGTGGTATGCCTTTGTTTATCTGTAAAATGAACATTATAAACAATAATTATACAATATGAATAACTAGGATATGAATGTTCAAATTGTTTTAACTGCTTTGTCTAACAATGGTAGGCAATTTAAATGTTTAAGTAAAACTGAACTGAAACATGACAATAACATGGTATAAGTACCTATCTATGGCAGTACCCTATGAAACATGACTTAATGTAAGTATAAATATATATTAAACCTGTACATAGGTAACTTAAATTTATTGAGATTATGACAAAACAAAACTCCTTTTACTTCTGTTAACCAATTTAAAATTGATAATATTAAGCAACAAAACAAAAAACTCTTTAACACTTATTTTAAACAAAATGTTTCATCATGCTTATCAGGTAGGCAAGGTACTTAGAAATAACAAATTAAAGATAAAAAACTAATCTATTGGAAGTATACATACTTTAGTAATTGACGTTTTATGAACATTACCATTAGCTTTTCTTACTTCTAATGCCCTAACAAGACCATCTTGGCCCTCAAATACATTAGTTACCCTGGCCATAGGCCATGTCATAGGCGGAGTATCAAGCTCACGTAAGATAACCAAAGCACCCACTTGTATGTTAGGTGTCTTATGTTGCCATTTGGGACGGTGTTGTAGTACATTTAAATACTGTTTGGACCAATATCTCCAAAAGTGTTGTTTTAAGGCAGTACATTTTTGCCAAAAATTCAGTCTGTTAGTGGGAATAGTAGTGACATCTTGCTCTGGAATAGAATTTAAAGGAGCACCTGTGAGAAAGTGTCCAGGTGTTAAATAGGAAAGATCCTCAATATCTGATGACAATGGAGTTATTGGTCTCGAGTTCAAAATTCCTTCTATTTCAACTAGTACAGTATTAAGTTCTTCATAAGTTAAAACATGAGAGCCTAACACTCTTTTTAAATGATGCTTTACGCTTTTAACAGCCGCCTCCCAGAGGCCCGCAAAAACAGGTGAATAACTGGGAATAAAATTGAACTTAATACCTAATTCTGAAGCTACAGTTTGTACTCGAGTTTGATGATTTTTAGAATTATTTAGTTTATACAATTCTGACAACTGCGTGTTAGCAGATTTAAAAGTGCCTGCGTTATCACAGTAGACATCAGACGGGACGTTACGTCTTGCAATAAATCGCTTAAAACTAGCAAGAAATGTTTGAGTATCTAGGCCTGAAACTAACTCAATGTGTATGGCCTTTGTTACAAAGCAGACATAAACACAAATATATCCCTTAGTTGTAATAACACTTCTTATTCTTGATTGTTTAATCATAATTGGACCCGCAAAATCAATGCCTACTTTCATAAAACATCTGTGAACATTTACTCTATCAGAGGGCAATGACCCCATCAGCTGTTGAGCAGTAATACCTTTAAATCTAAAACATATGACACACTTATACTTTTTACTTTACTTACTTAAAACAAGTTTTTGACCAGCATGAAATAGTTTCAAGTGCTCATTTTGAATAATGAGATGGGTTACAGCAGATTCTTTGGGTAAAATTATTTGGTGCCTTTGGCTGTATGGTAAGGATGCATACTGCAATCTACCACCTACTCTGAGCAAACCTTTACTATCAACAAAAGGATTAAACGATTTTAAGTAGGATGATGTCTGTTTACCCACCTGTAACAATGCTAGATCCGCATGAAAATGCTTAGCTTGTTCATTTTTAATTAATAAATGCAATGCCTCACGTGCTTCTGCATAAGTTACAAAGTTTTCTTTAATTTTAACTGAACCTGGTTTTAAATTATTACAGAATCTTAATATATAAGCAAGAATGTTGACCATTTTGGTTATTGAAGAATACTTATTAATTAAATAGTTTAATAACGATTCCTGTTGATTCTGTGATACTGCACACACCAGTTTCTCCTTTTGGGAAAGCTTTACCTCAGGTAAGTTTTTTGGTAAATGATAAATAATAGTTTCAAATTTAAAATCTGAACTATTTAAACTAGGTGGTCCAAACCACCACAGTTGGTTACACTGCAACTCTGTAGGATGAATACCCCTACTTAAGCAGTCAGCTGGATTATCACTAGATTTAATATAAAACCATTGATATGAATTTGTATCCTTTTTAATCTTTTGTACTCTGTTTGCAACATATGCATTTAACAATGCTGGATCAGTTCTAAGCCAGGCTAGTACCACTTGTGAGTCACTGAACAGCATTACATTTTCCAATGTAATTCTTTTAATTAAAGTATTATGTACCCTTGTTATTAATTTTCCAAGGAGCAGAGCAGCATTTAACTCGAGACGTGGCACTGACAATTTATTGCATTTGGGCGCAATTCTCGACTTGGAACAAAGTAAGGACATAGTTACCTTGCCTTGCTGGTCAATGACTCTCAAGTAAACAGCACAACCATAGGCTGCTATTGATGCATCTGCAAAACCTATTAATTGAATTAATATAATATTTTCTGGGCAAATATTTCTAGAAATAAGTACAGGTCTCATTTGTTGCAAATCATTGAAAAAATTGAGCCATTCCTTTTGCAGAATATGTGAAGGAGTACAATCCCAATCTACATTTGAATGCCATAGTTTCTGCATAATTAGCTTAGCTTGAACAAAGACAGGGCCTGCTATACCTAATGGATCATAGAATTGACTAATATAACTAAGTATTTGTCTTTTAGTTTTAGGTATTTTACTACAGGGGGGACATTGTATTTTAAAAGAATCTGTTTGAATATCAAACTTTAAACCTAATGTTTTTATGTCCTTATTCAATTCTAAATCAAAAAGATGTTGCTGCTGCTCAGGAATGTCTTTCAAGATTAGTTTGTCATTAGCTGACCATTTGTGCAAGGCAAAACTTCCTTTATCTAATAATTGAATTAGTTGTGACTTAGTTTCAATTAAATTGTTCAAACTATTATCAGTGTGAATAATATCATCAACATATGTTGAATTTAGTAATACTGGGCTAGCTAATGGGTATTCATTTTTGAATTTAGTAGCCAGTTCAAACAAACATCTGGTTGCTAGCCAAGATGAGCTTTTGAGACCATAACTTACAGTAGATAGTTGTATACATTTGAGAGTTTCCTCAGGGCTGTCCCTCCATATTATATTTTGTAAAGATCTTTGTTCTTCTGTGATATTTATGTTACGAAACATGCGTCTAATGTCACAGACGAAAAAATATTTATGGAGTCTGAACAATAATAATATGTCAAACAATTCTTGTTGAACAATTGGCCCATTTAATAACAAATCATTTAGAGATATTCTATTGCTTGTCTTCATAGATCCATCAAATACAGTTCTTAGTTTTGTTGTAACAGCATCCTGTTTTATGACAGCATGATGAGCAAAGAAATAAACCGGATCCTTTGAAAGATCATATAAAGAAATATCCACAAATGATCCATGACCTAACTCAATAAACTCATGAATGAAGTTTCTATATTCTGTGTACAATTGACTATCCTTTTGTAGTCTTTTCTCGAGATTTAAAAATCTACTTAAAGCTAAACTTAGTGAGTCTCCTAGTATATTATTTATATCACAAAGTGGAACCTTTAAAGGCATGGAAACTTCAAATTTATCATTGTCCAGCTTGACTGTCTCCTTAAAATATTTCTCACAATACTGTTGTTCAGAAGTATGTTCAACAAAGGTCTCCGGTACTTTTTCATTTTGCCAGAAATTGTTCATATTACTATTTAAATCTGTTTCACATTCTTGACAAAAGAGAGCTACAGAAGAATCAAAACAAGTTTGTGTTAATTTGTGAGAAATATTACCTGCTACAATGTAACCAAACTGGGTGTGAAGTATACTAGGGTGTGCTGCATCACTGAGTAATAGTCGACCAACTTATAAAATGTACTTGGATAATATGTTTTCTTAAACAAAATGTATCGGAGACAATTGCAAATGTAAGTTTGTCAACTTTATTTTTACAGCTTTAATAGGTATGTTTTTACGGTATGTTTTTTGGGGATAGGTAGGTTTTTATCGTCAACAATTTTAACTAACTTCAAAAAAAGGAGGAGGTTCTAAATTCATCGTAATCTTTTTCCTTATGTATTTTCCCTGATTTCTCAAAGACTCCTGTACCGATTTTGAAAATTCTTCTTTTTAAAATTAAATTCAGCGAATCAGTTTAGTTAGTTCGCATAAGTATTTTGATGGGCAACTACGGAACCCTACACTGTGCGTGGCCCGACACGCACTTGGCCGGTTTTTTACTGTGTCAGATGCATTGTAAAAAATCATTGAGATAGGATAACATTTAGGGGGAGGAAAACGTTTTCTCTTTTTCTTAAACTTCTTTGTTTTTTAAATACAAAGGTTTTACTTCAATGAAGATTTTGTCATAAAAATAGTAACTTTTAGGCGCCTGTAACTTTCAAACTATTATAAATTTTGAAAAAAAGAAAACCTATAAACCTAATTTTTAGGGTTCCGTAGTCAACAAGGAACCCTTATAGTTTCGCCATGTCCGTCCGTCCGTCTGTCCGCAGTTTAGCTCAGAGACGCACAGTACTAGAGAGCTGTAATTTTTTTTAGGGTACCTCCTGTACTTACACGTAAAGTGAGGATCTTTTTTTTCTCGCGTACCCCTTAGTGTGGGGTATCATTAAATAGGCCTTTAAAAAATAATGATAGTTTCCATTAACAGTTTTTTGATAAAAAAATCGTTTGTGAAATATTAAGCTTTAAAGTGCTAAATTTTGCTCGATTCGTGTGTCCCCCCCCGCTACCAGCTAAATGGTTATGTTTGGGGGTGTGAAAAAATTAACAATAGTAGTATATATAACGAAGTTTAAAAGAAAATTATCATGACTAAGTAGGCTTTACAACTTTACGAGTAATAGTCGACCAACTTATAAAATGTACTTGGATAATATGTTTTCTTAAACAAAATGTATCGGAGACAATTGCAAATGTAAGTTTGTCAACTTTATTTTTACAGCTTTAATAGGTATGTTTTTACGGTATGTTTTTTGGGGATAGGTAGGTTTTTATCGTCAACAATTTTAACTAACTTCAAAAAAAGGAGGAGGTTCTAAATTCATCGTAATCTTTTTCCTTATGTATTTTCCCTGATTTCTCAAAGACTCCTGTACCGATTTTGAAAATTCTTCTTTTTAAAATTAAATTCAGCGAATCAGTTTAGTTAGTTCGCATAAGTATTTTGATGGGTGTAAAAGTCCTTATTAATGGTTTCTGGTGTTTTCTTCGTGTAGGAGCAATTTTAGGGATTTTAAATATGAAAATGCGTGTGCTCAGGTTCGTAGTTTATTCGTGAGGGGCCACAGATAATATACAAAACTTTTACAATAGAATGGCACAGATAACATAATTATTTAAAAGGCAATCGACTATTTAATGTTTCCAACATACTCCGCACGAAGAAAGATAATGTGACTATGAACTTAATTAATAAATCTTTGAAAAAATACATAAGCTTTCATTTGCCTATCCCTTTCCGTATACATACACAATATTATAAGGCTAGAAAGTGGACTGTATATTATTGAAATTGATATTATGATGCTACAATTTATGATGAGCAAATAAAGCCCTTTAGATTCAAGTTACAACTGTTAGAAAACTACTAGAGAAGTTACATAAACACGTTGAGAAAATAAGACTCAATGTGGTATGCCTTTGTTTATCTGTAAAATGAACATTATAAACAATAATTATACAATATGAATAACTAGGATATGAATGTTCAAATTGTTTTAACTGCTTTGTCTAACAATGGTAGGCAATTTAAATGTTTAAGTAAAACTGAACTGAAACATGACAATAACATGGTATAAGTACCTATCTATGGCAGTACCCTATGAAACATGACTTAATGTAAGTATAAATATATATTAAACCTGTACATAGGTAACTTAAATTTATTGAGATTATGACAAAACAAAACTCCTTTTACTTCTGTTAACCAATTTAAAATTGATAATATTAAGCAACAAAACAAAAAACTCTTTAACACTTATTTTAAACAAAATGTTTCATCATGCTTATCAGGTAGGCAAGGTACTTAGAAATAACAAATTAAAGATAAAAAACTAATCTATTGGAAGTATACATACTTTAGTAATTGACGTTTTATGAACATTACCATTAGCTTTTCTTACTTCTAATGCCCTAACAAGACCATCTTGGCCCTCAAATACATTAGTTACCCTGGCCATAGGCCATGTCATAGGCGGAGTATCAAGCTCACGTAAGATAACCAAAGCACCCACTTGTATGTTAGGTGTCTTATGTTGCCATTTGGGACGGTGTTGTAGTACATTTAAATACTGTTTGGACCAATATCTCCAAAAGTGTTGTTTTAAGGCAGTACATTTTTGCCAAAAATTCAGTCTGTTAGTGGGAACAGTAGTGACATCTTGCTCTGGAATAGAATTTAAAGGAGCACCTGTGAGAAAGTGTCCAGGTGTTAAATAGGAAAGATCCTCAATATCTGATGACAATGGAGTTATTGGTCTCGAGTTCAAAATTCCTTCTATTTCAACTAGTACAGTATTAAGTTCTTCATAAGTTAAAACATGAGAGCCTAACACTCTTTTTAAATGATGCTTTACGCTTTTAACAGCCGCCTCCCAGAGGCCCGCAAAAACAGGTGAATAACTGGGAATAAAATTGAACTTAATACCTAATTCTGAAGCTACAGTTTGTACTCGAGTTTGATGATTTTTAGAATTATTTAGTTTATACAATTCTGACAACTGCGTGTTAGCAGATTTAAAAGTGCCTGCGTTATCACAGTAGACATCAGACGGGACGTTACGTCTTGCAATAAATCGCTTAAAACTAGCAAGAAATGTTTGAGTATCTAGGCCTGAAACTAACTCAATGTGTATGGCCTTTGTTACAAAGCAGACATAAACACAAATATATCCCTTAGTTGTAATAACACTTCTTATTCTTGATTGTTTAATCATAATTGGACCCGCAAAATCAATGCCTACTTTCATAAAACATCTGTGAACATTTACTCTATCAGAGGGCAATGACCCCATCAGCTGTTGAGCAGTAATACCTTTAAATCTAAAACATATGACACACTTATACTTTTTACTTTACTTACTTAAAACAAGTTTTTGACCAGCATGAAATAGTTTCAAGTGCTCATTTTGAATAATGAGATGGGTTACAGCAGATTCTTTGGGTAAAATTATTTGGTGCCTTTGGCTGTATGGTAAGGATGCATACTGCAATCTACCACCTACTCTGAGCAAACCTTTACTATCAACAAAAGGATTAAACGATTTTAAGTAGGATGATGTCTGTTTACCCACCTGTAACAATGCTAGATCCGCATGAAAATGCTTAGCTTGTTCATTTTTAATTAATAAATGCAATGCCTCACGTGCTTCTGCATAAGTTACAAAGTTTTCTTTAATTTTAACTGAACCTGGTTTTAAATTATTACAGAATCTTAATATATAAGCAAGAATGTTGACCATTTTGGTTATTGAAGAATACTTATTAATTAAATAGTTTAATAACGATTCCTGTTGATTCTGTGATACTGCACACACCAGTTTCTCCTTTTGGGAAAGCTTTACCTCAGGTAAGTTTTTTGGTAAATGATAAATAATAGTTTCAAATTTAAAATCTGAACTATTTAAACTAGGTGGTCCAAACCACCACAGTTGGTTACACTGCAACTCTGTAGGATGAATACCCCTACTTAAGCAGTCAGCTGGATTATCACTAGATTTAATATAAAACCATTGATATGAATTTGTATCCTTTTTAATCTTTTGTACTCTGTTTGCAACATATGCATTTAACAATGCTGGATCAGTTCTAAGCCAGGCTAGTACCACTTGTGAGTCACTGAACAGCATTACATTTTCCAATGTAATTCTTTTAATTAAAGTATTATGTACCCTTGTTATTAATTTTCCAAGGAGCAGAGCAGCATTTAACTCGAGACGTGGCACTGACAATTTATTGCATTTGGGCGCAATTCTCGACTTGGAACAAAGTAAGGACATAGTTACCTTGCCTTGCTGGTCAATGACTCTCAAGTAAACAGCACAACCATAGGCTGCTATTGATGCATCTGCAAAACCTATTAATTGAATTAATATAATATTTTCTGGGCAAATATTTCTAGAAATAAGTACAGGTCTCATTTGTTGCAAATCATTGAAAAAATTGAGCCATTCCTTTTGCAGAATATGTGAAGGAGTACAATCCCAATCTACATTTGAATGCCATAGTTTCTGCATAATTAGCTTAGCTTGAACAAAGACAGGGCCTGCTATACCTAATGGATCATAGAATTGACTAATATAACTAAGTATTTGTCTTTTAGTTTTAGGTATTTTACTACAGGGGGGACATTGTATTTTAAAAGAATCTGTTTGAATATCAAACTTTAAACCTAATGTTTTTATGTCCTTATTCAATTCTAAATCAAAAAGATGTTGCTGCTGCTCAGGAATGTCTTTCAAGATTAGTTTGTCATTAGCTGACCATTTGTGCAAGGCAAAACTTCCTTTATCTAATAATTGAATTAGTTGTGACTTAGTTTCAATTAAATTGTTCAAACTATTATCAGTGTGAATAATATCATCAACATATGTTGAATTTAGTAATACTGGGCTAGCTAATGGGTATTCATTTTGAATTTAGTAGCCAGTTCAAACAAACATCTGGTTGCTAGCCAAGATGAGCTTTTGAGACCATAACTTACAGTAGATAGTTGTATACATTTGAGAGTTTCCTCAGGGCTGTCCCTCCATATTATATTTTGTAAAGATCTTTGTTCTTCTGTGATATTTATGTTACGAAACATGCGTCTAATGTCACAGACGAAAAAATATTTATGGAGTCTGAACAATAATAATATGTCAAACAATTCTTGTTGAACAATTGGCCCATTTAATAACAAATCATTTAGAGATATTCTATTGCTTGTCTTCATAGATCCATCAAATACAGTTCTTAGTTTTGTTGTAACAGCATCCTGTTTTATGACAGCATGATGAGCAAAGAAATAAACCGGATCCTTTGAAAGATCATATAAAGAAATATCCACAAATGATCCATGACCTAACTCAATAAACTCATGAATGAAGTTTCTATATTCTGTGTACAATTGACTATCCTTTTGTAGTCTTTTCTCGAGATTTAAAAATCTACTTAAAGCTAAACTTAGTGAGTCTCCTAGTATATTATTTATATCACAAAGTGGAACCTTTAAAGGCATGGAAACTTCAAATTTATCATTGTCCAGCTTGACTGTCTCCTTAAAATATTTCTCACAATACTGTTGTTCAGAAGTATGTTCAACAAAGGTCTCCGGTACTTTTTCATTTTGCCAGAAATTGTTCATATTACTATTTAAATCTGTTTCACATTCTTGACAAAAGAGAGCTACAGAAGAATCAAAACAAGTTTGTGTTAATTTGTGAGAAATATTACCTGCTACAATGTAACCAAACTGGGTGTGAAGTATACTAGGGTGTGCTGCATCACATGATTGCATGTGTTCATCCTGCGGCAACAGGCTCGCAGAAGAGGCATTTCATTTCCTTATTGGTGGACACTGCGTTGACCACTTTAACGGTCCCTGCTTTGGCAGCATTAGCATTACCAAGCTCCTTGCTTCGCCCGGAATTTTCTAAGGCTAAAGCCCGTGATTCAAAAGTAGCTATTATTTTTTCCCCGTATAAAGTTATAGTATGCATAGGCATATTTGAAATGCCGCTATCAATGCGCTTCTGCATTCTGGTAAGCGTTCCTTTAAACATTCCTCTATATTGGATTAACTTTTTCACATCTGGTTCTGACTCTGCCATATTCGCTTAGTTTTGCACACAAAAAGTATGAGGACGAAGAAATTTTTCGTGAACGGCGTTCAAAAATGGCGACGCAGTTTTATTTTCTTTGTCTTATTTATTGTACGTGGCGGAGTAGTCGCGTGAGCATAGATAATCAATCGATGAGATGAACGAATGAAAGAATGAAATTGGCGCGTTATGTTGGCAACCTTGACGCCTTCTTGTGCGATCCGTGCGGCTATTGGCGCGCAGATGACAACTCGTCGCTCGACGCTATGTTGCGGTGATAGAGGGCAGCACGGCGCAGCACTGCTGTACCGACGCAGCCGGTATGAAGCGGCGAAAAATGGCGACCCGATTGGAATGCCAATCAGTTACCACTAACCTGACCACAAAATCGACGCAATTTTTTCGTTGAAATCCTCAACACAAACACGATGGGTGGCTCAGAAGGACCATGTAAAAGTCCTTATTAGTGGTTTCTGGTGTTTTCTTCGTGTAGGAGCAATTTTAGGGATTTTAAATATGAAAATGCGTGTGCTCAGGTTCGTAGTTTATTCGTGAGGGGCCACAGATAATATACAAAACTTTTACAATAGAATGGCACAGATAACATAATTATTTAAAAGGCAATCGACTATTTAATGTTTCCAACAATGGGCAACTACGGAACCCTACACTGTGCGTGGCCCGACACGCACTTGGCCGGTTTTTTACTGTGTCAGATGCATTGTAAAAAATCATTGAGATAGGATAACATTTAGGGGGAGGAAAACGTTTTCTCTTTTTGTATGGACGAAAGCTCGGTAGACGATAGTCTTAAGTAAAGTACAATACACCAAAAATTATTAAAACCCTTGTAATTTGAGACAAACCTATTACAAACCGAATCTGAACTGTTACTTAGAATGTTCTTATGGAATAACCCAAAAACACCTTGTCTGATCCAAGAATCTAGCCAGACACCATACAATTAGTCCAGAATTAGAGCAATTTGGCATTTAACCAAGGTTCTATGATGTAAATTTTCTTCTCGAAAGACTACAACATCTTTATCTTCAATCCATAAAAAAAAATGAACCCCTAGTTCATAAGTCTGATCCACCTTTAAAAACTTGTATCGTTTTATCAACAAACCGATTACGTACAAACTAGATACACCGTTCAAAAACATATCCCAGACGTAGCCAGGAATTCTAATAATTCTTTGTAAAAAAGACTGGACAAGTACGAGTTGTAGCAGGGAGAGGGTTCCGTACAGTGAAAATATTGTACTATCTACCGCTATTATAAGAACAAACTATAATATTATATTCTCTCACACATCCTTATTGATAATATATATGTTAGTAAACAAAATATTGAGAGATTTATAAAGTAATTTTAAGACCTCAAACTTCATTTAGGTTTTTTTGTAATTTAAAAACATTGAACTACATACATCGTCTTTTGTTCAAAATTAACTTGTTCATTGTTCCTTTATTTCATATTCATATTCATTTATTTACATTCTACAAGGTAACAAGGTGTTAACAAAAGCTTAGAGCTAAGAGCCATTGTAGACCCTGTCAGGGCACAGCAAAACAAAAGTATTTATAATACATACCTAAGTATTTATAACAACTATGGCTGAAAAAAACTCTAAAACATAATGATCACTAATAACACACCATCAATGATTTTTACTAGGGCTCTTCCTTGGATCGCAAGGAACTCTAAAAAGCTAAAATTCAGTCGGTGTTTCACCGCGCGTCGTGTACAAAGCCTTCATCGTGAGTCCAGCCACGTCCCCTCGTACTAGTAGGTAGCCAGCCAGCGAGGGGACATTTTTTATTGCAGCTAACAAATGATATGGACATAGACTTGTCTCGACCACGATAATTTGGGGACATTGTCTGCGGTTTTTTTTTCTTTTTTTATCGTCTAAAGTACGGTACTTTTTTTTTTGTCGTGTTATAAAGAGTCATTGACTGTTTAAACTAATCAATATCAGTTTTGGAATAGAGTTGATTGAATTATATTGAATGTGAGAGATAAAGCTGGTTTATAGATTTACGTATAATATAAAAGCTTCCCAACACTGAAAATTTTTCCAGTGTTGGAGTTGCGTCTACAAACATAAAAACTCACACATTCCACCATCTAGACTCGAAGCAACTACTAGGTCATACAATTTTTATTTCAGTGCGGCTATAGAACCCACAACACTTATGCAGCTGACGAACGCTGAGCCATTGCGCTAAACATGCCGTAATAGTACAGCATCACCTGCCTAGATTTTTGTAAACTATGTAAGTGTTATATTTTAGTCTATTCAAATGCCGGCAAATACTTTACTACTACACAACAAACGCTTAACACGCTTTTACATGGACACAGGTCTCCTCTCTGTTAAAGGGAGTGGGCCATAATCCACCCCGCGGGCCCAGTGCGGGTTGGTAAATGCCACATGTCTTCGATTTTTTGGTTCTAGGACATGCCGGTTTCCTCACGATGTTTTCCTTCACCGTTTTGAGACCAGTGGTGATGAAATAAATTACACAAAGTAATGCGCCTGGCGGGGTTCGAACCCACGACCTACAACTCGTAAGTCGGGACCGATACCACTGGGCCACCACTGCTCACCTTTAAAATACCATAACCCAGGAATAGTTCTTGTTCCTTGATTCGTTTTTATGAAAAAGCTATTATTTTACCGCTTTCAACAAAATTAATCTCATAATATTGAGTGAAAACTAAAAAACTATGGTTAGTTAAATTATCTTCCCAACAATTTTGTTCTCAAAACTTAATATTTTATTCAAAAACATAAGTAAACATGGCCACACAATTAAGTTATCCGTTCCCAACATCTTCATTATTGTTACATTCAGTAAGTTTCACAAAGTTGTGTAAGTAGCGTTAAGCGCCGCTTATTATCTCGGCCGGAACATGACGACTCATCAATAAACTGAATTACAAAATGTTTCAGTCGTTTTCAGATGAAAGGGACGATAACCTAACATTGAGTAGGAAGTTACGATGGTTCTGTTTTGTAGAGCTAAATGATTTTATAAGGCTTATTAAATATTTAAGTCTTTCTGTCCCTCTGTACAAATATTGGCTTTCGTTCCATCGCTTTGAGCTACTTATTTCAACGTCATTGTTTTCAAAATTGCGTAGAAAATGTTCGTGAGAAATCTGGCATGTAGAAATAAAACTCGAACTCTTATAAATATCTATTTATTTAATTTTGAAAAATCGTTGCTCTACTTTTGAAATAATTCCTGTATCATCGTGACGAGCTAGTACAGTGTATTCAGAGAAGGTTGGGTTTCGACCCTGTCGTAGACCTTTTAAGTGACACATTGTATTTTTTTTTGTGTCAGTGAAATAAATATATTCACTTTCTTCTTTATCTTCACGCTGCAGTCAGTGAATATAAGACGAAGTCTAAAAGTCAATAAAAACTTCAACTACGACGATAGCTCTTAAAATTCAAAACAATTCATCTTCAAATCTGAATTAAAATTCCCGACACAATTGTAGAAACATTAACAGCATGAGAAACAAAAGATAATCATGGAAACAATAGAAGAGAATTCCTCGGAATTAACTCGAAGACATCGCACGGTTTGTTTTGAAAGTCTGCAGTCCATTATACAGGGGGTGGGCAGACACGTCCCGGCTATATATCGGGGGTACGGGGTGGGGGCCAAACGTGACCCGCCACGAATTAACGGGAAGATATCTGCGAGATAGCGGCCGAATTGAAGATGGCGACAGAAGTAATGATAAATATGAATTATTGAACGGACGCTGGTTATTTGGGACGTGGTTTTAATCGGTTTTTATATTAGTGATATTTTTTTTTTTTTTTTTTTTAGCGTGGTAAAATCATCAAATGATTCCTCCAACCCCGGGCAGGGCGGGAGGGACTGTCAGACTTCTACTGACTAAAATCCACGGTGTCCTTCATAGCCTGTTAAGTTCCGGGGTTACGGTAAGGGAATAATCCCGCGACCCTGGCAGGCTTTGGCCCTCTGAGAGGGGGGCCCCGTCATTATGCTGACGCTCTTTGAGGCGCGCGTGGGACACAACGCGCCGTCGACCCGGGCATGGTTCTTGGTCGGGCAGCGAGTTGCTCTTTACTCGCTGCCCGCATGCCCGCGCCTACGGTGGCCGGAGATCATCGAGCGACGTCCGTCTCCGTGGGCGCCTACCACTGCGGCTGGGGCGGAGGGAGGACGCCGTCCTCTCTCGCTCGCGGCCTGCCTCCTCCTTTACGAGCATTACTGCCTCGCAGAAGGAGCTGACCGCTTCCCACTCCGTCTCGCCCCGCAGCATGGCCGCAACCAATGCCGGGCGCGAGAGGTCTCCGCCTATCGCAGCCGTGATGACACGTCGGTGCTCCGCCCAAGCTGGGCAGTCTTGCACCGTATGCTCCACCGTGTCCTCCGGGCGATCTTCGCAGTGGTGACACCCAGGCGTCTCCTCCTTTCGCATCAGACACAGATACCTCCCGAAACTTCCATGTCCGGTGAGGACCTGCGTCAAACGGTAGGTCAGGACGCCATGACTTCTCTCCAGCCACTCCTCAAAGAGGGGTCTTACCGGATATTAGTGCTATATAATAAAACAAGATGTTGAATGACAGACTTAATCTAATAAACTAGGGCTAGCTAGTTAAATAAAAGCCTATCGAGGTCGCGGGACTTATCTCATTACCGTGACCCCGGAACGTAATGGCTATTGAAGAACACCGTGGATTTTAGTCAGTGGGGTGGGAGGACTCCTTTGATGATTTTACCACGATAAAAAAACTAGTTAAATAAGTGGAAAAGTTTACAAAGCGTACCGTATGTCTGTCACTTACACTACAAATACAAGCAATAACAATTACACAGGATCATAACAAGAATTTTATCATTTTCCCTATCACATTCCTGCATTGTATTTGGAACACGTTCATGACTATTTGGAAACTCCATGTCCACTGTATTGCAATTCAATCATTCCCTGAACTACACAACATATCAATTTACAATATGCAAATAGTTGTGGTGTTCCGGCGAATAAACACAATATAATGTATATGGATGAAACACTAGTCGGTAACTGAATACTGTTGTATGGAATGTATTGGATACGCCTTTGACTTTGTCATTAATTAGTCAATCATTTAGACTTTTGAAAAATAATGGTCGCTTTCATAATTATGTTAAATCAATGAAATCTAAGAAAGAATTGTCGAAGTACCGATGGTCGGCGGAGCATACAGGAGTGGAGACCGCGTATTGGCAAGCGTAGTGTGAGAAGCCCTATATGCCTAGATGGACCAAAAACCGTAAGAAAGTGGCTGAGATAAATACTGGATGTGAAAGTAAAAGGAAATGGTAATATGGCACAGCCCGGGAGAGGCCTATGCCAACAGATTGATTGAAATCAATGAAGTGAAAAAATAAAAATAGATGAAATCATCATCATCATCATCAGCCTATTAATGTTCCCACTGCTGGGACACAGGCCTCCTCTCTGTGAGAGGGGGTGGGCTATAATCCACCACGCGGGCCCAGTGCGGATTGGTGGATATCACATGTCTTCGAATTTTTGGTTCTAGGACATGCCGGTTTCCTCACGATGTTTTCCTTCACCGTTTTGAGAGCAGTGGTGATGAAATAAATTACACAAAGTAATGCGCCTGCCGGGATTCGAACCCACGACCTACAACTCGTAAGTCGGGGCCGACACCACTGGGCCACCACTGCTCGCCATAGATGAAATATTACTTTCAAAATTGATTTTGTTATTAACTACATTGGAATTTGGTTGTGATTGTGCTTATTGACGACGGCACGGTTAGCACAGCTGCTGAGCGATTGGACTGCTGCGCATTGTGTCGCAGGTTGGATTCCCGCATGCAACAAATATTTGTTTGACCTACAAAATATGTAGTTATTCTGGGTCTGGGTGTTAGTGTATGTAAGTTTTTAGACTTGTAAACGCACCCAAGAGAAATTCCAGTGCGGGGCAACGCTTCAAAAAAAAAAGTTGTTAGTAATCTTCATATTTAAATCGCATTCCATCTCTATTGTACGGTTGTCTTCTATAAAAATCTTGATATTTTATTCCGCGCAAATCACTTACAAGCAAAAACATGGAAACTTTCTCCCGCACTTAGAATATTAATAAGGACGAGGGAGCTTCTTGTTACAGATTTCTTTAACATGAGCCTAACGAACTGTTTAATTCAATTATGTTCATTAACTTATACATTGTACTTTGACAAAGTGACATT
The DNA here is from genome assembly GCA_036375495.1 of Agrotis segetum. Taxonomy (NCBI): domain Eukaryota; kingdom Metazoa; phylum Arthropoda; class Insecta; order Lepidoptera; family Noctuidae; genus Agrotis; species Agrotis segetum. The sequence continues at coordinate 683,668 of JAQSVV010000017.1, read as the reverse complement.
TTACCAGCGACTATCTTTTCCCCGCGGTTTTAGCCCCACTGCTCGACACCTATCAGTCATAGCGTGATGTTAATTTCTCTTTGAGAGAGTGTGATTAATATTTAGTATATTAATGTCTAGTGTGTATGAGAGCAGTGGTGTCCCAGTGGTATTGGTCCCGACTTTCGAATTGTAGGTCGTTGGTTTCGAACCCCGCCAGGCGCATTACTTTGTGTAATTTATTTCATCACCACTGCTCTCAAAACGGTGAAGGAAAACATCGTGAGGAAACCGGCATGTCCTAGAACCAAATATTCAAAGACTTGTGACATCCACCAAACCGCACTGGGCCCGCGTGGTGGATCATGACCCACTCCCTCTCACAGAGAGGACGCATGTGTCCCAGCAGTGGGAACATCAATAGGCTGCTGATGATAGATGTCTCCACAATCTAGACTTGGAGATGCTACTGAGAAGCCCACATCGATTTTTCTCACTCTTCTTTTCTTTACCTAGTTGTGTGATGAGATTTTTTATCCAATAAAAACTGGAACCAAATGCTAATGTCACAACACGTAAGTACGTCGCCAACTTCAACAGTTGCACTTGAAACTACTAAATCAACGTGACATTCGAAAAGCAAAAGACAGACTAAATAATAAATCAACGCTAAAAGCACTGCACTTTCAACTCGAAGCACCCAATAAAAGAGTTCACTTTCCTTCAAAGAGAAATTCACGCTACATTTTCCATTGAAACCTGAATGGCGCACATTGACGCACTTTAACACGTCGCTTGTCACTCATCAAACGTCAGGTTGTCACGTGTCACGCTGCCAGTCCAGCTGATTACAGGGGCGGTGACGCGAGAAATCAATTGCGATAGCTTTGTCCCGCGAGCATTCATTCAGCTATAGTTCCTGGTGTGTGTAAGGCCAGCCGCTTATTGATAACTTTTTGTTGCGGAGACTTTTTGTTTCCTCGTCGAGTGCTTTGACGATAATGAGTATGGAGTGTAGTGAGGTGGTAAAATATAGTCAACAGCGGTCGGTACATTCGACTGAGTGACGACACGTCACAACGACAAAAAGTTTCCAGTGAGCGGCCGCTCTTAGTACTTAATTATCTTTCTTACCAAGCATTTGTGTCTATAATGTGTCATCCAATTGATTTAAGATATTTTAGGGCAGTAATGAGATGAAATCTCAGAAAAACTTTGACCCCTTCTAAAAGAAATAGGAAAACTCGAAAGTTAGAAGTGCTACGTTTTATCACATGGTTATTCCAAGTATAAGTTTAAGTTTTTAGTGTGTGTTAGTGTTTTAGTATAAGTATAAGTTTTTTGCTTTAGTCTGCCTGTAATAAGAATAAATATTTAAATGAGTTTAATTTGAAACTCTTAATTTCGACTTCAATAATTTTTTAACAACATGGCAGTTGCACTACGTTCTCCAGAATCAAATTAAATCAAACGTTTTATAACAATATCAACTATTTCCCAGAATTGTGATATTTTCAATTAAAAACTCATAAATTCTTTCATTGAAAAACAAAACATCATTTATCAAAAAATGTTATTCCAATAATCCGCTTGCACATACGAATATTTTCAATAAACATTTCATAAAATATGAAATTTAATCTGCACGGATTCAGATTTTAAACCCTTGCGTTTGATGGCTCGGAAGTCAGAAAGTTTATTTCCGTTAATCTGGTTCCAATATTTCAGTTAAATTTCAACTTCAGATTCGAAATTGAATTTAGTTTGAGCTGGCAACTTTACTATTTTCGTCATAGAGTAATCAAGAAACTTTCACTGAATTAATTTAGTCTCAACGTTTCCCTCGACTTCATCACTTCAGTCAAGTTTCTATCAGTGTTATTACACTGAAAGTGAATCACTTTGTATAAAACCTGAAAGCTTGTTTAGGTATTATATTGATACAAAAGATGGTTGAACGTAACGTAACGGTTGTTTTGACGACTTAAGTCGATACACGTGTGCCGGAGGGATTGTTTCTATTTTCGACTGCTATTTACTTAATACGTGAATCTAAAATTGACGTAAGGACGGATTTATATTGTTGTGTCGCGTCACTTTACGATGTAATTTATGTCAATCAAAAGTTTTTGTCATAATTATTTCGTATATATCAACCTTCGCATACTACCAGACGAAAGCGAAAAGTCAAATGGAACCCAATTTCTAAAAAGAAAAAAACAATCTTCACTTGCAGTTTGATTAGTGCTTTTCGCGTTACGATAAAATATGACAAAATATTCTACCAGTCGCCATATTTTTTGCATTAACATCGGAAAGTTTGCCAAATTCTATTATAATCACATTAAGTTGCCAAATTCTCCATAGTCCTCATCATAAACCGTTCTAAACATAGTTTGCCCAAATTCGAACAACAAACAAAATTATTCACACTCGAGTGCCAAGTATCTTGTCCACAAACCACAACATTACGAACATGCACGACATTCGAGAAATTTCCTTGTTTCCGAACAATGTCCCGGTATTCGAGACCCCTCAAATTCTCTCAAAGATGACTCACTATAGTTTGAGACTGAGACGTCCATTCTCCATCTTGAATAACTTAATTAAAGGATAATAATAACCCGCTGCGCACTTGAAGTAGTCTCGTTTGAAGATATTAATAAGGATAATTTTACATATTATATACACAGTACCTTTTTGACGTGATAACGTCTTATAATTCGATGGCCGGCTGCACGCACAAAAAAACATGACATCATGCGGCGTTACCTTGCTCTGTAGCGTTCCATAGCAACCGCGTGTCAATTGCTTGTTTAAAGCAACGTAAGTGCAGTATTTTCTTATGACGTTGTCACATTCAACTATCGTCAGTAAACCGACCTTACAGACAACCGTTTTTTTAACTTAAAAGAATTTTATAATTAATTTCTCATTCGTAGTCCTGAAATAAATCATGGCTATTATGTTTTAAAATGTCTTTTTTTAAATATATTTACTCGTAAAAATGTAAAAAAAAGATATCATTTAAATCAACACCAAACAAGTCGATTCAATGACTAGGATGAATATTCTTGACTGAATTTAATAGATGTTTGAAAATGATGAAAAAGTAATAAGTAACTAATTTTGTTCAAAGATAGACATATTTAATACTCGATATTGATCTTAGATATTCATTGAAAGCATTAAAATACTAATTCTGAGTCGCTCAATTTCATCGTTATTATTCGAAGCACATCTTTTAGAGGCTTCAAATGTCTCGATAATAATTCAATAAATGAAATGAGTTGGAGAAACTCTACTTAACTGATATTGGAAAAGATAAGCTGAAATTACTTGACATTGCTCAAGTTTATTTTATTGATAGTATTACAATTTTTTCAACTTTGAGGCTGAGACAGCAACAGTATTTGTGATTAAATATAATTTGCTCTCATTCACAGGAAAATGGGTGTTTTACAACATTAACATACACAAACAATCGGGAGTACTACGAGTACTATCTAACCACGAAACCTATGGTTTTGGCCAATGTTTCGGGCGTTTTTTACTCTTTGTAAACTAAGGATATTAGATGAGGTAGAGGCATGAATGAAAAATTAGTGCCAAAACTAATTGGACAGTTGTTTTTAATTCCGATCTCTTGTCAAAATCTTTTTATGAATATCTCGTTATGAATCATCATTAGCCTATTAATGTTCACACCACTGCTGGGACGCAGGCCTCCTATCTGTGGGAGGGAGTGAGACATAATCCACCACGAGGGTCCAGTGCGAATTGATGGATGTCACTGTCTTCAAATTTTTGGTTCTAGGACATGCCGGTTTCCTCACGATGCTTTCCTTCACCGTTTTGAGAGCAGTGGTGATGATATAAATAACACAAAGTAATGCACCTGGCTGGATTCAAACCCACGACCTTCAATTCGTAAGTCGAGGCCGATACCACTGGGCTACCACTGCCCGCAAAATTATGAATGTTAAAATCAAAATAAAAAAAGGAGATGGCTACAGTCAAAAGTTTCGAATTACTTTCGTATGGGCCCGTATTTTCGGTAGACTAGACTAGAGAGTAGACCCCTATGCCTAGATCAACTGTCATAAGGCCATCGAACGTTGAGTATCGTTGGCATGAGAAGAAAACAAGTGGCACACGCCGGTAGCTTGACGTGAGTTTGATAACGATAGTTGAACAGGTGCCTAACAGTGTAATAAGTAACATGATTACAGTCACTTTAGTGTAACATAATCGTCACTCTCTCTAAAGTTACACTTAACATACAAGTTTCTATGAAAGACAGAGACAGAAGTCTCCTCTTTAACTGTCCTCCTCTAAGTTAACATTGTATCATGTCTACAGTGACGTGTCTTTCACTAAATTTTTCAACACTTTAATCCAGATGGAGATGCTACCAGCCAATACTGAGAAGATCATCATAAATCGCATGAGGATTTTTAGTCCTCTTTAGATGGTTTAAGATCCAAAATGTAAGCCATTTATCTAAATGTAAATCCAATACAATAGTTACATGTCTAATACTTTGAGTTTAATTCTAAGTATATTTGTAGCGCCATATTTTATATTATATATTTTTCGCCGCTCGACGCGACGGTGAGATATATAAATCGTCGTTTGTACCTTCAGACTAGTCTGAGACTGATCTGGGATTTGCATCGCATTAGTTGTAGACTTGGATGAAACGCGCAATATTTCTTATTTACTACTAAATTGCGTCTAGACTGCTTTTGAGTAAATTGTTAGTTTTAATATCATATTTTATGAAAGCGTTTTTGATTAGTTACAAAATATTTTACTAACAAAATATGTCTGTGTCAGATATTTTAATCGTGTCATTTATATCTGCATTAAAACCTTATAATTATATACGTTTTACTGAGTATATACTATAATTTTGCGCTCAATTTATCTATAGCAGTAATACGTAATTCACAATGTCAATTACTTTCATTCGAGCTCCGAGAACACACAGTGCCATATTTCAATTTGCTTGCCACGTTAACCAGGCCGGGACAGCTAATCTATTACAAAATGTAGACACATTATGTTCATAACCACTATGTTCACCCTGTTGCAGGCACAAGCGCAAATAAAACCTTATTGTTCACTCCCTACAAAACCTTTTCTGTTTAAATTCTTCTCATCATCTGCCTAGCCTTTTCCCAGCTATATTGGGGTCGGCTTCCAGTCAAACCGGCTGCAGCTGAACATGTCAATATTTTACATAGAGCGACTGCCTATCGGCCCTCCACTAACTCCGTAACTGGGTAATACGATACCCCATGGTAAAACTGGTTGTCAGACTTTAGAGCTTCTGACTAACAGTAACGACTGTCAAAGATCTACAAATGACAGCCGGGACCAACGATGCTATAAAGACCGCCGGGTTAAGACTTGAAAAACCGAAAGGCCGCAGGCCACGTTTATTAATTAAAGACGTCCCATCCTCAATGGAAGACAAACCTTTTTTGCATGCGTTGTTCCGTCAAAATATCAAAGACGAATTGGCAATTAGTGAAGAAGAATTTATTAAGTCAACAAAAATTATACGTAGACGTGTATTAGATAATGGTCGGAAGTGGGTAGGCATCGAAATCGACAACGCCATACGAAAGCATTTAATTAGTACCAAAGAGAAGCTTTTTATTGACTTCGCGACTTGCCGATTTTTTGATGATATCGATGTAGTTCGTTGTTTACATTGCCAGCAGTTTGGTCACGTGAAAAAATACTGCGTTAATAAATTGCCTACCTGTGCAAATTGCTTAGAAGCACATGAAACGAAAGAATGCCCGCAGAAGGATAATTTAAATTTTACACCGGTATGTTTGGCGTGCAAACGTACTTAAAAACCGTTCGACCATCGTTGCGGCTCCCAGCAGTGTACCACCTATAAAATTAGGCTCGAACAGTTAATACGCAACACTAATTATTAATAAAATGGATAGTTTAATAATAGGACAACTAAACCTTCACAATGGTAGGGTGGCGACTTCTGAATTGGACAAATTAATTATCGATTACAAGTTAGACATTGTACTGGTTCAAGAACAATACCAAAACACGCGCTTGCGCCACAAAGTAGTTCAGTTGGATAACAAGGCACGAGCCGGCATTTACGTGTCGCGTTCTGCTAACTTTACAGTAACGTCTTTGCGTAACCTCATGACGCCCCACTGTGCAGTTGCGGAAGTCTCATCCGCTACTTTTAAAGTTTACGTTGTGAGCTGCTACTTTCAATATTCAGACCCTGTTGCTCCTCACATACATAACCTCCGTCACGTCTTGCGGTCACTCGCGGGCTGCAAAGTCATCGTTGGCGCTGACGTAAATGCGTCATCGTCCCTGTGGTATGGCAAAGTTCGGTCCACGGACTACGAACGCCGTTGCGCTGTTGAAGATTTCATTGCTGAGATGAACCTAAGTATCCATAACACCCCCGATGCACCACCTACTTTTTGCAGCCCAATGGGCGAATCTTGTATTGACGTCACACTTTCTAGTGCCGACGTACGCTTGGATAGGTGGCGTGTCCTACCGGACGCGTCTTGCAGTGATCATCGCTTGATCGTTTACGAGTTTGTTCCGAGTTTCTACTCATGGTTCTTCACATGTAATTGGTAGCTTTAGGTATAAAAGTAAGGGTGCTAACTGGGAATTCTTTAGATCGCTTTTTGCGTGTCATGCCAAAGATTTCACTCGTGAAGGGCTGTCAGCTGAAGAAAGTGCTGAAATTATGTCAGACGCCTTCACTTACTGTGCTGACATTGCTATTGGTCACGGACCTATGACCAATGTACGTAGATGTGATTGGTGGTGTGACTACCTAACCCAACAGCGTAAAAGTTATCGTCGAGCGCGTAAACATCTCAATAAGCTTAAAAAACGTCAAGTCACCGGAGACTCACTAACCTCTGCTTTAAATGCATTTAGAGTTGCCAGGTCCCGTTACAGAGCATCGGTTGAAAGGTCTAAGAGTAAATTGTTGCGTAAAGTAGTGGATAAATTAGAAAAGGAAGGTCCGTGGTCTCCTTTATATCATGAATTTAAAGCCAATCGATCGGTCGACCTCGCGTATGTTCAGAATATTAAAGTAAATAATAAACACACCACCGGTATTGAAGAAACAACGGAAGTTTTATTAAATACTCTTATCCCTGATGATTCACCTGTTAATGATACTGACTACCACCAACAGATTAGAGCATGGGCTACAGTCCCACCTGAATCACCAGCGTCAGACCTTCCATCCACTGACGAATTCATTAATGTTGTCAGGAGGCTGCCCCTTAACAAATCATCAGGTGAAGATAAAATATCCAATCGTATGATAAAAGAAGCGTGTAAAACAGCGGCCGACGCGATGTTAACTGTTTACAACCGGTGTATTGCTGAAGGTGTTTTTCCTCGTATATGGAGACATGGCTTTATACGAATAATACCTAAAAGCGGCGACAAACCACCAGATGACCCTAAGTCTTACCGGCCCATAACATTATTACCATCTTTGGGAAAGCTCTTGGAGCGTCTTATCGTCCCACGATTGTTACCGGACGGACCCAAATTCCATAAAAATCAATTCGGTTTTACTGTCGGCAAATCAACCGTTGACGCGGCACTTTCTGTTAGAAAAATGGTTAATACCTCCGAGCACAAGTACGTAGTAGGTATCTTTCTAGACATTTCCGGGGCTTTTGATAACGCATGGTGGCCAATGCTACTACTTAAGATAAAAGCTCGTGGTTGCTATAAAAATATGTTTAATCTTCTTTATTCGTACTTTTCTAACGGATACGCTAAACTTAAGCTCGGACATCATTCCGTATCGAAACCTCTTACTATGGGCTGTCCTCAAGGTTCGGTTATCGGTCCTCATTTATGGAATCTAGGCTTCGATGATTTCCTCGCGATTCCTCTTCCAAGTGGTTGTTCTTTAACTGGTTATGCGGACGATGCCCTTCTGCTCATTCAGTCAAGTACTCGTGCTGGACTCGAGAATTTGGCTGACACTTGCCTACGATTAATATCTCAGTGGGGCGATTGAAACCGCCTGACCTTTGCACCACAAAAAACCTATCAACTCATTTTAAAGGGAGACCTAAATCGTGGCCTAGTATTAAATTCAATAATGTTCCCGTTAAGAGAAAACAATCGGTGTGCTATCTTGGTTTAGTCTTGGAGAGGAATTTCACATTCATAGAACATATAAAAACGGTTGGTGAAAAAGCTAAAAATAACTTTTATGCCCTAACGAGAATATCTAAATCTACTTGGGGTTTGTCATTTTTAACCTTAAAAACTATTTATGGGGCTACTTACTTGGGCTGTGTGTGCTACGGGGCACCTGTTTGGGCCGATAGAGCTACCATAGGTGCGGCACGACGTAAATTGCTTCAAAGTCAGCGCTTGGCTTTGTTATTCTTAAGTAAAGCGTATAGGACCGTCAGTACTGAAGCTTTACCGGTACTTGCTGGTGTTCTACCAGTAGATCTTGAAGTGCAACGACGCGCTGCAATGTACTTTTCCGCACGGGAGACCACTGACGCTGATTTTCTACCGCAACGTGACCGTGATAAGATATCTCGATTATTAGAATAGAATAGAATAGTCATTTATTTGTCAGAATATTGTACAAAGTTGTTATGTGCGTTATGTATAGTTACGATCAGAATATTCTGCCGTTTCTGGCGTACAAAATAAATATGGTTTACAAGATTTACAGGTCACCAATTCATCACACATATTCAAACCCCAGAGCGACGTCTGGGAGGATCTTTTATCCGAATGGCAAAATAGGTGGGATAATTCTATCAAGGGACGGCACCTCTACCAGTTCTTTCCATCCGTTCGTGAGCGGCTGGCTAGGACGTGGCTGGAGGTGGATCACTGTGTTGCCCAATTTCTCACCGGACATGGTAACTTTAAAAGTAAATTGTTTTCCTTCAAGCTTGTTCCCTCGCCTTTTTGTCAATGTTCAACACCTGACTGTGAATATGAACAATCAGCACATCATGTTCTTTGGGAGTGTATTCTTTGGCAAAACGAACGCAATATTATGTTGGATGCTGTTCAGACTACATCTGGAGTCATTTATTATACGGACCTTGTCGAAACTCGAACAAACTTCCGTGCGTTCAAGCGTTTTTGCCATACCTATTATTGGAATCAAATATAGCAGCTCACAATTTAGGACCCATTAATATTAGTAATCATTTTTACCCGTGGTGCTAGGCAACTGGGCTTCTCCCAGTTGTAATGTCCCTTTGTGCCTATTGGCCTTGTTCTGTTCTGTCTCCTGCTTGCATGGAGGGAAGTGGAAACATATTTTTCCTACTCCACTATTCTTTTCTGATTAATTTCGTGCAGGATCCAAGACAGGTAAATTCATTCTCCGGGACACGTCGAGACTTCATTGTCTCGGCGCTTTTCTGGTGGTTGCCACTGTTGATTCTGGCTTTCAGGAGTTGCAGTGGTTTGGGAATAGTGTGGTGGGTTTGTCCCAAAAAAAAAAAGCCGGGACCAACGGCTTTGCGTACTTTCTGAGTTTAAATTCACTACACACTGCTTAAATTCTTCTATCAACATAAAATAAATTACTTTGAGATGTTATAAAAGTTTCAAAACAAGCCATCTCATTTACTTATAATCACAATATCAAACCAATTTAAAAACGAAAACGCTGTAGATGTTTACAAAACAATTTCGACAGAATTACACGTATTTTAAATATTAATAAAACCTCCTGAATTTTTGAAGAGGAAAGGTCCGAAATACATTAACATAACGTATTCAGAACGTGAGTAGGATTACATTAAGCTCCTAACTACTAACTGTGTTTGAATTGTATAAATAACGTTTTACACATTAATTCGCTCCATTATCTTTGTTATAAAGTATACGACATTCGGCTCTTATAGTCTTAGTGCTACAAATAGTGCCCTTTACATTTGTTGAATTAACATAACTCAAAACTGTTGTAACTTCATTGTAGGTCGGCCACGAATTGCCACTCTTACTCAAGTTTGTTTGTAGTTATTATAGGTAAACTTGGTTTGTCTAGCGGTTTTAAGTGTTGTTTCACAAAGAAACCTTTGTTCTTTGATTCAGCGAATTAAGTATGAAATTGATAAAGTCCCGAAGATTCTAAGTACTAGTCGTGTTGAGGCGAAAGTTTGGAGTGTTGTTGTTCCTGTCGTAATTAAGCATTTAAACATATTTGTTTGTGAGACTGGAAATATTCTAATGGTTTTCATAATGAATACACAAGTAAATAATTTATCAGACTTAAAACAGTACCCTTTCTTTCTAAAATGTTATTTCACACTTTTTTTTTCTTGTTAAGGTCATGAAATGAGTCCTACTAACCAGTGCAGAGAGGGCGGGACTGTCAGACTTGTACTGACTAAAATTCACGGTGTCCTTCAATAGATGTTATTCCACACTCTTAACAGAATAGTATTCTTTCGAACAGTATTTAGTCTACTCATTTGGTAACTCTACACTTTCAACTATCCATTTCAATCAGCGCGGAGATAAATCTTCCCTATTCATTTGGTAACACGGAGGGTGTCAAGTTTTCTAAAGACTATGATATCATCTAGGTACACTAACCGTTATACCCTCGTTCTATAACCGTTGAAGCGTCGTGTTGTCTGCGGTATTGAATCTAGGACGTATTCAGACCTCCTCTGAAGCGAATCTGCCCCACTTCGTTTGTTAGACGCGTCTAACTTTTGTCTTTTGTCTGATCGGGAGTAACATCGATTTGATTGTACCCGCGGCGCGCATCCATTGATTTCACTATATCGGTGAAGCGTTCGAATCTAACTTTTGCTGCTAGATTTCGAAACAGATTTTAGTTTTATGGAAATATCTATTCTGAAAGTTTTGGTTTTCATGATTGAAGGCTGAGTTCAAACAAAACATTGCGACGTAATGGTTATTCATTATCATTGTGTTCCTTAAAATGGTTATGTAAAGCCGCTTTAAATTTTATGAAAATTCGTACGGTGCGGGCAATTTCTGTGGCAGATGATTAAATCACGATAACACCCGATATCACAACTGGGTCAAAGCAGTCAAACGTAAACAAAAATATTAATATATTAAATTCTGATGAAAAAACTCAAAATTGAATACGTTTTTCGATAGCATCAAATTACAGTATCTTTTAATAAAGATTGCTGGAGGGCTGATATCCGATGCTTTGGCGTGATAGAATAAAAATTCGGTTATAACTTACAGTACGTAATGGCTTTTGGGTTTCGTTCAATTTTCAGAGCGTCGAGTGTGTTTCCAGACTTCTAGGCGTGATTAAGCCACTTTCGTCTAATTGTACTAATAAATTCAAAGAGGAAGCCTTTAATTTCCTCCGCCCCCTATTATTTCTTCTGATTAAATTCGTTGTGGGTCACAGACAACTTAACTTGTGATACTTAGAACTTCATTACTCGGAGTTATTATTTGGTCTTCTTTGGGTTCTTAGCTTACCTTTGGTATACTGCGAAAATAACTTTGAGAATGTACTGTACCAGTTTATTTTCAGCATGGAGGCTGCATTATCTTCAGAAAATTGAGATGTATATTTCAGGAAACAAGGGATTAAGTTACAGTTAAGAAAGAGGAAAACGATCAAAGTTGGGAACGAGGAAAACATAAGTCCTGCCAGTCAGTCAATTGATACTGTTGTGTACTTTTGTATTGATATTTCCGACACAGATGAGTTTAGTTGAACATTATTATTTTTACTGGTGAGTTTTATGTCAATTATTGGCTCAAAAGTTATTACAAAACACTTTATAATCTTACAAGATGTTGGAATATTTTGTAGCAAATAAGAAAATACTCGGTACTCACAATTTTCTTTCAAGAAATGAAAAACAGAATTAGCCACAACTATTAGACAGGCTCAAACCCAAACTTCACAATAGTTTTCTCAACAAAAGCTCTTATTTTTCAATTACGAACACGTCTCGCAGACGGCCGTGTGTGATAGAATTCAAACAATTTATTTTATTCACCGTCCAAATAAAAGGGTTTACTTCTCAATGGCACAAAATACGTACAAAAGGTCGACTCTATACAATGAACATAAACGCACACACACAAAGACACGCTCCAAGAACAGTGATTCTAGGATTGAATTTAGAACTATCAAGCACAGCCTAATTGCGCTTCATGCAAAAATAAGCCTTATTAATATTTAGGTAAATATGTTTTGAGGATCCATCTGCATATTCCCACAATCAGCATTAACGTAACAGTTTTATGGTTCATTTTACAATGAAGCATGACAACAAAACTTGAGATAAATCAAAGTTTGCTGTACAGTTCTGATAATAAGTACAAGCACACTCGCGTCTGGCATTTGCTTAAGATCATCGTACGTATGTGTTTGTGTGTGTGCGCGCCTGTTTGCGCTCATTGTACGGAGTTAGCCTTCTCCGCCTATCTCCATTGTGCCAATGGGCTGAGAAAGTTTAGCGCGAAAGCCTTCCTTTGTGTGAATTCCTTAGCTACGGAGCTCCAACGGAGATGATGTAATTTAATTTGAAGGTTTATGGTCTTAGTGTGAATTGTGATGCTTTTGTTTGGCAAGGAGGACTTGAAGTGGTGTGCCTTTTTGTTGTTTATTTGTTCAAGTTTTTGATGTGTAAGCGTATTCAGTATTATTTTGTAGCTTAATGGTTTGTAGGCTTGATGGTTTAAAACAGCGTTTCCCAACCTTTTTCGGCCACGGACCCCTAGGAAATCAAGCACAGTTTTCACGGACCCCCTTAATAAAATAATAATTTAATTGTAATCTCAAATCAGATTCGACTTGTAATCTGTTTCTGTATTTGGTTTTTGTTTATACGTACGCACTTTTTTTCAGTCACATCATTCATTCAATCTCGCTCACCGCACGTTCGCCGTGCTAACCAAGCGTAGCGATTACGAGACATTAGCATTTATGTATGGTCCAGAGATGACACCGCGGACCCCCATACATAGACTCGCGGACCCCCAGGGGTCCGCGGACCACAGGTTGGGAAACACTGGTTTAAAAGATATGTTTAGAGCGGTGTGGGTAGAACTTTAAATAACTTTCTGTTCACATGTACGTATCATATCCCAACTATTTGGGCCTTTGAGGTTCGGCTTCCAGTTGATCCAAATGCATCTGAATATCATGAAGTGACTGCCTATCTGACTGGAGGTCAAGCAGTTTTTTTTTCAAATTTGGTATCTCTTGGTAAGACTGATTACCAGACTTTTGAGCTTCTGACTAAAAATAAAGACGAAGATCTACAAATGGCCAGGTGGGTTCAACGACTTTACGTACTTTCTGAGACACTGAAGAATTACACTATGACAGATGGTGAACCATCACCACACCAGCCTGCATAGATGTATAAGTATTTGTGTTTCAAGCCGGAAGACATCCTCTGCTGGATTTATGACTATCATAAGTGATTATCACGACCAATCTTATCTTCCTTGTGTTCAACGATTTTCTACTGTTATAGAGTCATTGACATTGACATTCGACTGGCCTGTTGGTCTAGTGGTTAGTGACCCTGACTGCTATGCCGGAGGTCGTGGGTTCGATTCCCACCCAGGACAAATGTTTGTGTGATGAGCATGATCATTTGTTCTGTGTCTGGGTGTAATTTATCTATAATATGTATGTATTTAGAAATATATAAGTATGTTTATCAGTTGTCTAGTACCCATAACACAAGCTCTGCTTAGCTTGGGACTAGATGGCGTTGTGTGATAGTTGTGGAATATTTATTATTTATTTATTGGTTTGCTTATGGAAGGTCCTACAACACAGGCCGATCTTCCGGGTTAAGTTGGGAGCGAGTAGTTGCGGATGGGTAACCATCTGTCATTGCAAGTTTCCTCCGTGCCCCGGGAAATGACGTAAAGCCGTTGGTCCCAGCTGTCATTTGTAGATCTTTGACAGTCATTACTGTTAGTCAGAAGCTCTAAAGTCTGTTAAGCAGTCTTACCATGGGGTATCGTTTTACCCAGTTATTTTATGGAGGTCCGGTACGCAGTCACTCCATGTAAAATACTGATATTCAGCTGCATCTGGTTTGACTGGAAGCCAACCCCAATATAGTTGGAAAAGGCTAGGTAGATGATGATTAACATTACGCCTGACTTGGCAGCAGCACTTTACGAAAGAACTCCGAATTTAACAGAATTCGTCTTGAGTGATGTAATAAAGTCAGCATTTCACTATCAAGACTCGTTATTCAACTCTCTGGGTGCTTTACCGTCATTATTGTATTAAGGGCTATGAAAGTTGACCTACATCGTCGGGTATTGTGCGCTGTTTTTCTTTGCCAACGAACTGAATTGAATTAATTATTTATTTTTCTTGTTGGGTACGCTTTTGTTTTCGTCATACTGCCTTTCTTAGTTTTATTTTCGTTTGGAGAAGTTTTTGACTTACTGCTTCTTATGAAAGTATTGAAGGAGGTGAGTGGCTACATTTAATAAGGTTAATTTATCTTTTCAAATAATTTCACTTCAATGTTTAATGTTGTATTATCTTGCTTGTTAATATAACCATTAGTGTAAAAAAACTCTTCGCTATCTTAAAACATTTTTTTGCTGAATCATTTTGTTTTTTCAATAATAACGGCATTGTTTTAATGGTTCCGTACCCAAAAGACAAAACCCTATTACTGAGACTCCGCTGTTCGTCTGTGTGTCTGGTTGTCACCAGGCTAACGCAGGTGGACTGGTGAACCGTGATAGTTAGACAGTAATTGATATTTTTTTTACCGGATCTTCCATACAACAGATATGATTTTTTTATGGTTATAGATATTGTACGGAACCTTTCGTGTGTTTTTTCCAAGCATCTTTGTTTCCTCATGCATAAAATATTGTTCGATCAACCAAAATGTTTATCTTCGATTGTCTTATGAAAACGAGTGAAAAGTAATGTAACGGTTCATAGAATCACGTAGATAAAGGGTTTGAGAGGATAAAATATTATAGTGACTGTCAAGTATCATCTTAACTTAATGGTGGATAGATGGATGGGAGGGATTGTCAAGTCTTTTTGTGAAGATTTGTTCAGTGGTGTGACTCTCGATCCACACAGGGCGAGAGGACTCATTTGATGATTTTACCAGCTAAGAAATAATACTTTGGAAAATAAATTTTAAATCAAAAATATTGAGGTTTTAAAATTGATAAAATATTGAGGGACTGACTATTACGATATCAACTAATTTGCGAATATGGCAAAGGTCCTGTCCTGGCTGCACTGATGTCATACCAAATACGTAGGTCACGGCATAAGTCTTGTCGTATGAAAAAAGTATTTACTGTTTTTCGAAATATTTTCCACCACACTCAATACACTTTCTGATACGCAAGAACCAGTCATTAAACCGATGCTCCCATTTTTCTTTTTCAATGGAATCACATATTGCTTCCCACGCCTCGATCAACTGCTCCTCCGAAGCAAACTTAAGTACGTCCTTTTAGTTGTGATTTTGCAAACGGAAAAAGACCAAAGTCGCATGGTGCCAAGTCAGGACTGTAAGGTGGATGGTCCAATACTCGGATTCCAGTTTCTTGAAAAGTCTGTTGAGTTAGCTGGGCACGATGCGCTGGAGCGTTGTCGATATGAAGGTACCACGAGCGCATAGGGGACTTTGGTCTGAGATTTTTCAACGCTCTAAATAACTGTGGCAAACAAACTTCAGTATACCAACGAGCTGTGACTGTCTTTTGCTTATCTAGCACAACATTGGCCACTAAACCCGTTTTACGAAAAAAAGACACAATCATTCTTCTTCCGACCGACCGTGATTTTTTCACTTGTATCGGTTGATCTTCATCTTCGAAGACCCATACCTTGCTCTGTGATTTACATGGTACATCAAAACAATACAGCCAGCTTTCGTCACCTGTGATGATTGAATTTACAGCACCATGTTCTCCCGGTTCGAAATCTTTCAACATTTTTTTGCACCAAATTACGCGTGTCTCCCGTTGAGCGTCGGTTAGCTCGTGAGGTATCCACAGGGTACAAAGTTTTCTAACATTTAAATGGTTTGATATAATTCTTCCAATACTTCGTTCAGAGATCTTCAGAGTTTCAGCTAATTGTTTATAAGTTATTCGTCTGTCTTTGATTATAGCTTTTCTCACAAGTTCAATGTTTTTTTCGGTCATGATTTCGGTCGGCCGGCCTGAACGAGGATCGTCTTCAAAATTAAACAGCCCACGCTTAAAATTTAAATACCATCTCTCAATAGTTCAGGACGGGCAATCCCTATCAAACACTTTTTTCATTTCTTCTTCACATTGTTTAGTAGATAATCCGCGGCGAAAGTTGTAGAAAATAATAGCGCGATATCCGACAGCTGGGAACGACTCCATAGCGTCGTGTTACAAAAATCACTGAATAAATTGAGTTAATAGTTAACAGTCTATATTTTGTACTTAGACTATACAAAGAGGGTACTTTGTAATAACGTAAACAAATCAACGCTGCGGTATGTTTAAGTGCTCAACGACAAGACTTATGCCGTGACCTACGTAAAAAAGACTGGTGATAATGTTACAATAAAAAGAATCACAGAAATCGCATTAAAAACCCCGGAGTACCTAATAGAAATAAAAACTGAATTTCGAATCTTTTGAAGTCAGTTAAAAGTATTTCTTTGTTCTTTTTCTTTTATCTGTTCTTAAATACAAAAGTTTTTAATAATTCAACGATAAAAACAAATCATATTCCATCCAAAACGCTACCTTCTAACTCTATTATTCAATCTCCAGAACCATTACTCAGTTCTCAGATAATCCCTTCCCCACAATACCTGCTCGATGCTCGGAGCTCGGAAGGCATAACGTATCAGATATATCGACATACAATACATACATCGTAATCGTTCTCATTCGGATACAGAGCATAATTCGCAGCTTCCAAAACCTTCCGACGCCTCCCGATTACGATATCGGCGTAAATCATGAATTTTGTCATCCCCTTTCGCCCCCTTATCGGTTCTACCGCGAGGGGTATTTCAGATATAAGCGAGTTTTAAAACTTCGGTTCCGCTGATGCTTTGGGGATTAAAGGGTTGTTTCTTTTATATTTACTAATGCAGACGCTTTAAAATTTTCTTTTTTTTAGATCATTGGATCATTATCGTCCATCTTCGTCTATTCTGTTTTGCTCGCGTAGTTCAAAAATCGTCTCTTTTTTACGTGATGAAATCATTAAATGTGTACCTAGGGCAGTACGGACTGTCAGACTTGTACTGATTAAAATCCACAGCGTCCTTCAACAGCCCTTTACGTTCCAGGGATATGGTTACGATAGTCCCGCGTCCCGGCAAGCTTTGGCCCTCTAAGGGGGCCCAGTTATATTGCTGACATCTCTTTGAGGCGTCGTCGACCCAAGGAGTAGGTATAGGATCATCTGGAGCACTGATACAGAAAAACGCTGGTTCGAGTCCCACTATCAGCTGAATTTTTCATACCTCAAAAAAAACTTCACAAAACGCGACGCCGGCGTAGTGACGTCACGTAATTAATTCGGAGGAGAGTCGACACAGATTGCACCCGACGACGACAGTTAGATAAAGTTGTTACTTTACATCGAATTCATTACATCCCTTTATATTTGTTATCGAGTATTTATATTTTAACATTATAGTCTTCAAAAGACCATATCCAAACATAAATTCTTCATTACTCTATAGAAGTAGAATTGGGTCATAACAGCTGGAAGCTCATCGGTTATTAGTGCTGCGCTGCCATTGGTCAATATCGAGCTGTTTGCAGCCCTCGGGCCAGCCGGAGTGTTGACTTGCTCGTTATTGGTATTGCTGAGAATTGCTTAGCACTGCTTCAAGTACTTGTATTATTTGAAATCTGTTATTAGACCGTGAAGTTTTTGATTAACATTGTAACTTAACGGTATTTTAAAAACTTTATTATTATTCTGGTTTTAAACTTGAGTTTTCTCAGGTTTATTTATACCTGGTATTTATAGAATCTCACGGGTATGAACCAAGGCGAAATTCTAGTTATCTGTTTGTAAAGGTGAATTATTTTGTACTGCAGTAAAATTATTATTATCTAAGTCTAGTTGTAAAAAAATTCTAATTATTCGGCAAGTATGTATTTATTTAGTATGGCGGCTTTTTATATAATGTTAATTATATGTATTTAGATAGATTAAGTACATTAAAGCTATTGAATAATTGTTTTGGATTAACACCTGTTGTTGAAGTGACAATCTAGTCCCGTCATATTTGCAATTATACTGGAATATATCTTATGCTTATGGTTTGTCCAACGAGTTAGGGAACCAGATGAAATAATGATATCTATGATCTAATGCTTTAAACTAAGTTTGCTTGTAAACTTTGTATTGATTACCCAAAAAACAGACTGAACGGTGATTCCCCAACTAGACGATATCTGCCTATTGTAGATCCAGTTAAATTTTTACTGACTGGACAGGTCCACACAAATCTGTGTGGTTCTTTCTTCAAAAGACCATCTCAGACGTTAACCTACATGGCCCTCGTATGACTACCAATTTAATGTCTAGACTTTAAAAGAGACTGTGACCTCCGAGTTTGTTTCGGCTGTTTCTTCTCAGAGTAGTCAGGTACGAAACACCGGCTTCATCTAGTTTTTAAAAAGGCAACGTGTAAAAGTGTTGATAATACCTACTTGCAAAAATAAATATCATTTCATTTCATTTCATTAAAAATATGTTATCGGTAATACTTAAGAAATACAAAAAATTATAACCAATGAACTAAATTAAAAACAGAATATTAATTATAAAGTTATATTTTTAAACGCAATAACGCCTGCGTCGCGTCTTCGCAAAGATATTTTTAAAGAAACGAAAATTTTTTTGTTGCGAGCAGGGTTCGATCCTGCGTCTTCTGGATAGGTACTCCAGCACGCGTAGCATGGCGATTCTATATCTATTCTACCAAGAAAAGACAAAGTTATTTCATCGTTATTTCTACACAAATCGACTGTTTTTTTGCACAAATATGACACCATTCATACACTATTGAAGAAAAGAACGTTTATTTTCCATATTTTTTACATAAACATGCTTAAAACGCTAAAATTATTTCTACCGTCTGTCATTTTGTCTATTCTTGCGTCGACAAAACCCCTTTCTACGGCGCCATGCTACGCCTGCAGACGCCTTAACCACTAGGCCATCGCAACCACTACTCATAACGCTGAATTTTTCGTTCTCTTGTTTTTATAACGCTGTTTACACGTTGCGCCATCTATTGGTAATGTTTCAAACTACTTACCGAAGACTGACTTACTTACTTACTTACAGAAGACGCAGGATCGAACCCTGCTCGCAACAAAAAATTTTTCGTTTCTTTAAAAATTTCTTTATTAATTATAATCTGAAACAAACGCAAGAGGAAGGCGTACTGTGATTTCTACGGGGAATGATTCCTTGAGTATTAGATATTTGATGATAATTTTACAGATTTATTGTAATAAATCATCTGTATCATCGACGATCGTGCCGTCTCTGTTTATACAAAATTATCATACGAGTACCAACCGTTTATAAATAATGTTGGAAGAGTATAATAAATCGCTTGTTCGTGCGTTCACATAAAGTACGTTTTTTGAGGTGCCTACACACTGTTGAGCACTAAAGTTTGTGACAGATTGCGACCATCATGTCAGACTTGTAGAAGTTGGGCGTGTGCGAGAATCTTTTGAAAGAAGTCTCATGTATTCACATACTTCGCTCTGTTAAGTATGGTACGGTACAGTGCGCAGATTATACGAAGTTTAGCATAAACGATATAATTTATAACGTTTTCATAAGATTTGGTGTGTAAATCTTTTGTTAAGCACGAGCTTAGGCAAGATGAGCTTTGTTTTAGAGCCTATCATCATTCTTCTGTCTTTCAATTTTATTTCATCTTTCTATTATTATAAATTCAAAAGTTTGTGAGGATAGATGGATGGATGTTTGTTAGACTTTCACACAAAAAATTGCGGCACAGATTTGGATGAAATTTGGTATACAGATAGTTTGTAATCTGACCTAACACGTAGAAAAGCTGATACTAATTAACGTAGTGTTTGAATAGTTAAAACAAAGCTTTTTTAATGTCATGTTGCTTTTTATTATTTTAACCGACTCCAGAACGGAGGGTTTCGATTCTATCAGTATTTTTTAATAGTATTATTAGTAATACTTTTAGCCTGGTGGGAACGATTGTGGAACTACTTTCAATTTCGAAAAATCTTACAGTAACTGATGGGCAACGTCACTATCCCCAAGTGTCATAGACTATTATTTAAAACATTCCTGTTGGATGATTTATCTTAACACGAGCAAACACAAATGTATATCATGCAGTAGTAAGAATTTCTGTTAATATAATTATCTTAAATTCATAGACACACATTCCACATAAATAATTTCATAAGCCGAAAGTAAAAACGTCCACAGAAACAAAGTCACGATTCCTTTTTATTCTCACAATGAGAACTTAATAAACATTTCTATCAGAATTAAAACTGGAGGATTACTGCTAATCCCCAGTTTTATAGATAATGAGAGAGTTTCAGCTGAAGGATGTCTTTTTTCAGCTGCGACCCATCCCTAGACATTACTTACTTTAAATTGATGGCCTTTCTGTTTCTCTGTTACTGCCGATGCTTTTTGTAGATTGGACTGTTTCCAGTTATTTTATTTAGATAATTAAAATAGATATTTCTTTTGTTTAGAGTGTTTTTTCAGCTATCTTGTTTTTTTTTGTGTATAAAGTTGGGTTTTGTACAAAGATTTTTTGCCTCATCTCGATCATTAATTATGTCAAAGTTGAGAAATAAATCATGTTATAAAAAGTTTGCTGTCTTCACAACAAAAATTCTAAACTGGCCGTACATTATAATCAAACAACACAAAACAATCTAAAGTTGCGCACTTACAAATAAAAGTTGAATAAAGTTTTTATTAACGTTTCAGCAATAAAACACTGCTCAAACATCCGTGTTCGTAACGCCCTCATATTTTGGCGCTTTCCACCATTCGCAATACACTTTACAGTCCATTTAGGGACATAAAATTACACGCGACAGCGCTGACGAGATAAAACGCATGACGCTACCCCATAGACGTCAACTTTACAGCAGTACCAACACATAAATATAGTGCTATATCCATAAAACATGTACCAACTTTACGGCCTTATGAAATATTTTGCAGTTTGAATTGTGCCGAGTTCGCAAACTGCCTCGGTATATTGATTCACGTTCAAATGCCTCCAAGCTAAACTAGACTTTAAAAGGAGAAAACTACAGTTCAAAGCTGTAAAAAGTTAGACAGAAACTTCTTGTGAAAGACGCGTGTTCTAAGTTTAGAATATGTAGGTTCTAAAGTGGAATATGTTGCTTTAGGAGTTTAAGCTTTAAAGTGAGCCAATAGGGTTGGTATCGTGTTGTGATGTGCGCTTTTATTGGGTTCCTGGAGACGTCGCAAATAGAATGGTGCATGTTTTCGTTTGTTAACATTGTTTCGACGTAGTGTTTGCGGACTGCGAAGGTTTTATTTTAAACATGAGGTTTGCATTTTAAACGATTCCTTTAGCCGTGTGTTGCTTTGTTTTCACTTTTGTTGTGACGTTGGCTGAGTTTGTTTTAATTTGCCGTTAAAGACTTATGAGCGTTTGTTTCTTTGTACTCGTCTTATGTTGTGTTTAGCACTTGTGGTGTCTTAATTTAGCAAAATTAAAAAAAAAATCTAAAGCTCAGTTGACATTACAAATAGCATATGGGCTTCAAAAAAATATATGGAACGTAATGATTAGAATATAGAAACAATTAATTTTTTTGGTGATGTTCCAATCAGTTATTTTGTCCGTATAGCAATTTATCTAAATTGTTATTAATAACTTTGATAAGATCACAAACTACGTATCTACGAAGTTCCGCGTTGGAACTGACTTAGCTGACATCGCCAAGCAAGTTATCAACAAGCCAATTACTGACAGTTCCTGAGCGTAGCGAAGACAAAATCCCAAGAGATGACTCATGTCTACATCTTAGTATCGAATCGTTTTACTATGAGATTTCTTTAACACATTTTTTCTTGGCCTCTTTACTTCTGGGACACTAATAAACCAAAAATATTAAACTTTAAAGAAAACTCTTTTATCTTATAAGTAAATCTTACATTTAATTTCACTCCCAAATGACTGAAAGTTCTTGTTCCAGCAATAAAAGTGTAATATAAAAGTAACACCAACACTTATTGTGGAAACTTTTTAAACTGAAGCGTAATATTTGTGCGAACAAATTTTAACTTTGTAAAACTATTGCCTTGTAGGTACTGTAACATTGTTGCAGTCTTGTTGTTAGTGAGACTGCGTTGTTGTAGTTTCGTTGTTGTTAATGGGGCTGCTGAATGTAGGTTCTTAGGTTTGAATCCAAGGATTATTTATGTGGGAAATGGAACGTAAGAGTGTACGGTAGGAACAGATATATGAGAGAGCGAGAGCGAAGAATGAATACGAAGATGGCGGTTATGCTATAAGACGAAGACGTGTTGCATTTTTGTTTTTGAAAATAAATTAATAAAGAGTTCTATAAAAAGCTGTTTGACTCTGATCACATTCCCACATTTATTTATTAACAAAGGGACACCAACAGCTTCTGTATATAAATTAATAAATAGTTTAGATATTCACATATAAGAGTATAAGGCTAAAGTCGCCAATAATAGGTGGTGGGACAAAATGTAGCAATATTTTTTCTAACATCGAATTCAAACCTTAACGTTTTCATAACAATAATGCAATTTATTGTTCGATTTGTTTTTTGGATTTTTACTTAATTAATTTTCAAACGGGATAATGACTGTACTTATTTACGCATGGTAATAATCTTGTTTTATGTTCTAACTAGCGGTCCGGCCCGGTTTCACGTGAGTTCAAATTTTCGCCAAAAACTTTCTTACAATAAACCTTGGCCTGGCATTATTACCTACCACAAAAATATTTTCTAATTTAATGCAGTCGCTAAGTCATGTAAGTAAAGATTTGTTTTATAATATTTAAAGATCAACAAACAGTGTTCGTAACAAATTCACAGATCAGTGGTGGCCCGTGGCCCAGTGGTATCGGCCCCGACTTACGAGTTACAAGTCATGGTTTCGAACCCAGTCTGGCGCATTACTTTGTGTAATTTATTTCGTCATGACTGCTCTCAAAACGGTGAAGGAAAACATCATGAGGAACCCGGCATGTCCTAGAACCACCACATTCGAAGACATGTGACATCTACCAACCCGCACTGGGCCCGCGTGGTGGATTATGGCCCACTCCCTGTCACAAAGAGGAGGCCTGTGTCCAAGTAGTGGGAACATTATAGTCTGATAATGTAACAAAGTCAACATTAAAACAATAAATACATTGAAACACTATGGTACAATAATTAAAAAAAAAATAGTTTTTTTTTTTTGCTTGGCACTGACATAACCCTACCCTCTTCAGTTAGAACTACTGGAATAATCTTCCATATGAAGTTTTTACTAACAAAGACACTATCGTCCGTAATTTTCCAAATATTCTGATTATGTAAATAGGTGGTCTTCTTGTGAAAGTGCGCGGCGTTGGCAGACAGCCATATTGCTAATATTTGTCCTTGGGTATAAAGTGGCAGATTTTAGAAATAGAGAGCTATTTTAGTAATACAAGATGTTATAACAGTTACTATAATTTAGTAAAGAAGATTTTAATTTAAAAAAATAAGTAGATGTAAATCTATTCTTATTCTTTTATCCACATTAAAGCCTTTGTCAAACTGACAGGCGGAACGATTGCGTGCCGCAAGTTGCTCAAACGGGAATAAAAAGTTGCCCTTAAAAAACATGCTCTGAAAAAGTTGCTCAACCTAAAGCGTTTTTGTTTGTAATGTATGGAATTGTTTGAAGCCAGTCACATAGAGTCTATGTGACTGGTTGAACCGGATTGGATTGATCGGATTGCTTTCGTTTATCAATTTGACTGGATTCAAATAATTCATACATATTATATAAATAGGAAAACTTTTTTTTCTAATGAATTGCCTCAAAAACTACTGGTCCTATTTCAAAAATACTTTCACCAGTTGAAAGCTGCTTTAGTCCTGAGTGACATAGACAATAAGGGGAAACTTTACAAATAAAAACACTTCGGATCACATTCGCCTAGCCTGTCAGTTTGACAATAGTTTAACGCCTGCATCCCTTAGAAGTAGGCAGAAAGAAAACATGTCTACAAAACATACAGGAAAGAAGTCACCACCAAACAAGCAGTTTACCGTGACCCTGGAACGTAAAGAGCAATTGAAAGAACACGGTGTATTTTAGCCAGTACGAGTCTTACATTCCTGTCCTAACGAAAGCCGGAAGGACTAACAGCGATGATATTATTACGAACAAAATTAAATAATTAGATGCAAAGACAATAAATCAGTCTTTTACAACAACTTACATATTATTAAATCACTATAACCCAACCAAATTGACCGTCACATCAACTTTAACCATCCCAAAGCTCAAGAGAGGCTCTCAAAATGGTCGATGGTCGGGTAACAAATTAGTTGAAACTTAAAGGTAGGATTTGAAGTCAGTTGGAAGGATTAATTACAGCACGGGGACTCATACGTCGTATAACCCCCGTTATACGACGTATGACAATGTTAGTTGGGGCTGCCAGTCACCTGTCCTACTGAGAGCGAGTAGCGATAAGCGAGGAGGTTTTAGTCGCACCGCGAACGGGTCGGACCGCGGTGAAAATCGCCCAAGAACTTATTGGAATAAGTCGATTCGGACCGCAGCGCAGTAGGAAACAGTTCTCAGTTTTAATAGGCGAATTCGGATAGCTAGTCTGTTGAGACTTATGTAAACCGGTTGGTAGACGTTTTTTTTTAATGTGAGAGTGGTTTGCTCTTGACCTTAGTCTAGGTCAGGAATGACAAAGACAAGGTCGATGATGGAGCGAGCTTGCCCAGAAGAAGCCTGTTCACTCTAACTTTGAAGAGATTAGGGTTGTATGCGTTCGGAAACACAGAGGCAGGCAGAGATTTCCACTCTTTCGCTGTCCGCATTATAAAAGACGTTTGCAAACGCTTGCAATAAGGTGAGGATGGTAATTTACAGTGCGTCTAGATGTGCGATGATAGAAGGGGGCTGGTGGGATGAGGTCGTGGAGTTCTTGGGTACACTTTCCGAAGTACAGTTTGATTTACAAACCAAAAAACATTTATTCAAACCAGACTTATGATCGGCAACTTTTACACTTTAAAATTACACAGGACAGTCCCTCAAAGGCTCGTCTTTCGCCATTTTAGATCAAATAAATCACTTGACAATATGGGTTGGTATAAAGCGAGTCTATCAACCAGTATTTTATTTATTTTTTATCTTGCTAACTTCATCAAATTTTAATGACTTCTCTCAAAACGGTGAAGGAAAACATCGTGAGGAAACCGGCATGTCCTAGAACCACCAAATTCAAAGACATGTGACATCTACCAACCCGCGCAGAGTGGGCTGGGAGGGACTCACAGACTTCATCATCATCATCATCAGCCGGAAGACGTCCACTGCTAAACATAGGCCTCCCCCTTAGACCGACACTCCGAACGAGAATTCCGCACTTGCATCCATCGGTTGCCGGTCTCAGACTTATACGGACTTAAATCCAAGATGATCCTTCAAAAACCCTTTACGTTCCAGGGTCACGGTAACCTAATGACAGCCCCGCGACCACCGGCAGGCACTGTCTTTGACACGGGACCTACAATAATTAGTATGATTCCGGAGCGATAAATATTATAGCTAGTCGTTTCCTCGCGGGCAGTGGGGAGAGGGGTTCTTATGAAGTTGATACGACATGTGATAGCTCCGATCGTTAATTCTGTTTAATTGGATATAGGGAGTTGGACAGTTTCAGGGTAATATTAGCGAACTGTAGATGTAATAGAGTTAGCAAGTGTAGCTTAAGACTGGATCTCAGTGATTGGATGTTTACTTTAATGTAGACAAAGAAACTCATTGTTTAGCATCGATTTATTACTTCATTCCATTTTAAATGATTAATTAAACTAATTTCTCTATGACTGTACAAAAATTAAAAAGTACTAAATCTTAAATCATAACGCTTCTCTGACCTTTGAAGAATGACTTGTAATGAAAGATAAAATTAAACTGAAATATATCTGGAGTAATTTCAAAAGATCGCCCATTATTAAAGGGTTTTAGCAGAGTTCATTAATTAAGGATCGCTTAGATCTTATTACAGACTTTCTAAATATAACTTGCAAACAGTAAAATCACTGATATACAAAGAAAATTGCTGCAAGCCAAGTTATTTCGAGTTCCCCAACAAAAAACAAGACAAATATAAAAGTTCGCCAGCTCGTTTTAAATTCGCAATACTTTAAGCACCGGAGCCTTTTCTGTTTCTTTTCTTCCAACAACTCTCAATCTACAAATACACAATTGAAATTGTTTTCTCTTAAAATCGAAAACATGTAAAATTGCGAAGCGCTTCCAATACTCGATATCAGTAAAAGATCAAATAAGCATACAGCAAAAAAAATGGAAAAAATATCGCTGAAGACGGAAATACGATTGGAAATCTTATAAAGTGGTATTACGATTCAAAATTGCATAAAGTATCATCTTGGGAGGACGTTGGAGGAAATCAGATCTTATTGTAATAGTGTTTGGGTGTAGATTCGAGGGAGGTTGGCGTTCTTGATTCAATAATGTTGAGAGGTAAGGTCAGACAGACGGATTGAATTGTGTGTCGTGAGGCTTTCCATGGCTCGCCTCCGCTTTTAGCGTTCCGTTCAGAACTGAGAATGTTTGCCGTGCAAAGCCTGACATCTTGCCTTTTTACAAGTGTCTTGGGACTAATTCTAATGTATACGCTCTGAGCGTCGCCGCCGCTTTTATGAAGACTGCTTTTTATTTCTTTGAAATTGCTTGCGTCATTAAAATTCAGTCGACTATGTTGCTGTTGGTTTGTATTTATTCAACATTTTGTTTGACGACTCTATTAAATATACTAAATTTGCCTTTTCTATAGGGATCGTTAAAAATAATTAAGTTATTAAAATCCTGCCTCTGATGAGATTCACAGGTTTTTAGTCACAGTACTTACTGTTCTGTTTTGTATATATTTTCAGTATTTCAATCATAATCAACTCGATTCTATCTCATGCACTGCACACATCCACACTAAACAATCTTCTTTTAACCATCAACAAAAATGATAAACCTGTCAGAAACTCAATCCCTTACAAAAACATCAAACGACAATCACTCATGACCTACAAAGGACACAATCGTTCCCTCTCACAATGCGAGCGCACAATTTTGAGCAACCAAACAAAAATATAGCCCCGACCTTTATTTAATAGACATTTAACCTTATCAAAGTCATACATTACCTCCGTAGCGCCCAATAAATCCCTTCCGATCTCATTACAGGCCCGCGCCGTTTGTTCCGATCGTTTTACGTTACATTGCCTTGTTTGTTCGACTTATACCTCTGATATACTGTACGTAGCGAGCAATGTATACTTAGCCTTACAATATTGTATTAATGTTTTTGTAATGTGGTGCGGGAAGAGGAATTTAATTCGAAAATAATGGGTTCTAAATTGAGTATGATGTTCGTAGCGATATTATTTTTATGTTAGTAATATTAATAAAACTGTGAGGGTCATGGTGAGGGGACGAAACAAGAATACATATAATCAATATAATAGGTAGGAGAGCAGTGATGGCTCAGTGGGTATTGACTTATGAGTTGTAAGTCATCGGTTCGAACCTAGCCAAGCTTAATACTTTACTATTGTAATTTATTTGATCACCAAAATACATAATAATATAACAATGTGACATCTGCCAACCCGGACTGGGCCCTCGTGGTGGGTTATGGCCCACACCTTATCACAGAGAGGAGCCCAGTGTCCCAATACTGGGGATATTATAGGCTGATGATGAGACGAACTATCCCTTACTTTATTGTTGATGTTCTTTAGAAATATACCTAAGAAATATGAACGTAGACTTGCGTACAATTTGTATCAAATCTCAAGGGAAAAATACTTGGGTTAATGTATCTAATAGTATTAAGTTTATTTCGTAGAATTGACAAGTTTTAATATATTAGAAGAGCGTGTAATTAAAATCGTGTACCAGCAGAAGTTATTAAAGTAGAAGGAGCCAATTTATAAAGTTACTTCTTGAAGATTAATTTAATATTGTACGTAACAGTTAACAACTATGTCCTTGATGTTATTAAGCTTTTGATTTAATAAGGGTTTTGAAGATGTCAACGGGAGGCTGTAATATCATTGTTTTCTAATCACTGAAGGTATCAGCAACAACGCATCAGCAGTTATGAAATCAAAGAATTTGAATGTATGTGGTATCAAGAGTCGAGTTGGTACTAGATTTTGTAGACTCTTTAAAAGTGACGCATACTTTGTAAGTCGGAAAGTACTATTGGCTATTTCCTGTCATTTTAAAGCACAATCAGCCTATATTTTTCACCAGATCGTTTCCTCTGTGAGAGGGAATGGGCTTAAATCCACCACGCTGGCCCAATGCAGGAAGTAGTCACATGTCTGAATTATTGTTTCTAGCACGGTTTCCTCACAATATTTTCTCATCTCATCAGTTTTAACCATTTTGAGAGGAGAGGTGATGAAATAAATTATACAAATAAATAAATAATAAATAAATAAATATTCCACAACTATCACACAACGCCATCTAGTCCCAAGCTAAGCAGAGCTTGTGTTATGGGTACTAGACAACTGATAAACATACTTATATATTTCTAAATACATACATATTATAGATAAATTACACCCAGACACAGAACAAATGATCGTGATCATCACACAAACATTTGTCCTGAATGGGAATCGAACCCACGACCTCCGGCATAGCAGTCAGGGTCACTAACCACTAGACCAACAGGCCAGTCAAAGTACTGGCTTTTTACAAAACACTAATCCCAGAATAGAATGAGTAAAACAATCAAAATTTTAAACCTAAGAAAACATAATTAACAGATTTGACTTCCCATCTTCCTCTTACCTCAACACAAGCCCCCAGCCACCGCTAATACACACATAATGACTGTAACAAAGCAGACATTTTTTAATTACCCCCAGCCCCCGCATAATTGCGGTGCCTTCAAAACGAACGCAAGATCCTTACAAATGGGCCAAATTAAAAAAGGCCATAAAGGGAGGAAAAGGCCCTTCTTTTGTGTTGTATTTTTTTTCTAAACAATCTGTGTTAAAATTACCCACGTGTGGGAGTGTCGTATATGAACAATATTTTGTGTTACACCACTTTTAATTACCTGCTTCTTTTTTTTCCGGTTCGTTAAATTGATTTTTCAGGCTGTACGCTATGAATTTTGAATTACTTTTGTTTGTGTAAGTTCTTTGATTTCACTAATTTCTATTGTTTGTGTTCAGCAGACGTCTACGTTATTTTTGTTAATTTATTCAGGTAATTATTGTTTTGCAATATTTAGGTTAAGATCCCTTAATTTAAAAAAATACTATTATCGAAAGTGTAAATAGTTTTTCGACGTAAAATAGCATAATATAGAGTTTTTCCTTTAAATTGAATGTTTATTTAATTCCCAAACCAAACTTTATTCTATACCTTCGCCATAATTTACAAGTATTTTAGTTTGTCCCATTATTTTGCCAACATTTACAAAATATTGCGCAGGGACCCTCAACAAACATCATTAACGAAAAAACATGTTCTTCAAACAAGCGCTGTCTGTGAGTAAATTAAAAATATTTTTATCTTGTTCCGGGTAAAAACGTGAGCTCGCAAGTCATCAAAATAAAAGCACACACAATAAGC
This sequence comes from Agrotis segetum, assembly GCA_036375495.1. Taxonomy (NCBI): domain Eukaryota; kingdom Metazoa; phylum Arthropoda; class Insecta; order Lepidoptera; family Noctuidae; genus Agrotis; species Agrotis segetum. Next base: position 653,736 of record JAQSVV010000017.1, on the reverse strand, counting down.
AAAAAATAATTTAATTTTTTATGATTAATAAATATCTTTAGATTTTCGGACCTGTAAAACATTGCATAAGATATCCTTAAGCAAAATCTAACGGTAATGAAAATTCAAATAACATTGTAAATAACACTTTACTAAAGTGTTTCATAATTTGATTTTCTCAACTTTGTTACTTAAGTAAGTACAAAACATTACATTAATTTATAAATCAAAATTTTATAAACAAATTCAAACAAAAAGCTACTAAAATGTTAGCAACAACGCTATTCATAGAACTCGTGCTACGCTACTCGTAGCACACATGCTACGCTACTCGTTGCACAAATAATGCTACGCCACTCGTTGCTCACATGCTACGAATCTCGTAGCACTTCTTCACATCTTCGCTTCTACGAATCTCGTAGCACTTCTACGTTGCTAAGATATCTCGTAGCATTGCTACGCAGTATCTACTTGCATAAACGAAATGTTCTTGTACTTGTATATTCGAAATAGTAGAGGTTTTTGTTAGTATAACATTGCAGTTAGTTCTCAAAGCAAACAGTTTGGTTTGAATGGCAGATCTCAAGTGGTCAGGCATTGGCTTTGAGTCTGTAAGCCCTAGTAACTGCTGTATTATAATAGCTGTGTATTGAATTGATGGGAAGGATTAGATTGTAAATTGAATTCAGTATTCAATCTGCTACGGACTTCGTAGCTCGGACTAACTTGGATTAATCTGTTATGGTTTGTTATTTCGTTGTTATTTATTGAAGTAGATAGATAAGATTAAAAACAGCAAATTACTCTTATTTAGAAGTGACAATGATTTGTTTATTTAGAAAGTCATTGTTAGGGTTTTTAAAATTAATTCATAAAAGAATTCGACTGTTGTTCAGCTTGTCGTGGGTTCGATCCTCGCACAGAACAAATATTTGTGTGACCGGGTCTGGGTGTTTCTGTATGTGAGTTTCTACGTTTACAACGAGAAATTTCTGGTGGGTCCAACGTGTTATTATTTTTTTTTTTTATTAATTAATTCGTTTTGTCTTGTTAAAAAATGTTCTGGTTATAAAAAATATTATGTTACCTACGCATCAAATTGTAAGTTAATGTATCGAACACAAACAAAGAACCGTTAAAACTGCTTTTAAACATTCATGCATGTTTAAATCCGCTTGGGCTAGAAAACTCCAAAGTTAATTGACAAGAATACTCCATATCTTTTTGAAAATGGAATTGTCAATCCAACCATTGAAACTCAATTGGCGTTCCTTTGAGTCTCAAACAAAGCCCGTCACACACATGTCAATGGAGGTTTTGTGTCGCAAGCATCGCTCCACAATACTCGTCAAACGTGACTCAACAGCCTTTGACTTCTGACCCTTTGAGCTCAACTTAATTTAAAACGAATTTTAGTGAATACAAAGCATAGTTTTGATTGTCTCCCGCGCTTGGAAATCAAAGTATTCATTTCAAATTGACAGGTCAAGTAGAACCATTTTGCAATAGGGTAGATTACTGTACAAATAAATTGAGAATATATTTAGTCCGACAGTTACAATATTGAAAAATAATATACTTAAAAATAATAACATGATATTCCACAACTATCACACAACGCCATCTAGTCCCATGCTAAGCAGAGCTTGTGTTATGGATATTAGACAACTGATAAACATACTTATATATTTCTAAATACATACACATTATAGATAAATTAGACCCACACACAGAACAAATGACTGTGCTCATCACACAACATTTGTCCTGGGTGGGAATCGAACCCACGACCTCCGGCATATTTGTATGACCTACAAGTTGTTGTTTCGGGTCTGGGTGTTTGTGTATGTGAGTTTCTATGTTTGTAAACGCACCCATAACACAGGTGAAATTTCTAGTGTGGGGCAACTCTAAAAAAACTGTTTTGGGTCGCAAAACTGTCTAATCAAGAAACTGTGTCTGCTTTGCCTTGGGAAAGAATCACGATTGACTTTTAGTCAGTACGAGTCAGGCAGTTCCAAATGCTCATGGTGCAAGCGTGTTGCTACGTTTAAGTTTTGTATTATATTCCAAACCTTTGTAATTAAAATTGCATGCAATTGTCTGTGGAGATTGTTTGAGTGTCGAGTTCAGTAACAGTTGCTTTGTTTCAAGAATTAAATGCATTTACTAATTAGAAGCTTGAAGTCTAGAGAGACTGGAATGACAGTTATTTAACTTTAATTTTGTTGCGCTACCACCTTTGTATGAAAATGTAATGATACAAAACTGGCAAATTTTAAAACATTATTTAAATTGTAACCTTTTACACACATTAACTATGTATTTGGCTGAAAAATTCTAACTAGTCAGTTAAATTATCAAAAAATCACATTCATATTTTGATTTGATGCGTTGTATCTTGGTAAATATGGTTTACTCTCAACGGCCACCACTAAAACAGGCACCAGTCGTGGCCGTTGGATCAGTGCATTATTTTTTGTCTTTTGTCCCAACGGCCATCAGTGGCGGACGTTGGAAAATTTCAACTAATATTTATTTTCATTCATTGATTTTACAAAAGGAAAATATGAGTCTGTTATTTTTTAAACGACTTCAAAAAAGAAAGTTATAATTATTCTAATTTACGAACGAATTAGATAATGTAATTTATTGATACTGTCAAATAGATACAGCTTATAAATATTACAATACTTAGTAGCTTGTGCCCGCGCTATCAGTTTGCATAAAGTTCAGTAATGTTTCAATAGAATCGTATTTCCGGGATAAAGCGATTATTCCGATTTTGATTTATCTGAGTGTTAAATATCCCAACCCATTCCCTTTTTTTACGAATAAGATTAACAAACAGTTATCCACCCAACACGACAGGTTCTAACAATAGTTCCTTTTTTTCCTTCATTAAATTCCAAAGAACACACTCGTAACTAATATGGTAAGCTATTACGAATTCTCAAACAGAACTTTCCTTTAAAAAATCGACTGTTTAAACAGTAACAACAACTTTCCAATTCATTTTAAATAAAACCTCCGCACGGTCGGCGGAACATTTGTAAAGAAGCCTCCACACACGCCGCAGGATACAAAGTGACCGGCAATAAGTCTCCGCACAATAGGGGCAGCCCTAATGAGCTCCGTGGATTTATTACACACACACACACACACATGTGAGTAGACAGCTAAATATGTGTGTGTGATCTAAGTAAGGGTGAGAAGTTAACGTTAAGCTACGCTAAGCGATACTTTGTCTATTTAGAAAGCTCCGCCTTATAGAGAGTATTAAGTAAATGCAAAAATACCATTTTGATCGTTGCTCTTACTGATTTAAGAAACAAGCAAATGATGCGGTGAGCGAGTGGATCCACTCTCGCCATGACGAAAAGTTGAGAGTCAAGTTGCACGTTTAATAGTCTGGTTGCAAGGTCTGACTAATTAGGCTAAGGCAGCCTTCAAATACGCTCGTGTGGCCAGAAATCTTATACCTAGGATCAAATAAAGTGACTTTATCTTGATGTACAAATGACGTTATAGTCTTACTCCAAAAACAAAGAATTTTAATGTTAAATTATTGAGTCTTCTCAAAATACAACTATTTGTTAAGAAAATACAGCACCGCAAAGCAAGACATAGTATAGCTAGCTGTTGACACTCATTCTTTATATAAGAATGTGCTACAGTGTATACCTGTGTGTGTGTATGTGTGTGGGTGTGTGAGTGTATTATCAACCATGACCTATGGTCATTATTGTAATGTGGTGTTATTTTACTGTTGTGTAGATTGTGAAGAATGTTTTTTTATTTTAAACGGCTTAAATTATGTACACTAATAACTTACAATGTTAAGAATGCAGACTGTATGGTATTTTTCAATCATCTAAACATAAACAACACTATTTTTTGTTCATGCGAAACCCGATACACCTGTCCAATATTTTGTGTAAAAAATCACAAAGTTATAAGCTTGTATAGTTGTTCGTTCAAAAACATGCTCATTTCGGTAGGTTCATTAGGTACCTAACCATACGGTGATTATATTGTAATTTACTTGTAATAAAATTAAATTCAATTTTTTTGAAAAAATACAACATGGTGTAAAAATTATTGGAATCGAATCAGTTACTAAGTCTGAACAAACTATATTCAGGTTTCGCATATACTAAAAATAATGTTGTATATTATAAAGCTAAAGAGTTAGATAGTTTGTCTAGTTGAACGTGTTTATCTCAAGAACTACAGGGTCGGAATTATACAATGTAATTGAACCATGTCATGAGACGGTTCGAGATGGCACCGAAGGAGAACTCTTGAAAAAAATTGGAGTAGGCCGACACCAGTTGTAAGACTGGACAGTGCGGACTACGATAAAAGTCATCATCATCATCAGCCTATAATGTTCCCACTGCTGGGACACAGACCTCCTCTCTGTGAGAGGGAGTGAGCCATAATCCACCACGCGAGCCCAGTGCGGGTTGGCAGATATCACAAATGTCTTCGAATTTTTGGTTCTAGGATATGCTGGTTTCCTCACGATGTTTTCCTTCACCGTTTTGAGAGCAGTGGTGATGAAATAAATTACACAAAGTAATGCGCCTGGCGGGATTCGAACTCATAACCTACAACTCGTTAATCGGGACCGATACCACTGGGCCACCACTGCTCACACAACACAACAACAATAAAAAAACAGTAGTTGCAATAAATAAATAAAATAAATAAAATAAAATGTCTTTATTATCAGGCATCGAGGCCCATAATGGTACACTTACATCAATGCGAATTAAAAATAGACAATTAGAAAAATTACAATTTAAAATCCAGATTAAAATTATAGATTAACAGTATACTAGAATAAATCAAATTTGAAATTATAAAATCAGAAATTAAATTACAAAATTAAAATAATATTAAAATTTGATTAAAGTTGTCTCTTATATGCGGCACTATATGTAACTTGTCTGTCACAGCAGTGTCGCACATAAGAACAGTCCAGTCTATTCGCTATCATTTTCAGAACGGTGTTGGAGCTGGCCCGCACTCTACGCACTAGTGATGCGCAGCGTTTCCGCATGGTCGCATAGAAACAATCTGTGCGTGCCAACGCAAACATACCTGAAGCGCTGCAGTAGCGCGGCAGCCCCAAAACCGCCCTGAAAGCGTTATTAAATTGAACACGAAGGGTACTGTATCGTTTCTGCGTGTAATTAGCCCACAGGCTGCAGGTGTACATGGACGTGCAATACGCTCGGAAAAGAGTTATCTTTACGTCATCCGAGCACCGCGCGAACCTGCGGGCCAACATATTCGCCCTCCTCGATACAGCCCTTCGTTCCCGTTCCATATCAGCATGATCTCTGAGGTCAGCCGTGACAATATGCCCTAGATATTTAAACTGATGTACCCTGTCTAAGGGTACACTGTTGAGATGTACATGTGGCACCTTGTCCGGGCATTTGGCACCGCCAGCCTCAAAGACCATGTACTGACTTTTCTTAACATTATATATCAGTCCATGTTTAATAGCGTAACCCTCACATGTCGCTATCAACCTCCTCAGGCCACATATCGACGCACTCAGCAGAACCATGTCGTCCGCATAGCTTAGGTTATTGACACATGTGTCATCTATATGGCAGCCAACATGCTGTCTGCTCAGCGCGACGATCAGCGCATCCATGTAGAGGTTGAATAGCGTTGGAGAGGTCAGTCCGCCCTGTCTAACACCGCATTCCAAGCGATATGGCTCCGACATTGCCCCCGCCCACCTGACGCTGTTGACCTGATTCGTATACCAATATTTCAAGATAGCAACCAGTTCTTGTGGTAGGTCAGTACTCTCAAGTTTTTCCCACAACAGGTCATACGCCACCAAATCAAAAGCCCTGGACAAGTCGAGGAAGCATGCATATACCGGGGTTTTACGATCATTATAGTATCTGACGGTCTGCTTAAGACACAGTAAATATAACAATAAAAGTATCTTAACGAATTGTTGTAATTATACAGTTTTGGTCTGATTTAAATTATTTTGTAAATCGATTTTATTATAGAGCCTACCTTAATAGAAAGATTGTTCCATCGACATGCTAAGATATTTTACTAATAAAATGTTCTATTTTCACAGGTATGTGGAGATCTACAAGCTCGCAAATCAAATGCTTTTCGTAAGTAAATTAGACAATAGTAGAACACTTACATTAGTTTTTTACATCAGCAGTCTTGAGTCTTGAATCAGTCTTTTAGGACTTTGAATTACTTATAATAATACACAATATATCTATGGAATATATTTTATAACCCCTTTACTGGTATTAAGAACTCAGAAAAACAATCACTTAATCTTAGATTCTAAATTGAAACCCTTTAAACTGAAAAGCAACAAGATAGCTGGTAAAATGCTAGACAGTTCACGATGAGTTATGAAGAAAATAAAGTGATAATAACCTCACTTATCTAAAGGCTTATTCCACAGCTATATAGCAAATAAACAAGGGTACATACAGCCACTCATTCCCGTGATTTACAACTCTATTCGTCGTTACGGCACCCATGGGGGCTCGGAAGAGGGGCTTGAATTGGGAGGCTACGTAACTGAGACCTCAATGTGAGCATTGTATGTGGTTAAAAATACTAGGGGTTTAAATGGAGATAAACACCATGATGGTCATTAGGTATGTCACTACTTAATAAACGCAAGGTGTTCTACCATCGTGTAACTCTAATAGCACAAAACCTCTCGTGGAGTAACTCAGCCCATTTTAAAGAACAATTTTTGTTCTAAGACTACACGTTGTATAATATTTTTTATATTAGTTATGTAACTCTGTCACTAATCATGTGACCAATTTATTGTAAAAAAAGAATTTTGTTGTTGCGGTAGCGACTGTATAGTTGAATGGATGTAATGTATATATCCATTCAACTTTAGAGGAGTTTTTGGGTCAATTTGTGTTTTTTTTTTTTTTTGTAACTTAAATGTAAGTAAATAATTAAGTGTTCGACAGTTGTTCACAATTGGACTTATGCGGTCTCTATTCCCGCACATAACAAATTAATATTGATGATAACATGAAGTGGTTTCGGGTCTGAGTGTTTGTGTAACTTTATGTGAGTTTAAGTTATTATAAGCTGACTCACGACACAAGAGAAAATCCTAGGGTGGAGAATATAATTTTTAATACGGTAGTAAGGTAAGTGGTAGCGCCATCTCCTTTTTATTCCACAAACCCTTTGGTGGCGCCATCTCTTTTTATTCCCTCAAACCCTTTTTTGATTTGATGCAAGTATCAGAACGGGCGATGAAAGCGCCCTCTTCCCTTTTAAAACGCACGCCCGACGCATACACGCCGTCGTCGAAGAGTCAAGAAAGAATTGTGCTGCTGGAAGGCCGCGCACGCACCGCTCCGCGCTCGCGCCGTATTCGTACCGCGCCGCATTCGTACCGCGCCGCATATAAAACTGTTGTGAAGCCACCCGCGGGTGTGATCGAGTGATTGTGAGCAAGGAACTCTGTGCTGTATCGTGAAGACGCCAACGGTCGCCATCTTACCCCAGCCCGACAAGAGGAAGAAGAAATAAGCCAGGTAGGCGTGCTTCCCTTCTCACTCCGAACCCACTAATCGCCCGTTCATCATCAGCCCATAGCTTCTAGGCGATTACCAGCCATCCTTTTCAATATACAGTCCACTTAAAATAAAAACAAAATTTCGCAAATCGCTATACATGGCGTAATACGCGCCATTTTTGGTCCTTTTCGAGCGGATTAAATATCCATTTTGCTCTAATCGAGCGGATTATATCCATATTCTCGATTATTCGCGTAGGTATCTTCTAGAAGTGCCTACCTAGGTAGTTGTAGAACCTATCTACACTCCTAGATAATAAAATTTACCCAATACGTGGTTACTTCCCGCATCGCAGTAGGTAATATACTCTTACGTAGCTACCTACTACAAAACGTAATTATTAATTGAACTTTAACAATCGTCTTGTAAATTCCTTATTTCAAGCGCCTTTTAGTTCTACCGCCTTTAAAGTTGTTGCATAAATAAGAACAACTACCGCATAGCCGCATAAATAGGTACCTACTTATTTTAGTTTACACGGTTTAATTAATTTACCCGCATAAACATGTCGAATAAAAATAAGCCATGTATTTCGGAGGATAGCGAATTGACTATCTTGGAAGCTAAACGTAATGTTTTATTTGAGCGTATTCAAAACATTTACGAGCGTTCAAAGACTGCCAATTCTACCGAAGTTAGCAGGGAATCATTTCTTAGCTACTGTGTGACTGTAGATAATATTCGATCTGAATTTCATAGTTTATTGGACGCTTATAACACAAAATTACTTTCTATCAATTCTGAAACCCAGCCGAATTATCAGGCGTACACCTCATTCGAAGATTTATATTGTATCGTTAAACGCATACAGTCACAGTTAGAAGGTAGACAGTCCGCACAAACCAGTGCTGGTCACCCGGCCCCGTCCGTCCGAGCACCGAGACTGCCTGCAATCGAACTCGTGTCATTCGATGGCGATATACGGAACTGGCCATTATTTTATGCAAGTTTCAAATCAACAGTGCACGACAATGGCTCTTTGACAGATGCTGACAGGTTGTACTATCTAATAGGTAAGCTGTCGCCGAAAGCGCAATCCGTATTCGCAGGTGTCACACCCAATGCTGAGAACTATCAGGTCATATTCCAGTCGCTCCTTGATAGGTACCAGGATACTCGTGTCCTCGCAAGTACGTACTTGGATCAAGCCCTAAATCTTAAATTGTCAGGTCCCGCGTCATTAACTAACTTCCAGTTGTTCATTGACAACTTTGTAACAGCAGTCAATTCCCTTAAAAACTTAAAATTAAAAAACCTTTCCGACTTTATGTTGTTACAATTCGCAATGAAAAAGTTCGATACGGAAACCATTCGTGCTTTCGAGATGACGGAACGTAGTCATGAAATACCCACACTAGATAGTTTTGTTTCCTTCATCAAAGATCAGTGTCGAATATTTAACATGACGCAGCCTAGTCCATCTAGCTCGTCAAGTAATAATAATAGTAAACAAAAGTCGACTAAATCGCGAAATAATAACTCGGTCCCTAATCCGCAATCGTACGTAGCATGTTCGGAATCTAATAATAATAATCCGCATAAGTGTCTGTGCAATAATATTGTACATGAACACTTTTATAAATGTTCCGCTTTTAATAATTTAACTCCGACTGCTCGTTTTAAGTGCGTAAAAGAAAATAAAGCTTGTGTTAATTGCTTAAGTATAAAACATAAATCAAGCGATTGTTCAAGCAAAACCAAGTGTCGTTCATGCAATCAGCGCCACCATACGTTATTGCATTTCGATAAAAAATCTTCATCTCATGAACCCGGTAACGACCTAGTTTCTAGCCCACCTGTTTCTACGTCATCACCGCAGGGACAGTCTGCTCGCGCTCGTACAGCGGCGCCTGCCCCTCCCGCGTCTCAGCCCGAAGTTTCTTTGTGTGCTACGTCTGTCGCGCTCGCACGCAGGCAGCGCTCACGCACTTGCGAAGCCAAGCAGCAATGTACGGCATCCAATACGATATTGCTAGCAACCGCGCAGGTTATCATTTACGATGTAAACAAAACTCCGTGCGTGGTCCGTTGTTTGCTTGATAGTGCATCACAAAGTAGTTTTATTACTTCGGATTGTTTTAAACGTCTTGGACTGTGGAATAACTTAAAAAATACTAACTTAGTAGTTAAGGGAATCGGTGGTTCAGAAAAATCATGTAAGGGTTCCGTAGATATTAAAATACATTCGCGTTTTAATAAACATATTAATTTTAACGTTTCCTCGCTTATCGTGGAACGCATAACGGACATATTGCCAAACGATCATGTGGACGTGTCCTTACTTACGCACCTCGAGTCATTGCCACTCGCAGATGCTGACTTTGGCCAGCCGGGGAACATCGATGTTTTGATCGGGGCTTCAGTATTTCCGCACTTATTACTACCTAATGTTGTACGTAATAATAATAAGCTATATATTTACCTCCCGCTATTGAGACGGTACTTGGGTATGTGGTTATGGGTTCCGTACCTACATCACATACTTCTCATTATACTACGTCTTGTTGTTCTGTTCTTCAAGAAAATAATATTGATTCTCTCCTCAAGCGATTCTGGGAGCTTGAAGAGATATCCGCACCGCCCTCGCTGAGCCGCAAGGATCTCGAGTGTGAAGAACATTTCCGCGCTACCACTGTTCGTGACGACAGTGGCAGATATACTGTGGCGTTGCCATTCTGTGGCGACCCTTATTCGCTAGGCGACTCGTACGCTGCTGCGCTTAGACGGTTTTATTGTTTAGAACGCAAACTTGATGCATCGCTTAAATTGCGCGGCGCCTACAATGACGTCATGCGTGATTACATCAATAAGGGTTTTTTGAGTCCGTTTGTTAACAGCGAGAGCAATTCTCTTCCTTCGTATTATATCCCGCATCACGGTGTAGTTCGCGAAGATAAGGCTACCACTAAACTTCGTGTGGTTTTAGACGCTAGTTGTCGAACTACATCGGGTCAATCGATCAATGATATTTTGCATGCCGGCCCGAATCTACAGGGTGATTTATTTAACATCATAATTAATTTTCGTCTTTTTCAAATTGCTCTCTCGGCTGATTGCCGCCAAATGTTTCTCAACATCGGTGTTCGAGAATCTGACCGTAGATTTCAACGAATCTTTTATCGTTTTGACAATAATGAACCTATAGCCGTGTATCAGTTTAATCGTGTTTGTTTTGGCATGAAGTCCAGTCCATATCACGCGTTACGAGTTGTCCGCCAGTTGATCGCTGATGAAGGCGACAACTTCCCCGCTGCCGCAGCTGCTGCTTCTTCCGCTTTATATATGGATGATATTGCCTGCAGCGTCAGATCCGCTCCGCAAGCAATTTCGCTTTGTGAAGAGCTTATTCAGCTTTTCAAGCGAGGCCAATTTGATCTTGTCAAATGGACAAGCAATTCTAAAGAGGTTCTCTCGCACATACCTGATTCTCACAAGGCTTCTCCAGACATTGAGTTTGAGAAGTCAATACCGCATAAGGTTCTTGGCTTACGCTGGGACAAATCAAGTGATAGTTTTCGGTTTGACGTCGTACCGCCAGACGACAAGTGCACCAAACGCACTATGTTGTCCACAGTAGCTCGACTATGGGATATTATGGGTTTTGTGGCTCCCACAATTTTGTACGCCAAGCTCTTGATCAAAGAGCTTTGGTTATCAAAGTGTGAGTGGGACGACGCACCTCCCGACCATATTGTCGCCGCGTGGAAACAATTTTGCATTGAACTTTCCACACTCAACCAAATTGTTATACCGCGTCATCTGGGTTTGGTGGATGGATGTACCGTTAATTTGATAGGTTTCGCTGACGCTAGCGAACGCGCTTACGGCGGAGTCGTATATTTACAGGTCTGCATTGGTTCTAACTACTCTGTGCAGTTAGTATGTGCCAAGTCCAAGGTCTCGCCTGTCAAAACCATTTCGGTTGCGAGACTGGAGTTGTGCGCGGCCCTTCTGTTGTCCCAGTTGCTTCGCAAGGTTCAGAACACAGTTTCGCCCCAGTATTCCATTAATAAAATATACGCGTTTACTGACTCCAAGGTAGTGCTCGCTTGGATTTATTCTTCTCCTCATCGCTGGCAGACTTTTGTCGCCAATCGCGTTACTAAAATAATTGAACTCATTCCGGCTTCTTGTTTCAATCACGTCGCAGGTATTGAAAATCCCGCTGATTGCCTGTCTCGTGGTGTTACTCCAGCTAAACTTCTGCAGCATGCTTTGTGGCATCGTGGACCTTCTTGGATTTCCCATGATCCGTCAGAATGGCCGATTCATCCCTTTGACCATAGTGCAGAGGAAGTAAACTTACCAGAACGGAAGTCTGTCTCTCACCCCGTGATTGCTGAGGTTGCCGAATCTCCGATTTATGCACTCGCACTACGCATGTCGTCGTGGTCTAAGTTACTGCGCACCATAGTTTATGTCTACAGGTTTCTTGGGCAACTACCTAACGGGACTTCTGTTTCAGGCTCCGATCTTGAAGTTGCAGAGTTTAGATTATTGCGAGCTGTGCAGGCTGTTCATTTTAGTAAAGATATTCAAAACTTAAAAAATAATGTTCCTTGCTCTCTCACTCTTCTTAAGCTCAAGCCGTTCCTCGATGAGCACGGCATCATTCGTGTTGGTGGTCGTCTGTCGAATTCGGACGAACCTTACAACTACAAGTATCCTTGTATCTTACCGCGTCAAGACCATGTGGTAAATCTTCTTGTTGATTTTTATCACAAGAAATATCTCCATGCCGGTCCAGAGTTGCTTATGTCCTTAATCAGGCATAAATATTGGATTTTAGCTGCACGGCGAGTAATTCGCCACAGAATACATAAATGTAACATCTGTTTTAAATTCCGTCCACGTCCGGTCTTTCCTCTCATGGCAGATCTTCCTAGCCAGCGTGTAAACCAAGTAGATAAGGCGTTTACACATACCGGTTGTGATTACGCAGGACCACTGCAATACACACCAGTTCGTGGTCGAGGTGTTAAAAGCCGTAAAGCTTGGTTATGTATTTTCACATGCTTAACAACACGCGCTACGCACATTGAAGTTGCGACGGATTTAAGCACTGTGTCATTTCTCGCAGCTCTTAAACGATTTCTTTCACGACGCGGCCCTATACAGTGTTTGTATACGGATAACGGCACTTGTTTCGTGGGTGCAAGTTCATACTTACGCGATCTCTATAAATTTCTCAATAAGGAATATCGCACACATCTACAGGAGGAACTTTCCATTAATCACATAGATTGGAAGTTTATTCCGCCTGCTTCTCCACATTTCGGCGGTTGTTGGGAGAGCATGGTTAAAGTAATTAAAACGCATCTCTTCAAAGTTATAGGTCAACAAATCCTCTCTTATGAAGAGCTTTTAACTGTCCTCGCTCAAGTCGAGGCACTGGTTAACTCGCGTCCGCTCACGGCATTGAGTAGTGACCCTGCTGAACCATCCGCGTTAACTCCTGCGCATTTCTTGAACACAGCGCCATTGTCGTCACTCCCCGCTCCTGAAGCAGACTCTTCTAGCTTGCTTCAGAGACATACTTTGCTTGATAAACTCGTGCAGACGTTCTGGCAGCGCTGGCGTTCAGAATACCTTCACCAACTTCAGGCTAGATCTAAATGGAATAGTCCTGCATCCCCTATACAGGAGGGCACGTTAGTCATTATCATAAATGATAATTCACCGCCACTTTCATGGCCATTAGGCATTGTTGAAAAATTACATACATCTAAAGATGGTACAACCCGCGTTGTTACCGTGAAAACCGCAAAGGGTAGCTATGTGCGCCCTGTTGTACGTCTCTGTCCGCTACCGACTCAGTGAGATCTAGCTTGAAGTTGGATCTCTTTCATAGTTTAGGTATTTTAGTTATAATTGTTCCGCTATAATGTAATTAATTTAAGTTTTGTAACGCAGTCTTAGCATATGAATAGGTTATGCGGTAGTAGGTATACCTTATATAGCTAAGTACTTTTTTTTAAAGGCAACCCTTTAAGGCCGGGGGAAATGGTAGCGCCATCTCCTTTTTATTCCACAAACCCTTTGGTGGCGCCATCTCTTTTTATTCCCTCAAACCCTTTTTTGATTTGATGCAAGTATCAGAACGGGCGATGAAAGCGCCCTCTTCCCTTTTAAAACGCACGCCCGACGCATACACGCCGTCGTCGAAGAGTCAAGAAAGAATTGTGCTGCTGGAAGGCCGCGCACGCACCGCTCCGCGCTCGCGCCGTATTCGTACCGCGCCGCATTCGTACCGCGCCGCATATAAAACTGTTGTGAAGCCACCCGCGGGTGTGATCGAGTGATTGTGAGCAAGGAACTCTGTGCTGTATCGTGAAGACGCCAACGGTCGCCATCTTACCCCAGCCCGACAAGAGGAAGAAGAAATAAGCCAGGTAGGCGTGCTTCCCTTCTCACTCCGAACCCACTAATCGCCCGTTCATCATCAGCCCATAGCTTCTAGGCGATTACCAGCCATCCTTTTCAATATACAGTCCACTTAAAATAAAAACAAAATTTCGCAAATCGCTATACATGGCGTAATACGCGCCAGTAAGGTAAAGGTAAGTTTACCTTTTATAATTTCTAAGAAGGTGTAACAAGATCCACGATTCAAAAACTTGTCAAGTTCAATGTTCTAAATAGGCTCAACAGCTCTATACGACCAATTTACTGAAGTGAAAGATGGAAGTAATCGTTTTGAGTGAGGGACCACGATTACAAAGCCTTCGTGCCTACTTTAGGAGCTGTAAGAAGTCCCCTAGGAAATATGTCTGAAAGATTGTAATAAGGCCGATTGATATGGTTGTGTCGACAAATATAAACTGAAAGGTTATATATAGCAAAGAGCGAGTGTTTATGGCTAAAAATAAGCATTCGAAAGTTAATTTCTACAAAAAAAAAAATGGAGAAAAGGTTTTGATTGTATTTTTTGATAAAAAAAAGGTTGCACTCCAGGAGTGCCGGTAGAAGTGAAAACTTTTTTGTTACTATGTTTTATTTTTAATTTGAATGACGTCTTACTCATTTTCGATCAGGGTCACGTGACCCTGACGCGAGTTTTGGTCACGTGACCCTGACGCGAGTTTTAAATTTTTTACCCATTACAGAAAAAGTGTACAACGCCGCTAAAGAAGTTTTCACTTCAAAAAAACTGCATATTTCACTAGATGTTATGACTGAAAAGGCTTTTATACTAAGAAACGATTACACTAGTTTACAAGGTTTTTTACCCAAAGATGAAACTGATATGTATCGGTAGAGTTATAAACCCTTACTTAAAAACTGAAGTTGAAAAAAAAATTAGGACGTCAAATTTTGGAAATATTCATTATTTTTATTATCTATCATTATAATACAGTTATCTCAAAACAATTAAAAATGGCTCGTTTTACTCCTTTCTTTCATACTGATTAGTATCAATATCTCTTATTAAGGACCAGCAGAACCCGATAACTAGCAATTTTATCCCAAAATCCTTTGTATCTTTCCTCGAAACCCTTTAAATCTCGGTTAAACGTTCACCATGCTCATCACTCACGCTTCCCAGGTTCTCAGGGACAAAATCCAGATAAGAATGTAAAAACTGATTTTTTTTTGGTAATTCCTCAATAATTTAGAAATAATTCCTGCATAATTCTTAAATTTATTGTTTCCCAGGAAATGTTTCACTACCCCAAAGGAATACTGAGCATCTTTTTCAACATTGGTTAAGTAACCATCAAAATTTTTATTCCTTGATATCTTACTTATTTGTGGTTTGTAAGTGATGTAATATCAGGATATTGTCCCTATGTGCTTTCAGTTTTTGTTGTTAAAAACGGTAGTTTCAGTGAAGCAGAAGTAACAGTCAGTAGTATGAACTTGCGGGTTCTCTCCATATCATTAGTATGCAGATTCGCAAATGGTTTTTTTTTATGCAGCTCCGTTTAATAAAATACTTCTGCAATTTCCCCACACTACACTAAGAACCCATTTTTATCAAGGTTTCTTACCGAGATTTGCAAGCAATGGAAATACGCTCGTGTTACGGCTTCAGTGAGAGGTCTCTTAATTTTTGGAAAAATATATTGGCCACAAACATAGCAAAAGTTATTTGGGTTTAATTTTACACTATCTTGGTGACATTTTAAAACAAATAAAAATGCTTAAATAATACATAAACGCAATTAAAACAAACTAAACTGCGACACCGCGAACAAGTTAACTTAAAAAGTTTAAATGTGGGTATTTCAAAAATTTGACGTGATAAAAATATGACACATTATTTTTTGTAGTAATGGGATGGGTAGAAAACATATCCAATATAAATTATCTTTGGGTAAAAGAAAAACTTTTTTTTGTAAACTAGTGTTATTTTTATGAATTTAAAAATTATTTGGCAGAAAATAAATTGGTAATTTCACATTTCATGCCCGTGACATGTTGCCAAAATACCAATAAATAACTTCGATTATTTAACAAACTTAAGTTTCTTTCCCAAAATTGTATATTTATTATTATTGCTCCTTTATCTAATTCATTTTCACTACTAGAAATGCATTTTCACGCTACAGCGCTGCTCACCACGCAATAAACACTGCTTATAAGCGGTTAAGCGTAAATCTCACCAGCTCATTTACTGTCCCTCTCTAACACCAGGAATTAATTAGAGAAAGTGAGACGGAAGATATAAGATTTTAAACTGACATGGTCACTATTATACATATTAGGGTTTAAAACGGGATATTTACCATGTTTATTATTTGTTTTGAGTTTCCGATATTTCGGCACTGTTGCAAGCACCATGATCACGGATGAACTGAAGTTTTTGCGGGTGGATTTTATGAGCAGACAAATCGGTCTACCCTCCGTCTCGTTCGTTTTTTGCGTTCGACTCCACTACCATTGTCACTAGTCTCACTCACAACACGATATTGTTCCCGACACACAAAACTCACTGTATCTGCTCGCGAGGTAGTTACCGTGTTTTTTGGGTTTTTACACAATTGGACCACTGGGTTCCAGGCCCTCGACAGTTGAAACCCATCCTCACGATTGAAATTTTTATATTTCGTGATTTCAATCGCTTCACGAACCAATCTCGGTATGTAGTGGCGTTCTGTCGAGATGACCTGAGGGTTATGTAACTCGATCCAGTGGTTAGGACCCGATTCCAATAGATGTTGAGCTATTGCTGATTTTTGGATATCGTTGTTTTTCACTGCCCTAATGTGTTCCGATATTCTGCAAGCTACAGTTCGCTTAGTCTGCCCGATATACGCCTTTCCACAGCTGCAGTCTACTTTATAAACACCGGGTTTCTCCAACGGGAAGTTGTCCTTCGGCGAACGCAACATTTGAGACACCTTCTTGAATGGAGTGAAGATAGTCTTTACGGCATACTTTCTAAGAATGTTTGCAACCTTATCTGTCACTCCCTTCACGTATGGCAAAAACGCTGGTTGTCTCTCAACCTCGCACTTCCGGTGTTTATGTCCAGTTTTATGCCTGCGCTGTTCAATTTTTACCGTATAGCCATTCCTCTGTAGGACCTTCTGTACGTGTGCTAGCTCACCTCGTAAATGTTCTTCGTCACATAAATCATATGCGCGGTTTGTGAGTGACGTCACTACAGAGTTCAGCTGTTTGGGATGGTGGTGTGAATCAGCGTGTAGGTATCGATCCGTATGAGTAGATTTTCGGTAGACTGAATGCCCCAGAGAACCATCAGTACGTACCTGTATCTTCACGTCCAAGAAAGGAATTGTTCTCTCGTTTTCCATCTCATAGGTAAAATTAATTTTGCTATGTATGCTGTTTAGGTGTGACAAGCATACTTTTGCATCTTCTTCATCTCCTTCAATTATTGCAAAAACGTCATCGACATACCTCTTCCACAGTTTGATAGGTGTGAGTGCAGTGGAGATAGCCAGTTCTTCAAAATGCTCCATCCAAATATTGGCTACCACAGGAGCTACTGGACTGCCCATAGCTACACCATCAATCTGCAGGTAGTACTGACCTTGGTAGATGAAGTAACAGGTAGACAAACAGTGATGTAATAACTTACTGTATTCTACCGGGATGTTGTTTTCTTGCAATTTCACCTTAACTACCTCCATACAGTCCACCACTGGTACGTTTGTAAATAAGGACTCAACGTCGAAACTGACCATTGCATCATTTGGTTGGAGTTCTATGGACTGCAGGATGTCTATGAAATGCCGAGAGTCTCTTACGTAAGACGTTGAGTGCCCAACTAAAGGTTGAAGCACACAAGCCACATGCTTCGCTAGGTCATACGTGGGTGAGTCAATCTGACTGACTATCGGACGTAATGGAACACTCTGCTTGTGTACTTTTGGCAAACCATATAGTTTTGGTGGCTGTACGTTTCTGGGACGGAGCAAGTATTTAACCGTATCTTCAGGAATCACATGTTGACACTCTTTTATCATTTTGCATGTACTTCGATGTGTTCGTGCCGAAATATCGGAAACTCAAAACAAATAATAAACATGGTAAATATCCCGTTTTAAACCCTAATATGAGACGGAAGGTTAAATATGTTTATGTCTTGCGTAAAATATTGCTTTTAGGAAAAAGCAAACTTCGAAAAATAACGTGCGGTTGTTTTAAACAACTTTGTTTGAAGCGAAGTTGCATTTTTATTTTTTTATCTACTATTCAACTCATCTTACACTATCTGAAGATGTGTACCAAACATCCAAATCCGTAGTTTATGCGTTAAATAGTAACAAATATTCATACAAACTTTCACATTTATAATATTATATAGGAATATATTAGCAATAGTATCTGTTGAGTAACATCATTGTATGTGTGAAAGAGTGTATCAATTACGTATGCATGTGTGTGTCGCCCTAATTTATCCGAGAAAATATTGGGGAGGAACAGTCGAAAATAAATCAGAATAGTGCAAGCACTTATTTTAATTACCAAGAATTCCCACTAGCTAAATTGAACCTTAAGTCTATTACAGTATCATTCGATACAAAAAACAGTGGTATTAATGATCTTCATATATTATACCCTTGAAATTATAAGCTTCATTCAAAAATTTATATTGGAAAAATCGATAGTCATAACATTGAAAAGATTTAACTCGCATTTAAGTTACCACTTAAGTTAGATCACATAAAGTACTAGTAGATGAATAAAAGATAATAAATATCTTTCGAAAATATCAACATTAAACCCACATTCAAGTTACCACTTTAAGTTAGATCACTTAGAGTACTAAGTATAAGTATAGGACAGACATCTCAGAGTACTTAGTCAAGTACACTTCGCCAAGTGAATGTACTGCTCTCAGTTAAAAGCCCCGAGTTTCGACGCAAAGCCATGACTCCCTGACAGTTGAGAGTATTGCATTTATGTTTCAACAATCGACCAGTTTTAAAATGTGGTTTTAAAAGAACGGTGGAACTGTCAGAAATACTAATGGTCTCGTATTATTTTATGCTTTGTTTGATAGTATATAAATTGTTTTCGAATGCAGTTATAAATACTGTTTTTTCTTGCCGTTGGTTTGGTCAGAGATTCGAATACTGAAAGAAATATTCGAAGCTAAATAAAGCGGTCAACTTTAACCCGGCGCCAATGACGCTGGGTCAAATTGACCCGAGGCAACTTTAAACGAACATATTTTTATTATGGTTCGGTCGCATGTTTTGAAATTTCGTGTAGCTGGAGATACAGCCCCCCTCTACCCGCCACGTTCATATGATCTGTGTGACAATGATCGCGGATCAAGATACACGCGCTTCAAGTTGAAACGGGTAAGTATGACCCAGCGTCATCGCTACCGTCGTAATTTCGTGACTTATTTTTATTCGTTACTTTAGTGTTCAATGTTAATTTTCTTTGTTATTTTTTAGTTTCTTTATAAAATGTCAGTAAAAAATGATCTGGACAGAATAATGGCGTTATTAGAAGACTCGGATTGTGATAATGAAGATTCCTCCTCGAATCCTGTAGATTCCCGGGCCGCTCCGGACATTGACGATGATGACCCTTATTTCAGCGTAATAACAACAGCTAAAGTAAATAAGATGAAAGTTATAGGATCTCGAAAACGTTGTCAAACATGTCCATCAAAGAAAGATAAGAAAACATCGCACACTTGTCAGGCATGTCGCATCTTTGTATGTCCAGACCACTATGTGTCATACTGCAATAATTGCAGCAGTTTGATGGCTGTGATCGAGGGAGAAGAAGACTTATCACTATTTTTTTTATATAATAAGTTTTTTTTATCTCTGTTTTAGTCAATAAGACTATAAATTCCTATTGTTTCTAATAATGAATAACTAAAAATTAAAATATATCAACATATTACGTTTTTATAGTTGAATTCGTATGTGTTACTGAAAATGTTAATAAATAATGATTTATTTGATTAATAATTATTATTTTTATTTCAGTATCTAACCATAATCCATTTTTTTGATAAACAATAATAAAAATAAAGGTAACTAAAAGAAAAACTATTAAATATATAAAATAAGTTTTTATTTTGGGTCACCATGACCCGGTGTCATCGTCGCCGTTATTATTTTCACGTCATTGGCGCCGGGTTAAGACTATTTATCGATGTTTCTTAACCAAACCTTCAAATTGCCTTGTGTATTTGCTTCTGCCGTGTTATGCCCATAGTATTTATATTTGAGAAAACATTAAATAAATAAAATAAAATAGCCTTTATTCTACAACCAACTTACAAAATTACAATAAAATTTCATAACATGCAACAATTATACAAAACATAATAATATATATATATTTATTTAATATTTAATCTGAATTTTTAATTTTATTGACATGTCAAATTTAAGTATTATAATTTAATTTTGATTTTAATTGCTCATAAATAATATATAATTTTTATTTTATTAACATGCATTTCACTTAATTAGTCAGTAGTAGTCGCCTCCTTGGCGTAGGCCTCCCCCATTCTTTTCCAGAATTTTCTGTTTCTGGCTTTGGTCATCCAGTTTGGTCCTAGTCTTTGTATAAATATGTCTGCCCATCTTTTCCTTTGTCGTCCTCTAGATCTTGTTCCTTCTCTTGGGATCCATTCTATGACTTTTTTGGTCCATCTCTCATTTGCCATTCGACATATGTGACCCGCCCAGTTCCATTTTAGAGCCCGCACTCTCTCAACAATGTCGGTCACCTTTGTTAATTTTCTTAAATCTTGATTTTTAATTTTATCTGAAATTCTGATTCCTAACATACTTCTTTCCATTTTGCGTTGACATATTGCTAACTTATCTTCCTCGCTTTTTCTTAGTGACCAACTCTGACAACCATATGTCAAACATGGTAAGATTGCTATCTCAAAGAGCTTTCTCTTAATACTAATATGTATTGATTTATTTTTTTGAGAAAACATTAGATTTTGTCAAATAGTTGACTATTGTTCTACTGTCATCATCATCATCAGCCGGAAGACGTCCACTGCTGAACATAGGCCTTCCCTTTAGACCGCCACACCGAACGACAATTCGCCACTTGCATCCATCGGCTGCCCACGACCCTCACGATGTCGTCGGTCCACCTAGTGGGAGGCCTGCCTACGCTGCGTTTTCCGGTCCGTGTTCGCCACTCGAGAACTTTTCTTCCGTATCGATTGTCAGTTCTTCGAGCGATATGGTCTGCCCATTGCCACTTCAACTTGCAAATTTTTTGTTCTACTTTTTATTCTACTGTGTGTTTGTTCTACTGTATTATTGCCAAAATAAGTGAAGTTTAATTTTATTCCTTTCCTTAAGCCCCAGAAAAACACGAAATAAAATGCCTTACCTACTTAACTCTTTTTATATTTTTAAACTAAGAAAACCTTAGAGAGACAGCTACAAACCATCCCTCGTCAACAATTGGATAACACGACACGTGCCGCGAACCCGGGGCGGTACACCCGACACACCGACAAGACCGACAGACCAAACACGCCCGACAGACCAAACACGCCCGACAGACCCGACACGACCGACAGACCCGACACGCCCGACGAGTTACACTCACCGTAATCCGGAACACCCTACGCGTGTCTTCCTGCCACGGAAACACGGATCACGGGTCCAAATAAATGTATTTGGACCCGTGATCCGTGTTTCCGTGAAAAGCCAAGAAAATCTATTTTCTTGGCTTTTCACGGAATTTTTCCATATTATAACTTTTTTTTTGTTATGGTATTATAAAGGACTACTTAGCTGACGAAAAGTTTTTAATAAAATAACGTAGAAATGTCTCAAGTTTTCAGTTAAGGGTGCTTGTACACGGCGCATGTAACCCGCGCAAGTAAATGAGCGGGTTACCCGCGTGAGTAACATGCGCAAGATCAAGTAATCAAGTAACCCGCGGGGTGCTTATACACGGCGCATGCTACTCGCGCAAGTAATGGTGCGGGTTTGCGGTTTACCCGCGCGAGTAACATGCGCAAGCTACTTGATCAAGCTACCCGCGGGGTGCGTGTACACGGCGCATGTAGCTTGAGCATGTTGAGGCACTTGCGCGGGTTACATGCGCCGTGTACAAGCAACCTAACATTTGACTTTTGTATAAACTAGAAAATAGAGATCTAAGGACTTCTTAATTACCTCTATAGGTAACTGACAACTGCACAAACTCTCGTAATATTGTGTTTCTGCTCACCAAGCATATAAAACTTCGGTAGCTACGTTAAATAATCATCATCAGCCTATTATGTTCCCACTGCTGGGACACAGGTCTCCTCTCTGAAGAGGTTGACCACCATGCGAGCCCATTGTGAGATGGCACATGCACAAAACTAAACTAACCATTGAACCTTTGTTGAAAATCAGCGACGAAACTGCTTAACTTGATTCCGCCTGGCCCTTTCCATCATCGGACTACAAGACATCTGGCAATGCGCCATCGATATATGGTGGACATCCCTCCGGTGCGTTCAAAGCGTTTTGTCGAGACCTTTTTTGTACGCACACAGCTAAAGAGTGGAATTCCCTGCATCTGTATTTCCCGACAGCTATAACCTTGTGGTCTTCAAGTCAAGAGTGAACAGGTTACTTCTAGGCAAGCGTTCTTCATCGTCAACCACATTGTCATCTTCGCTTACCTTCAGGCGAGATGATTGGTCAAACGCGAACCTATCTTTAAACTAAAAAAAACCTTCTTTTATCGAGGTATCCTCGATGCTTTTTTTTTTAATTAGGAATGTTTTTACCTTTACTGGCTCTAATCTACTTTTAATTTCCGACCTTAATCTTCTTTCCATAAAAAAACAGACCTACCTCAAGGTCACCGTCCAGTAGAAGGGCGTCACTTCTCAGTGATTAATGAGAGGAGTGATTCAATTCGCGTCAGACGTCAGTTGACAGTTACTTCTATTGCCTCCGTTCTATTTCTTGTGTTCTATTGCTCGTGTTGTATTGCGTTATTGATAGACTTGATACGTGATGTTTGGCTCGGAGAGTTAAGTTTTTTATTTGGTCGTAAATGTCTTGTTTATTGAAATAAATAGATGAATTATTGTGTACCAGGACTCCAGAGACATTATAAGCTGTGTCTCTGAGCGATGCCTCTAGAGTAATTGATAGACTGGATAGAGCTGCTGTTACTAGTTGTTACCCGCGACTTTTAACGCGACGCACCTCTTCGAGATTTTACAATATTAGTACCCATTGACGCGTGCCTGTGTACCTTTATGGATTAGTATTGCTATTATAGTCAGTTGATTACTAAAGTTTTTATATAAAATTAGTGCTTTCGTACTTATGCGGCTGATTCATAAATTAACCAACGGATTTATGCAGAAAATAGGTTATGCCTATACCTTCGCAAACCAGGATAAAATCCGTATATTTTTCATTCAAATCTGTCCACCCATTCGCCTCACAAAGTGTCGCTTTTCTGAATGGTTATCACCACTCTGGGTCATTTTTAGGGTTCCGTAGTCAACAAGGAACCCTTATAGTTTCGCCATGTCCGTCCGTCCGTCCGTCCGTCCGTCCGTCCGTCCGTCCGTCCGTCCGTCTGTCCGCAGTTTAGCTCAGAGACGCACAGTACTAGAGAGCTGTAATTTGGTGTAAATATACGGATTTGTTGTGCCAAAAAAGTGGTAAAATAAAATCTCATAAAATATTTTTTTTTAGGGTACCTCCAGTACTTACACGTAAAGTGAGGATTTTTTTTTCTCGCGTACCCCTTAGTGTGGGGTATCATTAAATAGGTCTTTAAAAAATAATGATGGTTTCCATTAACAATTTTTTGATAAAAAAATTCGTTTGTGAAATATTAAGCTTTAAAGTGCTAAATTTTGCTCGATTCGAGTGTCCCCCCCCCTCTACCAGCTAAACGGTTATGTTTGGGGGTGTGAAAAAATTCACAATAGTAGTATATATAACGAAGTTTAAAAGAAAATTATCATGACTAAGTAGGCTTTACAACTTTACGAGTAAAAGTCGACCAACTTATAAAATGTACTTGATATCATATTTTCTGAAACAAAATGTATCGGAGTCAACTGCAAATGTAAGTTTGTCAACTTTATTTTTACAGCTTTTATAGGTATGTTTTTTGGGGATAGGTAGGTTTTTATCGTCAACTATTTTTAACTAAATTCAAAAAAAGGAGGAGGTTCTAAATTCGTTGTAATCTTTTTTCTTATGTATTTTCCCCGATTTCTCAAAGACTCCTGGACCGATTTTGAAAATTCTTCTTTTTAAAATTAAATTCAGCGAATCAGTTTCGTTAGTTCGCATAAGTATTTTGATGGGCAACTACGGAACCCTACACTGTGCGTGGCCCGACACGCACTTGGCCGGTTTTTTTTTTTTTTTAACTTTGTAAAATCATCAAATGAGTCCTCAAACCCCGGGCAGGGCGGGAGGGACTGTCAGACTTCTACTGACTAAAATCCACGGTGTCCTTCATAGCCTGTTATGTTCCGGGGTTATGGTAAGGGAATAATCCCGCGACCCCGGCAGGCTTTGGCCCTCTGAGAGGGGGCCCCGTCATTATGCTGACGCTCTTTGAGGCGCGCGTGGGACACAACGCGCTGTCGACCCGGGCATGGTCCTTGGTCGGGCAGCGAGTTGCCCTTTATTCGCTGCCCGCATGCCCGCGCACCACTCTGGGTCATAAGGTTAAATTATGCATAGACAAAACACAACCTGTTACAAAAGAAACCATAGACACTTCCCCCCTTTTTCATTTCATCAACACCAATAAATTCAACTAAAAAAAAACGCTTTAAACTTCAGTACTAAGCAACAAATAAAATCGGCAATCGGCGAAACAATCAGCGATATCCGACGGCTATTAGCCGGTGACTGGTCTGGGAGGGGGGAGGCAATTAATCTTCGACGGAAGGCGGGCGGGGGGGGGGGGACTGTCGGCAACACTCCAACATCGGCTGGCTTGTAAGGTATTGATGTGTGGTCGATGTAAATTTGTGGTCTGGCTGTTATGTGTGAATGTGTGTGTGTGTCATATTTGGCAAGAGATGTATGTGTATGTGTCAGTTGTGTGATACGTGGTTGTAGTAGGTTTTTATGCGTGGTAAAATCATCAGAGTCCTGCCCCGTGAGACTTGTACTGACTAAAATTCACGGTATCCTTCAATAGCCCTTTACGTTCCGGTGTCACGGTAGCTCGTTAGTCCCGTGACCCCGGCAGGCTATTGCCCTCTAAACGGGGCCCCGTCATGTTGCAGACTCTTTAGGATTCGACTGTCGATCCAGCGGTTGTTCCGGGGTCACGGTAATGAGATAAGTCCCGCGACCCCGGCAGGCTTTGGCCGTCAAGGGGAGGGCCCCGTCATCATGCTGACGCTCTTTGAGGCGCGCGTGGAACACAACACAACCGTCGACCCGGGCATGGTCCATGGTCGGACAGCGAGTCGCCAATTACTCACCGCCCGCATGCCTGTTTAGATAAAACTTTACCACGACCAACTTTTAAGTACTACTTTGAACAACGTCACACGTGTATATGTATGTGTGATTATAATGCGAGTGTGTGTGTGTTCTGCAAACGAACAAAGGTGAGACAAGAAAAGCAATCAAAACACTATTAGCAAGTTCGTCGTCAGTTTCGTACATGTAGCTCAGCAGATAGACGTGACAGCCTTAGGCCGAGACTCCACCAAAGCTGTGCGAGTCGAGATGAGTTTTGAACAACCAATAGCATTGCGTTATTGACACAGCTCCACTCCGGCACGACTCCGGCAACGCAACTCTATTGGTTGTTCAAAACACATCTCGACTCGCACAGCTTTAGTGGAGTCTCGGCCTTAGATTGTTACTTTACAATGACAAAGGTAGGTACTGTATCAGCTATAAAAATATTCGCCATTTCTTTTTAGCGGCAGTGGATCATATTCTACACGCGTAAGATAACCAGATCTATCACTATAACAAGTAATTATAACAAGAATAGACAAAGTTATTTCTATACAATTTGACAATCGAGTAGTAGTACAATCGACAAAGTTGAATCATGACCCATTTTGATAATAAATCGTTTATTTCCGTCAAATTGATAAGGATGAAAGTCGTTACCATAGATATGTATGTTTACGCGAATGCGGACCTAATTGTAATTGAATGTCTGTAAGAAAATAAGCTTATGGTGGGTCATAATTCAACTTTGTCGATTGTACAATCATGAGGTAGGCTCAACAAAAGATGATAGAAACTTTACGAGTCAGTCTATAATGTCTTTGTCTATTCTTCATTTTCTATGTTATTCCGATTTACACGTACGTAACAAGAAAAATAACGTTTTATTCTTTCGTTCCATTAATTTTGAATTTCAGGTAGTTCCGTAATTAAATGTATTTACTCAAAAATGCATGTAATGTGGTCATTATTTTGACAACCTTGTTTGAGCAAAGTCGCCTTTGCCGGAGTGTTTCAAGGAGCGGCCAGTAATGTTTTTGCTGGCCGCTCTAACAGGTCGGCAAAACATTGCCGGCCGCTATTTTGACGTTTCAACGTTTTAAAAAAACAAATGCAAAAAGATTTTATTTAAAACACAGCTGTTTGTATATAAAGAGGTAGGCACAAAAAGATTGTATTCCATATTTAAAAAAAAAATACAAAGAAGTAACAAAAGCGCGGTTCAGCGAAATTTTAATTTTTATTTAGTGACTTTTTTTTTGCTTTAAGTAAGTGAAGAAAATATACCTAACAGTCAAACACCGCATTAAAATTATCGCAAACTATTAGTAAGTAATATGAAACCCGGAAACCCGGTGTTGAATTTTAGTAACTGTACTTTTCATATTGTTATTTTAATTAATTTTCTAGTTAATACCTATATGTATTTTATTTAAATCACTTGCTGGTTTTATTTAGGTTAGGTACTTGCATTTTTGAGTAAAGCACTATACAAGCCTTGGCCCATTATGACTCTTCGCTGGTCACGCTATGATTGCCTCGAGCTAGCCTAGCTACGCTCTAGGCCTTCCAGCTTGGCCATCATGCAGCCCTTGCTGTCCTCACTGTAAAGGCCTCGGCCTCCGGCCTCGGCCTTTATCTCAGCTCGTCCATCAAGTGGTGCATGCTGACCGCGCTGTGTCGGCCTGAAGCTGCGCTAGGCTGCGCTGTCGGCCATCATCAGCGCGACCAGCAAAGTAGCCATTATAGGCCGCGGCAGTAATGTACTATACTACAAAATAGGTACAATTACAATACATACATTGGCTGATATCATAATAACATGCAGTTAAACGAATAACTTATTATTTGTTTTAACAATAGGGATACGCCTATTGTTTTGAAATATTTCAATATTGAAATATGCTGTGAGCCGCAACGATTACCAATAATAAATTCCATCCAATATTAATAAATTCAATATTCTATAATACATTAGCATATTATCTGTAATAGACAATTTAAACAAGCGCGTGCTTATTATTATTCACAATTTAATATCGATTCTGAAACCATTGAATCGAGATAAAATATAAATTAACTTTGATGTCTGTATTTGAATTTAAAATTAATGTAGGTAATGTTTTAGTTTAAAAAATATAATTTGCTCTACGAGAATACGTGATTTAGGCTTTACAAAGTTTAATTTACATAATAAATATGCAAGATTAAATAGAGCTCATAAAACCACTTCATAAATTACAACTGACTGACTAGACACATACAATTGCTTAAAATAATGAATAAATATTCAATAAGTTATGTAGATAATTTAAACGACCTGACAATGACAATGGCAGAAAACACAGTTCATCTTCGTACAAGAGAAAGAGAAAACCGATCAACTAGTTACCACCTCTTTTTTTGGGTAGCTCGCCGTTAGATCAAAGACCATGGTTTAACAGAACGTCGTGTTCCCATGTTCCGAAACTGTCAGTAATCTGTTGAGTCCCATAGAAGGTCAAACGCATGCGTGGGTCTTAGGGTCTGTCTAAACAGGTAACCAGGCCATGTAGACAGGCCTGTTGGTCTAGTGGTTAGTGAACCTGACTGCTATGCCGGAGGTCGTGAGTTCGATTCCCACTCAGGACGAATGTTTGTGATGAGCACGATCATTTGTTCTGTGTCTGGGTGTAATTTATCTACATAATTATAATATGTATGTATTTAGAAATATGTATATAAACAAGTATGTTTAACAGTTGTCTAGTACTCATGACACACTCTGCTTAGCTTTCCCACTAGACGGCGTTGTGTGATAGTTGTGGAATTTAATATAATTATTATTATGTTAACTACGACCCTGGAACGTAAAGGGCAATTAAAATAACACGTACTTTAGTGAATACGAGTCTGACAGTCCGTTCCACACAAGGCTTAGCTTAGTACTCATTTGATTATTTTACCAAACAAAAAAAAAGAATAATCACAAAAATTCTTAGTAGTAACTACATTTGTTACAAAAGCCCTAAAAACACAAATTACAGTTCCTGAAAAAATGTTTTCGCCAACTTGCCCAAAGGAAAAGTTAGTGCCAACACCTGCGGGCTATAAATACTTATGACCTACTAAACTTGATTCATATCAGCCGAGGTCACGAATTACCTACAAATAGGTGCGACCCGCGATCTACGACCCACACTGGCGACCCGCCAATTATTAACACGATCAATATGCTACTTTGAAACTGCATAACTCAGTTATTATAATTCAATTAGGTTTTTACCCGGGTGCAACCACGACTCTACCATTTTTGTAGCCACATTTCTGGGTTTTTACTTGAATTATTTTCTTTTACCTTTAGCCATTATAACAACCTGTCAGAATTATTAAAGCGATTTTCAATTTAATTACAAAATCTTAGCATTATTGCAGAAGTTTCAAATCGATCGGGAAAATTTGACAGAATGAGGTAGGCTGGTATGCTGGCGATTGTGCCTATTTACAAGTGATGATAGCACAACAGGGCCTATAGCCAAACGGCAAGCGACAATCGTTAACGTTCAGCAGTTGCTAATACATTTTCAACTTTATACCCAGTCGCATAAAGTTAAAAATCCAGTAAAGACTGGTGAGCGATTGCGAACGAAACAAACGAAACGTAACCTTTAATAGATTTTCAACTTTAAAGGGTTCACACACATCTGATGTGTGTAGCTGGTTCAGCTATAATGTAAAGATGTACATTATAGCACGATACATCTCATTACATATTTCAATAGAAATCGTCAGGAGACCACACACTGCAGCTATAATGTATATTTTTAGATCTTCGAATTTCTATGAAAAGATGTAATGAGATGTATCGTGCTATAATGTATATGTACATCTTTTTAAAATCTTTTTAAATATTTTTTTTACTTTTTACTAGTTTTGTTGTACCCTACCACATTGTTGTTTTACACCGAAAGGTTGACTGGTAGAGAATGCCTTGTGGCATTAAGTCCGCCTATATGGGGCATTTCACGTGAAGCGGACAGGGAAAAAAAAGTGAGGTTCTGAAAATCGATGATATTCGGCCCATTTATACTTCTAGTAGACATGCATGTGAACACAAAATATTTTTTTTGTTTATCGTATATTTCAGAAGTTATGGGCTTCTAAAGAATTGTCGTAATTGTAATTTAAATTTTTTTAAATTAGTTTTTCGAATTTAACTAATTTACAATAAAATATTTAACACAGCGATACGTATTGGAAAAGTACTGTTATTTTTAACAATAAAATAAAATTTTGAAAAATATATTTTTTTCATGTCCAAAACCGGAAGTAAAGTTTTCAAACCTGAATTTCAGGAACTTCGACCATTTTTATTTTTATTTTTGTTTCTTCAAAATATAGCTTATAGTATATTAAAAATACCATAGAACACTCAGAATGGGATCTCTATTAGTTTAGGAGTTAGAGTGATTATTGTACATACGCGTCGCAATGGGCCTGATATCTGGCGTTAGCTTAGATCGGTTGGCGTGCGCAAAACAACATGTCTTGTATAATTGCTGTGATATAATAATTAAAAGATAATAAAACAACACTGTAACAACGCAAGAACTGGTTTATTTTGTAATTTTTAACCGACTTCAAAAAAAAGTAGGTTCTAAGTTCGACCTGTATGTCTATATGTATGTTTGTCCGCAATTATCTCGCGTTTGGCGGAACGGATTTTGATGCGGATTTCAGCAAAGTGTTCATTACATTCTAGAGAAGGTTTTAGTATATAACACTTATAGATATCCCGTGACGTTGCCCGCGTGGATCCGTTTTTGCTTACTTAGATTGTAGATTATCAGAGACGATTGCATGTTTGTCCGCGATTATCTCGCGTTTAGCTGAACCAATTTTAATGCGGTTATCAGAATAGTGTTCGTTACATTCTGAGGAAGGTTTCAGTATATAACAATAATGGATATCTCGTGAATTTGACCGCATGGATTCGTTTTTGTTACTTACTAGGATTGTAGATTTTCAAAGACGCTGATTATGTGATGATTTTTGTTAAATATATAAACTTAAAAAAAAGGGAACCGACTTCAAAACCAAACAAAAAAAACTGTTGTTATTTTGGAAGTTGTTCTTTTGGAAGTCCGTGGCTTTGTTTTTTATTTCATTGACTATGGCCTCCGACTTCCGAAATAAAAGTTATTTTACAGTTTTTTGTGTTTGGTTTTTGAAGTCGGTTGCCACCTTTTCAATTTTTTTTTACCCGCCTGCACCAGGAGGGTTATTTGCAACCCCGGTTTGCATCTACGCGGTCACCATTCCAAGAACCAAAAAGTTTTACAGCTTTATTCCAACAACCCGTGGCCTTCTTGTTAAAAGGACCAGTTCTAGCATAAATTCCCATTGTAAAGTTCTAAAAATTACAAAATAAACCAGTTCTTGCGTTGTTACAGTGTTGTTTTATTATCTTTTAATTATTATATCACAGCAATTATACAAGACATGTTGTTTTGCGCACGCCAACCGATCTAAGCTAGCGCCAGATATCAGGCCCATTGCGACGCGTATGTACAATAATTACTCTAACTCCTAAACTAATAGAGATCCCATTCTGAGTGTTCTATGGTATTTTTAATATACTATAAGCTATATTTTGAAGAAACAAAAATAAAAATAAAAATGGTCGAAGTTCCTGAAATTCAGGTTTGAAAACTTTACTTCCGGTTTTGGACATGAAAAAAATATATTTTTCAAAATTTTATTTTATTGTTAAAAATAACAGTACTTTTCCAATACGTATCGCTGTGTTAAATATTTTATTGTAAATTAGTTAAATTCGAAAAACTAATTTAAAAAAATTGAAATTACAATTACGACAATTCTTTAGAAACCCATAACTTCTGAAATATACGATAAACAAAAAAAAATATTTTGTGTTCACATGCATATCTACTAGAAGTATAAATGGGCCGAATATCATCGATTTTCAGAACCTCACTTTTTTTTCCCTGTCCGCTTCACGTGAAATGCCCCCTATGTACCATTGATCTGTACATGAAGTATAAATACGAGTAAATAAATAAATAAATCTTTACATTATAGCTGCTGTGTGTGAAGCCCTTTATGCCACAATGTATAAAATTGAAAATGTATTAGCGACTGCTGAACGTTAACGATTGTCGCTTGCCGTTTGGCTACAGGCTTTCTGCTAGGCTGTCGGTTAACCCACGCTAAAAACTACCTCATCACTTTATATCGCATTAAACTCGTGTCCGTTTAAATAAAAATGTTTGTTACCACTGCGCTGCCACTGCTTTTTACTCTTAACCCGGATTCGAGTCAAATACTGTTACCTAGTTTCGCTGAAGTTAAAAAAACATCGCTTTTTCCTCGCTCGGGAATTTGTTTGTTTATCTAAAGCCTTAATGGCTGAAACGATTCGCACAAACGGTAGCTCAAATGTTTAAAATTCTGTGCTTTGTGAATTTTAATGGAAACACAAATAAGCAATGATTTTTTTTTTAGATAACTAGTGCATAATGTGTCACAGTGTACAATAATATGTTTTGTGTAAGTTCAGTTAAAGTGAATAAAAAAATCACACTGCCATCTATTGATAGAAAACGGCACTAAATTACAAGCACCCTCCGATAGATGGCGCTATTATCAAGAACCATTAACCCTCAATTCCCTCTCACTAAATCTTCTTAAATGAAAACGTTTCCTACAAAGCGGTTTTAGTGAACGTAATGAACCGTCAATTTTGAACGTGAATATATTAAAAATAATCCCAGTTTACACACGTAAGCCTCATTTACTCGGCGCCCGCGGTAAATGGGACACTACATCATTGCCAGCAGACATTTTCCGAATAAAATAGGTATTATAACCGTAATGTGTTTTGATAATTCGCTCGAACGACTGCGGCATTTATTTTGTTTGAGCTAAATGTTTGTATATTTCTTTCTTTATTGCTTAGTATTGCTTTCCCCTATTCGTAATACTTTGTTTGCCTAAATGTTTACTGTTTCTGGTAAGAACCTAGGCTTAACTTTTCAAAGCTTCTTGAGACACGTTTTATTTGTTTCTATAAGATGTTTCTCATATTTTATTGTTTGTGGCATACCGAGGCGTGCCTTTATCTTTTTAGCAGTTTAACTCTAAGCAGGCCATGGTCACAAAAGTTTTTTTTTTATATCTCAACCATAGATTCTTTGCTAATCAAATATTTCGACGTAAAAGAATTTTGTTTTTTCTTCTCAATCTGTCAGTTATTTCTTCTCAAACTTTAAGTAGAGAAATTAATACTTTTTCGTTTGGCTTCAAAATTAACTTTCTTTTAGAAGTAACACTTGAAACCCTATACAAAGAAAAAGTGTTCCGTGTAAACGTGTAAAAAAAAAGTTGTTTTTCCAAAAAGTTTCCATGCACACCATGCGAACACTTTGCCAACTGCCATTTAGATAATCCCATGCCACAAGTTTGTGTTAGTGAACTAACTTTTATATTTATTAGCGTCTTTGAATTAAGGCTTTGACCTCATTTAGACAACGTGCTTTGACTTTAAAGCTTAATGAGTTTTGACTTTTTAATTGATTAGTGTTACTTTCCAAATCCATTTAGTGGTTGTAAAATGAGAAATTCTGTCAAGTTAATACATTTTATCTAATTATGTTAGGTTATACTGTAGTTAAAACGATGTTTTAGTTCTGAATCTATTATGTAATCTGAACTCAGAATGCAACAATATTTCGAGACCGTCGCTAACTAAAGAAAAAGTAGAGATTCCATTACAAAAATGCACAAAAAACTAAAAGCTATTGTTAGCACTCCTGTCACGTTATCGCTAAGCTGCAACTAAAACTTGGAAGTCAAGAAGCACTCACTGAAGTAAACAGCTGACGGTTGTACTTGAGTGCTGTCTTTCAGTAGAAGCATTTTTCTTAAAGACTATATTTTTAGCTCAGGATAAGACAGCTAGGCTGGGTCGCGGCAGGTAGGAGAACATGGTGGGACGTTTTGGATGGCTTTCTTTTGAATTGAAGTGTGGAAAGACACCATCGAGAGATGTGGAAAGAATGGGGGGAGGTATTGCATAGGAGTGGGATAGACTAGGCTAGTAACAAAAATAGGTTTATTCCCGTCGAATCTCACTTTTGGATCCCATTTTTTGGTATTCTTGATTAATACCATTTTTAATTCCCGTTGATAACATTTATCAAAAGAAAAGTGTTACCTTTATTTTAAAGATTTATTCTCTGTTACTTATTCATGAATTTTACAAAACAAGTTCTAAAACAAAAGCAATTTTGTCGTTGAAAGTACTCGCATTCAGATATTTTAAAGCATGTGGGATCCAACGGAAATAGTTTTTGGGATTTAACGGGAATACATTTTAATTTTTTGTGGGATCCAACGGGAAAAATATTCAAGTTGGATTCAAAAGTGGGATCCAACAGGAATAATTCCAAAAAAAACACATTATACCTATGACTAGTTGTAACAAACTAGAGTATTAAGTTTTTGTGTGAGTCAATTGTCCACAGTTAACTTTAATAATGTAACAATCTAGACTAATTACTGTTGTGAACTAACAACGTTCACTTTTGTAGTTCTTGTGGAATCGTTTGTTTTAATTGCTAAACTTGTTTGTTGACCTGAAAATGGGTAATTACACTTATTGTACCGACGTTTATTTAATGTTTATTCAAGGTGTTAGGCTAAACAAGGACATGTAAATTAATAACTTACTTTGAGACCATTTTTGTGTTTGAAATATTTATTAAGTATACAAAAAATGATGTGTGTTTTTGTTTCCGTATGGATATAGATAGATATATGATGTACGGGGTCGCGGTACTTTTCTTTTCTGACAACCTTGACCCTGGAACGTAAAGGGCTATTGAAGGACTATGATGGATTTTAGTCAGTATACAAGCCTAACAGTCCCTCCCGCCCCACTCTGGGTAGGAGGACTCATTTCATGATTTTACTACGATAAAAAAGGCCTCAGTATGCCTTTGTATTCTTAGTATTATATATTATTAACCGACTTCAAAAAAAGGAGGAGGTTCTCAATTCGGTCGGTATGTTTTTTTTTTTTATTAAACCCGTTATCTAAGAAGAATAGTCATTCCATTTACGAGAATACCCTGATATTTAATACTTTCTTTGTTCGAGCAATTCCCCTCGTAGCATATTCGTAGCACTTCCGTAGCACCGTCGTAGTGACTTACTTTTTTGACTTAAGGTCCTATGTCCCCTAGATGGGGCAGAGGGCGTCCACAGATTTCCTCCATCGCGATCTGTCTTGAGCTTCACGCTTCACCTCGCTCCACGTCAATCCAATGCTTGCCGCTTCCGCTAGCACGGTGCGTCGCCAGGTTTGACGGGGACGGCCACGCTTTCTTTTCCCTTGGGGATTCCAATCCAAAGCTTGTTTGGGTATGTGGTCAGGGTCCCTTCGGAGCGTGTGGCCAATCCATCTCCACTTGCGACGTTTGATCTGGTTGTCGATCGGGCTCTCGTTGCATTTCCCCAGCAGCTCTACGTTGGAGATGGTCTCGGGCCAGTAAATTCCGAGAATGCGACGAAGGCAACGGTTGACGAAGACTTGTAATTGGCGTGAGATGTCCTTTGTAACCTTCCACGTTTCGCACCCGTAAAGCAGCACGGATTTTACATTGGACCCGAATATTTTAAGTTTAATCCTTCGGGTCAGTTTCCGCGATTGCCAAACAGGTCTCAGCTGTGCGAAGGTAGCTCTGGCTTTGGCTATCCGTGAGTTGATGTCCTCCTCACTACCACCAGTCTCTGACACGACGCTTCCGAGGTAAGTGAATTTGTGGACGCGTTCCACTGCCTCTGTGCCAATCAGCAACGGTGAGCGATTCTTCACACCAGTTCTCATTTCCTGGGTCTTCCGGATGTTAATTTTAAGCCCTGTTAACGCCGCTTCCTGTTCCAAATCTTTCAACTTAGCTTGCATATCGGCATGGGTATGACTCAGCAGGCATAGGTCATCGGCGTAATCCAAGTCCTCCAAGACGTTGGATAATCCCCACTCTATGCCGCGGCGCCTGTTCTCTAAGATGCGAAGCATTATTCCGTCAAGAACGACTAAGAAAAGGAGCGGCGACAGGAGGCAACCTTGGCGAACACCCGCGTGTACTGTTACGTCGCCCGAGATAAGGCCGTCGTGAGTTACCTTACAAGAATAAGACTTGTAAATTGTTTGTAACAAACGGACGATTTTCGGCGGCACTCCAATTTCCAGGAGGCGGGACCAGATGCTAGACCACTTCAGCGTGTCAAAGGCTTTTTCGAAGTCGACAAAGGTTAGATAAACCTCCCTCTGCCATTCTGATGCCTGTTCCAATATGATTCGGAGAGTGTTTATCTGGTCCGTGCATGAGCGGTTCCTGCGGAATCCAGCCTGCTCATTGCGTAAAAGAGGCTCCACGACTTTCGACAGTCTATCCAGCATAATTTTACAGAAAACCTTTGAGGGAATCGAGAGCAACGTTATACCTCTCCAGTTATCGCACTGGCTTAGATCACCTTTCTTAGGCACTGTTATAAGGAGGCCTTTGTTCCAATCGTCGGGGAGCTCTTCAGCGGTCCAGATCTTTTCAATAAGGGGCGTCAAGACGACGACGGCGGAGGATAAGTCGGCTTGTAGCATTTCCGCAGTTATCAAGTCAAGTCCTGGTGTTTTGCCTGTTTTCAAAGAGCGGACCGCCTCCGCAACTTCAGAGGCTGTCGGCGGTTCCGTGTTGATGTCGAGAAGTCGAGGCGGTGGGGAACTTACAAGTGTAACATCAGGCGTCGATGTAACTGACAAACGGAAGACTTCCTCAAAGTGTTGATGCCAGCGTTGAAGCTGCCCTTCTGACGTCACAATGAGTTGACCATCCTTGGATTTCAGCGGCTTTTTCTTTGACTTGCTGTTACCCGCCAAGGTTTTGGTAGCTTTGTACAACTCCTTCAGGTTACCGGTGTTTGCAGCTTGTTGAGCACGATCAGCAATACCGTCAGCCCACTGCCTCCTATCTTTGCGGGTACTGCGATAGATTTCCTTGCGTTTCTGACGGTATTGTGTGTTAAGGTCGGCTCGTGTGGCGTCGTCATGGGTTCCAAGCAGTCTCAAATGTAGCCTTCTGCGATCGTCAATCAGGCCCCACGTACGTTGTGTTAGAACGGTGTTACCATACTACAAAATAATTAAATATGACTTACTTAAAATTAATTTTAGACTGGTATGATTTTTTGTTTATGGTAACATTTATGTCTTTTATCGTTTGTTTTTGTAACCATAATTAGTAAAAATAATTATGGAATAATTAATGGTTTATTTTAAAAGTGTTAAAACATTTTGGTTGAAACGATATCGATTCAAAAGGATTAATTCGATCTTAATATGATTTTTTTACGTTACCCTCACTACATTTGATTATTGTCAAAGTTGAGCTAATTGTGAATTTTAGGTCCGACAGTCAGTCTAGTTTGTGCCTCGAACCGAGCAGGTCGAATTAATCCCTGGTAGTCGCGAACAAAATTGTATAATCCGTAAAAGTGTAAAGTAATTGTTGTTGAAGTGAAATAAAATTATTATAATAATGATTGTGGACTTTTACTTTATCGAACGAGCTAACAAATCGGAAGCGGGATCGCTACGCGCCATTGTCGGCCAGATTTAAAGATCCAGGTTTGGTTTTTATTTCTTTCGCCGTTACTGGACTGGGGGTAAGTGCTTGCATTTTAGTTACGCAAAAAAAAAAACCATTGGAATGTGACGGACAAATACGATTACCTCGGGTGAAAATGGAATGTACTACTGTCCCTGAATTTGACC
The DNA here is from genome assembly GCA_036375495.1 of Agrotis segetum. Classification (NCBI taxonomy): domain Eukaryota; kingdom Metazoa; phylum Arthropoda; class Insecta; order Lepidoptera; family Noctuidae; genus Agrotis; species Agrotis segetum. Next base: position 616,417 of record JAQSVV010000017.1, on the reverse strand, counting down.
CCAAAAAGTTAAAAATCAAATAATTACTCGGTTGAAAAAAAAAAATCGAGGAACATGCCAATAAATTAATATTTATTACAATTATTTCATAATTTAGATTTATGTTTCCGTTTCTTTTGATTGTAATTATAATCAGTAGTAAGCTATTAAGAAATAGTAAAACAATCAGATCAACCTTATTGTGACGACAGATTTAAAATGCACAAGCAACAGATTCAAAAATTAAGTACAAATATTAAAAAAAATAAACCGCTGTGAAGTTGTGATAATATATTATGCTAAGATGTAAAGTGTAGATAATGTCTTGAAGTGCAATAATTATGCAGTATGCACATGTTATAAGTCACTATGAGCGAACATCATTTTCAAAGTGGAATGTGCAGTATGTGCACTCCACGTAGGCAGCTTTGAGCGAACACGAATTTTATATTAACTACTATTAATATAATCATTATATTATAATAATGATAAACAGCTATAAGCGAACATTATTTTTGAGGTGAATGTGCACAACATAGGCCGCTACGAGCGAGCATTGTTTTTGAAGTCCAAGATTTGATTGTTGTTTACAACAGTATTAAAGCAAACAGCTTAAATTGTTATGATTGTACAGTCCACGTCATGATGTGGTTGGCCGCTTTAGTTCAGTTACTATTATAGTACTACTAGTATAGTATTAGTAGTACCATTTGTGAAGCCCACCGTACATATTGTTCATGCGAATATTATCTTGAAGTGCAAACTTCACGATAACTAAATGATAGATGATATTTATTTTGCAAGTTGGTTGTAAAAAAATACTTTTCACGGCAGATAATATTTTAAAACTAGGTGTGGCTGGTGTTTTGTACCTGACTACTCTGAGACGAAACATCCGAAAACTCGAAAAGTCTTTGTGTCTTATAGTCCAGACAGTATACTGTTCAAGCCATACGAGGACCATGCCGGTGTCTGAAATGGTCTTTTGGGAAAAGAATCACTTAAATAATGTTATGTAATTCTAGAATAAAGGAAAATGCTAAACTGAATGAGAAAGAGAAATAGATATTGATATTAAGATTATCTAACGGCTATATGAAACCAACATGTTTTGAATAACGATAAAACTAGAGCTACATAGATTTTAGAAGTCAATGCTGCATATTAAGTGAATTATGTGCACGGACCTAGGTCGATCCCAATTAAAGTTCAAGTAAGCCGTACTCAAAGTGAAAGTGTAATACAAAGTGAAAGTGTAATTCAAAGTTAAAGTCTAATTCAATTTGAAAGTCTTATTCAATGTGAAAGTCTTATTCAATATGAAAGTCTAATTCAATATGAAAGTCTTATTCAATATGAAAGTCTAATTCAATATGAAAGTCTAGTTTAAAGTGAAACTCGAAATCAAAGTCTAAGCCGAAGCCAAAGCTAAAAGTAAGATGTAAGATAATACACATCATATTATGTGACTACTGTAAGGCTTGTTCGTTTATTTTCGTAGAGAAAATTCAATATTTCGTGATTTAGGGATGACGTTGAGGAGTATACCAAAAGGCCACAAGAAAAACAAAAGAATACATGATATTATAATGAAAAAATAAAAACAAAATGCCATTCGAATTAAAAGTCGGAGACTTGGTGAGAGTTGAGAGGGCAACATATGCTACTAAATGTTTAGGGCCTTATAGAGTTACGAAAAGTTTAGATCATGATAGGTACGAGGTGGATGATACACCTTTATCAAAAAAAAATGAACGTCAAGATACAAGAGTATATTTCAGTATTGACAAAATACGTCATCATTTGCTTTCTTTTAATAAGAAAGGTAGTGGATCATCTACTAGCGAGAGTGCTGATGATTAATTTTGTCTGGTTATAATTATAAAGCTGAATTATTAACAGTATCATAAATGAAAATGATATATTTTAAAATATATAATATCCTTCATAATGAATTAGAATGATTAAGCCAACGTTGCTATAAGCGACTGTAACCTTTGAAGTGCTATGTGCACATGACAACATTGGACGCTATGAGCGACCGTAATCTTTGAAGTGCTATGTGCACATGACAACATTGGACGCTATGAGCGACCGTAATCTTTGAAGTGCTATGTGCACATGACAACATTGGACGCTATGACCGACCGTAATCTTTGAAGTGCTATGTGCACATGATGATATGGGACATTATGAGCGACTGTGATTTTTGAAGTGCAATTGTGCACAAAACAACAATGTAGCTGTGAGCGATCATTAAAGTGCTATGTGCACGTAAGTACCGACTACTATGATTTAGACTACTTTGGAAGTGCAAAGTACACAGTAGGTAACTAAAATAATGTTGAGTATTTCATTGTTGAATAGTAAACATTATTATATTAACATTAAAATTATGATGTTAAAAGGATAGACAGAAATATGTCATGTGAAAGTTCTTAAAACAAGAAAATAATGAATATTTACATCAAAATAATATTACAAGGAAAAGCATTAAAATTACAAAATTTTGCATTTTGAGGTATTGTGATTTCTTTGATTAATTTGTCTATACGATCCGAGTCGACTACTTTAAACCTATCGCAATTTATAGCAGGTAAATATCTACAGAAGAATCATATTTTTTTTCAACCTTAAAATTAGAAGCACTAGCTGTGACATGCGCCTTAGGTTGACTCAGGGCAGGTCGTTTTTCCATTATGATGTACCTCACGTGCAGTGTTTCTTAAGAGACAATATGCCAGAATATGCCAGGCAGACGGTGGAAGTTCAACCTTAGCAAAATAATAAATGTCTTCTCAAGGTTAAATCTAAGTAGACTTAATAATATATATTATGTCTTTCTTATTAATTACAGAAGACTGAATTGCACGGTATAATTAGATAATTGTAAAATAAACGGATTAAAAATATTATTCTGTCTAAGATGTTGGCAAATACTTTAATAAAATAATGTATTATATTTACTAACCTAAGTAAAGAAAAAAAAAGAAAGATCAAATGTATCGTGTTTATAAAAAAAAATATGTCAAAATGGGATGTACCAAAAGGCTATCTATACAACCCATATCAAATTTTAAATAGATCAATGTGGTAAAAAAAAAGAAAGAGAGAGACGTTCCAATGAATAGAGAAGCATTATTGGTTCTCACGGTTAAGTATATACAGCGAAAAAAAAAAAAAGAAAACTATATATATTTAAGAACAGGGGTTTTTCTTTTGACACGACTACAGCCGAAACCGCTAAACGTAGATACCTGAATTTTGGATGATACTTGCAGTTTATAATGTAAGTAAGCATTAAGAAAGGACTTTGCGAAAATCTACCTCTAAGGGGGTGAAAAGGGGTGAAAACCTTTGTATGCAAAATCTTATTCTTTGGGTTTATAAACTTGAAACTTAGTACGAATATGAGTATAAGTAAATGAAAAAGATGGACATTATTATTTTTTCAAAACTACCCTCCATTTTTGGGTTTTTCTAAACTCACCCCCTAAATTGGTGCAAAGAGTAAGTTTAAAAAGGGAAGGATTTTACAGTTTGCTTCGATGAACTCAAAACTGGGCATAAATTATCTCTCAATCGAATAAAGCATAGGTACGTATTTATTATATTTAAAAAATCAACCCCTAGCGTGTTTTTGTTTGTTTGTATTGAATAGGCCCTGAAACTACTAGAGATTTTCCAAAAGTATCCTATATTATAACGAGGGTGAGCGCGAATTAAATTCACTGAGTTCGAAGTTAAAAACACGCGCAGACAAAGTCGCGGGCAAAGTGCTAGTAATAAAATAAATGTGGTCGCACAGTGGACACAAAACAATATTTAAATGAAAAGTAAGAATTAAATAAAGAAGGTATTTTCTTGAATGAAGTGAATATTGATTTTAATCTCTAGTCGTTCTCCACAAGACAAGGGAAGACGTACAAAAGTGTTATTTCGATTTTCTTAATATCTAAAATCGGTTTTAAACTCACTAGTACGAATGAAGGTCGCAATATGACATAGAATTTAAATTATTTATAACGATTAAAATAGTCGACGAAAATGGGAGCAAGTATTCCATAGTGTAGATGAGTCGCAAAGTAAACAAAAGAAGTATTTTGATAAATAATGAAAGAATAATAAGTAAGAGTAGCAAATATTAATTTGATCTTGTAGTAGTAACAAGAAAGACTCGCAATGCATGTATAAAGTAAAACTTTCTAGCGAATTTATCCTCCGAATTACAAAATTATTTCATAATGATAAAATGTCTTATCAAAAAGGATAAAACAATTGGTTTAAGTACCCTAATAAATCGGCCTTAGCAAAACAAGGTACGACTGTTAACAAATGGGTAAACTCGGTGGATAAAATTTATCTGTGGTGGTGTTTCAGAAAGAATCAGACTGACATATTATAGTCAAACAATTAAATGAGTGAAAATGTACAGTTTGAAGGAACAAAGGTAGCTAATCAGGTTGTTAATTCATCGTGTTTTACGTCACGCAAAAATCTTTGTCAAGTTCATGGCGAACTTTAACCTATCATAATCATCAACAGCCGGAAAACGTCCACTGCTGAACATAGGCCTCCCTATAGAAACAGGAATTAATATGTATAACTATTTAATAATGCATGGAATTGATGAAGCACTATGCGTGCTAGGATGCACTATGTGTGCTAGGATGCACTATGTGTGCTAGGATGCACTATGTGTGCTAGGATGCACTATGTGTGCTATGCGAAACGCAAGGTGTGCGTCGCATATAGGTGGCACAAGGCGTGCTAGGATGCACTATGTGTGCTATGCGAAACGCAAGGTGTGCGTCGCATATAGGTGGTACAAGGAGTGCTAAGATGCACTATGTGTGCTATGCGAAACGCAAGATTTGCGTCGCATATGGGTTGCACAAACCGCGCGCTAGGTCGCACGAGATGTGGAAGGTTGCACAAGATGAAGATGCATTGCGCGAGTTCCTCAAGATGACAGGGTACAGAGAGGGTATGCAAGGCGCCGGGAGATAAATTGTATGGATCCGATGTGGAGCAGCTGGGAGTCGGTTCGAGTCCAACGTTGAAGAGACGCGGTACAATGGGTGAGGTGCTCAAAATGTACAACGTGAGCATGCGCGAGGCGCCGGGAGATAAATTGAACAGGTTCGATGTGGAGCAGCTGGGAGTCAGTTCGAGTCCAAGAGGAGACGCGGTGCGCAGAGCACGGTGCGTTACGGTGGCGCGTGGGCCGTTGCGCATGGCGTGCGATGCGTTGAACGTGTCGCGCGGAGCAATGCGCGTGGACGCAGCGTGTTGCGCGTGGTTCGCGGTGCGTTGCGTGTGGCTCGCGATACAGTGTCGTAAAGCAAAAGCTGTGTGATGTGTTGTTGTAAAGTTTAAGTTGTGGAAACAAAATACAAGTGTTGTGTTGTGGAAAAGTTTTATGTTGTGAAGATGAAGATGCTGTCCAGAAGATGTATGAAAATACTGTACAACATAATTATTGTATGAAGTTTTATAAAAAAAAATGTACCTACTTAACTTGAGTTTAACTAATAAATCCTGTATGTTTTGGTAACATGATCAACAAATTGTTTGTATATCTTTACAAGTATATTATGTTAATATTTCTTTTATTTAATAGTAATTTTATTAGTTTTAAAGTTGTACCCTTTTCTGATTTAATATAATATTATGTACACGAGGACGTGTACTATTATCAGGATGGACGAATTGTTAGAACGGTGTTACCATACTACAAAATAATTAAATATGACTTACTTAAAATTAATTTTAGACTGGTATGATTTTTGTTTATGGTAACATTTATGTCTTTTATCGTTTGTTTTTGTAACCATAATTAGTAAAAATAATTATGGAATAATTAATGGTTTATTTTAAAAGTGTTAAAACATTTTGGTTGAAACGATATCGATTCAAAAGGATTAATTCGATCTTAATATGATTTTTTTACGTTACCCTCACTACATTTGATTATTGTCAAAGTTGAGCTAATTGTGAATTTTAGGTCCGACAGTCAGTCTAGTTTGTGCCTCGAACCGAGCAGGTCGAATTAATCCCTGGTAGTCGCGAACAAAATTGTATAATCCGTAAAAGTGTAAAGTAATTGTTGTTGAAGTGAAATAAAATTATTATAATAATGATTGTGGACTTTTACTTTATCGAACGAGCTAACAGTTGTGACATCCAGTCTTCCCGAGAGTGAGTCGATTTGTGCCCTAGGACGGCGGAGCTGGTCTCTGTGTAGACCACTTTGATGCGGTTCCACTCCTCGTTTAATGATTCCGAAGCAGCATCGAGCACAGCAAAGCGATTGCGCAATTCGAGTCGAAATGCCTCACATGTATCGGAGTCACGCAGTTTGTTGACGTCGAACTTTCTTCCAATTTTGCCAAATCCTCCAGCCGCACGGGCTACTGCTACTTTAAACCGGACTTCAGCAACCACCAGATGGTGATCGCTATCAATATCGGCGCCCCTACGGTTGCGAACATCGAGCAATGAAGAACGCCATTTGGAACTAATGGCAAGATGGTCAATTTGGTTCTTGGTGACACCATCAGGAGAGTTCCACGTGTACTTATGGTGGTCGCCATGAATGAATAATGTTCCTCCGATGGTGAGGTCGTGGTTCTGGCAAAACTCGATAAATCTCTCCCCATTCTCATTGCACACTCCGAGTCCCTGTGTACCCCTGTGTCGCTCGCGGAGAGTGTTAACACTTCCAACCTTTGCATTTAGGCCCCCATGACGATGATTATGTCTTGTTTCTTTATGCTCCTAAGGGTGGCGTTGAGGGCATTGTAGAAAGCGTCTTTGGTATCCTCGGGTGATGCATTGGTTGGCGCGTAACACTGTACAATGGAGATCTTCCGGGCTCTTGAGTTGAAACGGGCATAAATGATTCGGTCTGAGATCGGTTTCCAGTCCAAGAGGCTTTTCTTAGCTGCATTGGAGAGGAGGAGACCGACTCCATACTCACGCACATCTTCCTCACTTTCTTTACCTGAATACAGTAAAGTCAGGCTCTTGGACGTTCTCAGCTCACCAAAACCGTTTCTCCTTACTTCGCTTAGGCCGAGAATCTGCAGTTTGTAGCTAAGCATTACTGCTTCTGCTTGGGCTAGTCGGCTGTCATCGCTAAGCGTACGTACATTCCAATAAGCAATTCGTGTCCGTTTTTTCATGCCAAAAGTCGTCGGTAAATGATCGGTCCGGTTTCTATCTGTTTCAGTTTCAGGAATCAATGATTGTCGGGCAAGCGGGTGATTAGCCCACTATGCCTTATTCCGATAGCGGGGCTGCCGCCTCAGAGCCTCCGGATGTGCTCGGTTTTGTTTCAGGTATCTTCCCTAGCCGTGGGATACCGGCAGAGTAGAATAGTATCCCCCTTTGTACCAGGTGTCGTAAGAGCCGACTAAGGTACCAGAACCGAGTAATGGCGGTATAACCATTCTAACTGACGTAGCTAAAATGGCACAGGACGAGGATGGGCAGCAGCATCCTCGGCGCGAAGCTACGTCTCTGCGATCGCCACCACGCCTGCCCAGCGTGGCGATTATGGGCAAACCCCCCCTTTAAAAATGAGTGACAGCAGAAAGACCAGGCCCCCAGTTCCCGGCAGCTCCGCTATTCCTGGTTACGGTAGCGACCACGGTAACGGCGGAGCAGGGGGTGCGAAGAATCACCGGCAGACGCCCGGCTACCACCCCAAACGAAAATTGGCCCTGGTAACACACAATATACGCACTTTGAGGGTAGACGAGAAAATTGTTGAGCTGGAAGAGGAACTGAGTAGGTTACTCTGGGATATAGTAGGGTTAGCTGAAGTCCGTAGAGAGGGCGAGGACACGATAATCCTAAAATCAGGTAACCTACTCTACTACCGGGAGGGCGACCATCTGTCTCAAGGTGGTGTCGGCTTTCTCGTTCACAGGTCCCTCGTTAACAACATAATTACCATCGAAAGTGTTTCGAGCAGGGTCGTATACCTAATACTCAGAGTATCCAAGAGATACTCGCTGAAGGTCATTCAGGTGTACGCACCGACCTCGTCACACCCAGATGATGAAGTGGAGACTATGTATGAGGACGTCAGTAGAGCCATACATACGTCCGAAACCCACTTCACTGTTGTAATGGGGGACTTCAACGCAAAGCTGGGCAGTAAAAGCGATGATGAGCTGAAGGTGGGGCCATTTGGATATGGGCAACGGAACCCCCGGGGACAGAGACTGGCTGATTTCCTGGAGAAAGAGGGACTCTTTATGATGAACTCTTTCTTTCAGAAGCCGCCTCACAGGAAATGGACCTGGATAAGTCCCGATGGTTCCACGAGAAATGAGATAGACTTTATCATGACCAACAAGAAACGAATATTCAATGATGTCTCAGTGATTCACAGGATAAAAACCGGAAGCGATCACCGAATGGTCAGAGGCACGTTGAATATTAACGTAAAACTTGAAAGGTCCAATCTGATAAAGTCCACGCTCCGACCTACTCGCGCCTCTATCCAAAACCCCGAAAGCTTTCAACTCGAGTTGTTTAATCGCTTCGACTGCCTGGAAAATTCAGCGTCAGTGGACGAGATCAATAATAGGTTCGTAGAAACTGTCCAAACGGTGGGCTCTAAGTACTTTAGACCCCGTCGTGCAAATAGACCTCAAAAACTCTCCGACCATACTCTAAACCTCATGGCTGAACGACGCTCTTTAAGACTGCAGACTTCCGGTGACGCCGAGTCATACAGGCAGCTCAATAGACAAATTTCTAAATCCTTGCGGCACGATGTACGCCTCTTTAATGCTAACCACATTAAGGAGACGATTGAGCGTAACAAGGGCTCCAAAGTGTTCGCAAGGGATATGTCTATTGGGCAAAGCCAGCTGACAACGTTGAAACGAGAAGACGGTAGTACAGCGTCGACCAAAGCTGAGGTATTGGAGGAGGTCGAAAGGTTCTATGGACAGCTATACGCTTCGGTCACAAAACCTGTTAGCAGCGCGGCCAAAGACCCAAGAGCCAAATTGACCCGACACTATACCGAAGACATCCCGGACATCAGCCTGTACGAGATTAGGATGGCCCTGAATCAGCTAAAAAACAATAAGGCGCCGGGTGAAGACGGAATCACTTCAGAGCTTCTGAAAGCGGGTGGAACACCAGTACTTAAAGTCCTTCAGAAGCTCTTCAACTCCGTCTTGCTCGAGGGTACAACGCCAGAAGCATGGAACAAGAGCGTGGTGGTTCTATTCTTCAAGAAGGGTGACAACACCTTATTGAAGAATTACAGACCCATCTCGCTCTTGAGCCACGTTTATAAGTTGTTTTCGAGGGTCATCACGAACCGTCTCGACCGCAGGTTTGATGACTTCCAGCCTCCCGAACAAGCCGGTTTCCGAAAAGGCTACAGTACCATAGACCACATACATACGCTGCGTCAAGTTATACAGAAGACCGAAGAGTATAACTTGCCCTTGTGTTTAGCGTTTGTGGACTATGAAAAAGCCTTCGATTCGGTGGAGACATGGGCAGTGCTTGAATCTCTCCAACGATGCCGTATTGACTATCGGTACATCGAAGTGCTTAGGTGCTTGTACAATAATGCCACTATGTCGGTCCGAGTACAGGAGCAGAGTTCGAAGGCGATTCCTTTAAAAAGAGGCGTAAGACAGGGAGATGTGATATCTCCGAAACTGTTTACTACCACTTTGGAAAACGCCTTCAAGCTCCTAGAATGGCAAGGACTCGGCATCAATATTAATGGCGAGTACATCACCCACCTTCGATTTGCCGACGATATTGTTGTCATGGCAAAATCGATGGAAGATCTCAGCACGATGCTCGGCGACCTCAATAGAGTTTCCCAACAGGTGGGTCTTAAAATGAATATGGACAAGACAAAAGTAATGTGTAATGGCCATGTTGTGCCCACCCCATTGTCAGTTGGGAACTCTATTCTAGAAGTTGTTGACTCGTATGTCTACCTGGGACAAGCCATCGCGCTAGGTAGGTCCAATTTCAAGAAAGAGGTCAACCGCCGAATCCAACTCGGCTGGGCAGCGTTCGGGAAATTGCGTAACGTTTTCTCGTCCAAAATACCTCAGTGCCTCAAGTCGAAAGTTTTCGATCAATGTGTGTTACCAGTGATGACCTATGGCGCCGAAACGTGGTCCTTTACTATGGGCCTCATTAGTAAGCTCAGTATAGTCCAACGAGCTATGGAGAGGGCTATGCTCGGAGTCTCTCTGCGCGATCGACTCAGAAATGAGGAGATTCGTAGACGAACCAAAGTAACCGACATAGCCCAACGAATCAGCAAGTTGAAATGGCAGTGGGCAGGCCATATAGCTCGCAGAACTGATGGCCGATGGGGCCGTAAGGTTCTCGAATGGAGACCACGCACCGGCAAGCGCAGCGTAGGACGTCCACCCACTAGGTGGGCAGACGATCTTATGAAGGCCACAGGACCACGCTGGATGCAGGCCGCTTACAACCGGTCCTACTGGAAGTCCAAAGGGGAGGCCTATGTTCAGCAGTGGACGTCTTACGGCTGATATGATGATGATGATGATGATGATCTTCCCTAGTGAGATAATTCTGTTTTAAGGCGCAGGGTTCTACGAATATTCGTAGAATCCAACTTCGAGATCAAATTCTGAGTATCGAACTGTAAATTCAATATTCCAAGTAAATATTTAACCTATGTTGTTTTCAATTGAACTTCTCTGAATGCCTAAACAGAAATTCTGTTTTCTATTATTACCGAACTTGATTTCACTTGATGAGTGTTTGTGAAAGACCACAATAGTTGGTGCTCTTCAGGTATACATGAATCAATGGATTACAATCAGCTGAAAAATATGTAAACTTTGGTTCATAAAAAAATGTGTTCAGGTGTTGCTGAAATATTATGAACAGATCTTACACAAAAGAATCAAAACTACAGTTTTCTTGATGCAACTACAATACCACGTAGAATATTAAACTCCACCTACTAAATTGTACCTCACCAAAAACGGATTACATAAGCTCCAAATATACGTACCTTAACCATGCTACGGGACTCGTAGCACTTGCTACGAAATATCGTAGCAACAACATGTGGCGTAGCACATAACGCTAAATCAGTGCTACGAGCTTGAAAACTTTTTTATGAGTGCTACGAAGCTGCTTGAGCTTGTTTCTACTTGTGGTAGTAGATTTTATGGGTGTTTAACCATAGTGTATGTGCTTTTGTAAAACTTGTTTGGTAAGTTACTGGCACTATGCTTTCTTGACATAATATTCGAGTGGAACATGGGTAAAACCGCTGGTAACAGCTAGTCAATGACAATTTAGCAAAAATCATGTATCAATCTTGCTCGAAGTCAATTTAAAAATCTATCCATCTTTTAATACTTTCCAGCAAAGGTCTGCTCTCAAAACGGTGAAGGAAAACATCGTGAGGAAACCGGCATGTCCTATCACCAAAAATTCGAAGACATGTGTCATCCACCAATCCGCACTGGGCCCGCGTGGTGGATTATGGCCCACCCCCTCTCACAGATAGGAGGCCTGTGTCCCAGCAGTGTGGACATTAATAGGCTGATGATGAAAGGTCTGTTATAAATACACGAATCTTATGATCTGAAATTTTATTCTGAAGGAAATTAGTATATTATGTATGTCTTAGTATTAAATAAACTCAAAGTCAGACAACAAGTCTTGTTGAGCCAAGTCTTATTGCCCAATAAATTATTAAAAAACAAACAAATGAAATCCAATTTATAACAAAATATACCTCAAAAAAACACCTGAATACTTGAGTGCATTTTGGCGGTATTTTCCTCATATAATAATTCCCCATAAGGATACATTTAATCCTGTTGACGTCGTCTAAGTAATAATTTAAGACGGCTCCAATTTTCCGCGTCGCCGCCGACTCGTTTTATACAGCGGGGGGATGTGACGTACATTGTGTCGTGAGCCAAGAAATGGGTCAGAAGGTTAAGTCGATCCCCAATGCTCCCCAATGGCACGTTTTTGTGCCACCAAACCCCGACCGATATTAAGCCTTTTTTTTGGAAAAATAAGTTATTTTGGTTCTCGGATGGAGGTTGTCTGACTGTTGGAAAATCGCCCTTTAGTTTTGTAATTTTTCTGTTTTAATACGTATTTTATTTTTATCTTTTTTTGAATGTATGCATGTCTATGTCAAATAAAATAATTCTTTTTCACTAGAGGCACAGAATTTTTATTTCTTTCGTTTAAAATCTTTTCTGTATCGTGGGTGTGTTTACAAACATACAGTACATACAAAAACCTTATGTCTGATGAACACTCTTGTCTAAAAAATGTCGGAATACGACGTTAAAGTATGGTCCATTTTGCAGTCACACTTTTGTAAACGCACAAACACAACCGTGGACATCACACAACATCTACTTGTACAGTCACGAGCAATAAAATGTAAACACTTAACAAAATTCAAACACAAATTGCTCGTGAAATACTGATTTCCACTTTAAAATAAGACCTAGTTTGTTATAGTATGGCTTCCGAAATAGAAGCCTAATTAAAAGACAAACGTTTAATCAATATGGTAGCAGAACATCGCTTTTGAATCTCTCGTGACTGTACTTCTGGGTGTATTTCTGTCCTATAGAGCGCTGCGGTCGCTTTCAATTCCTTCCACCGCCACGCTTGAAGTTTTTCGAATATTAACATGAATGCTCTCGCGCCGGGGATGCGGCGCTGCATCATTACGCTGAGAGCTTTAAAATTAATATTCTGTAATAATGTCGTTGAGGCTGCAGGTTTAAAAATAAAATTAAAAGTGGAATTCGAAATGAGAAAAAAAAAATTAAAACTGGTTTTTGCTCGCTGCGATAGTAAGAAGAAACCTATGTCCTTTTCAACTTTGGGCGTAAATAGGTGACAGAAACTTACTCTTTTCTAACGTGGTATGACCTAGCGCCCTGCTAATGTAATGTAAAGTAATTTTTCATCATACTGTGTCTACTTATAAAACGTCTATCAATCCGGCCTCCCATATAAAAGTGCTAGGTAAATAATAAGTGGCCGAATAAAATGAGGCATTTTACTGAAAAACATCTTTTCAGTTTCCAGTCGAGTAGGTTTTCACGGCTCACTGACTCTTCGATATTTATGTACATACCGTTATGTAGTAAATAATATCGAATCATTGAGTATTTATGAGAAAGGGTGGACGGATTGATACGGTTGCCTGCCACGCTTTTTGAAGTTATTGTATTTTGGCACACGAAATGTTTATGTTTCGTAAAATAAATAGCAAAGAGGAAATACATTGAAATTGAAAAGAAAAATAAATTATTCGTGAACTAATTTATTTTTCTTTGGCAAATAAATACGGATCGTAAAGTTGAAACGAGCCCCGGAGGAAAACCCTTCAATATTGATGCGATCAATTTCAACTCATTGCGTTTTTTAAGAAAGAATATTATTCACTCATTTTGGAATACTTTTGATCGAAATATACGCATTTTGGAAAACTCTTGATCGAACCGGGAATCAAATCAAAAATAGCTAAGGCCATCATCGATTCCCTTTCAAAAGGAAGCTGAGTATATGTCTCTTCAGCCACCATTGATAGTTCTCGGTGACACCAGACATAATATTATTTTCTTTATTTTTATTTATTTATTCATAATAACCAACTTGCATTTACAGTTTACTGACTTGGTTGGCGCAATGGCTAAGCGATTGACTGTTGCGCAGCTTGCGGATTCGATTTCCGTACGGAACAAAAATATTAATATGATCTGCAAGTAACCCGCGATCAAAACGTTAATCACGAAAGATATCCCGTAAGTGACATTTTAAGTTTAGAAGCAAACCGTGATAGTTTAAAAAGTGTTTGGATCTGCAAATACACTTCTCATCAAAAAAATCGAAACACCTCGCAGTTTATGATTTGATAAGGATTATCAGAAAAATGTGTATATTTAGGAATAAATGTAAAATGTCATTTAATAGTGAGTAGTATGAGGTTTTTAAATCCTAATGTTAATGTTTTAAGTAAAAATAAATTCAAATAAAAAAATTAAATTAAGTCTAAATTCAAATTAAGTCTTCATAGGTTTCGTATTTTGTATAATGAGTAATTTTTACCCTGTATGGAATATGAAGAAAATGGGTAAAACAACACGCGTAAATGAAAAAAAAATGTAAGAAACGTTTATTTAATAACTTGTATTCCCTCCGCGAGCTCTTATTACTGCTTCCATACGGTTCTTCATCGATCGGATGAGAGTCACGATCACATGTTGTGGTATATTATCCCATTCCTCTTGGATTGCATTTTGCAGCTGGCTAAGTGTTTCTGGGGCTGGATCTCTAGCTCGAATTCGTCTCTTTAATTCATCCCATAGATGTTCAATGGGATTCATGTCCGGGCTTCTTGCTGGCCATACCATAATGGAGATACCGACTTCGGTAAGATAATCTCGTACGACGCCCGCGGTGTGAGCTCTAGCATTGTCGTGCATGAATATGAAGTCGTTGCCAATAAAATGTGCATAGGGCATCACATGAGGTTCAAGACACTGTTCGGTGTACCGATGAGAGTTTAGTGCAGGCAGCCGTGGCCCAGACACAAAGGCAAGTTCTGTCTTACCGTCGGCGCTGATTCCTCCCCAAACCGTCCACGAACCGCCACCATAGCTGACCTTTTCTTCAATGCAGCATTGTGCAAAGCGTTCTCCATATCTTCTGTAGACCTTGTTCCTTCCGTCGTTACCATACAGCATAATTTTACACTCATCAGAAAACAGTACTTTGCTCCACTGAAGGTATGACCAAGTTAGGTGCTCGCGTGCAAAGTTAAGGCGCGCTCTTCGATGGTCTGCAGTTAATTTCGGCCCATTCGCTGGCTTATGCGGTGCCAATCCGCGTTCCTTCAACCTTCTTCTTATTGTAGAGTCACTTACAGCTACTCTTCGTACAACGCGAAGCTGCTGCTGCAGTTGAAAAGCGTTAAGGCGTCGATTTCGTAAAGAAGTTGTTACAATAAATCGATCATCTCGCTCAGAAGTGACCCGATTCCTGCCAGATCCTGAACGGCGCGTGAACGAACCAGTCTCCCGATAGCGTTTGTAGACTCTATGAACAGATGATAAGCTTAGATGCAATCTTGCAGCCACAACACGCTGACTAAGTCCAGAATCCAGCAATGCCACCACTTGGGCGGCTTCTGCGGGCGAAGTATCCATATGTTTTAGAAAAAAAAGTTTTTTCAGACGTCCCAAAGTCACAGTAAATGAAATAAGAAACAGAAAGTTTAAAGACAAGCGCTAATTTTTAGTTTTTAAACGAGAAACGTACTCCAACCCTAAATACACATTTGTCTCAAAACAGTGATTAATTTCATTTATAGGATAAACAAATGAAATTATTTCGAATTTTGATTTTTTTCTTCTTACTGTAATGACCAAACTGCCAGCTACACAGTAATGTTTTTTTTTCATGGAATTAATTCTCTTTTGTAAAAAATTAGGACAAAAACAATAAAAACGACAGTGTTTCGATTTTTTTGATGAGAAGTGTAGTTATTCCGGGTCTGGGTGTCACTGTACATGAATTTCTATGTTTGTATACGCACTCACGACACAGAAGAAATTCCTAATGTAGAGCAACAAGCCTTAACAATAACGCCTTTAATGCCATTGGAGCTAAGCAGAAGAGTGAGCACAGTTTCGCAACACGCAGAGAAATGTCTGGCTACCTATACGAGAACTAAAGCTATTGTCAAACAGAAAGGCGTGGCGAACGCGAAGCGTTTTTGTTTGTAATGTATGGAATTGTTTGAAGTCTGTCACATAGACTATCGGATCGCTTTCGCTTTTCTATGTGACAGGATTCAAACAATTCCATACATTACAAATAGAAACACTTGGGATCGCATTCGCTTCGCCTGTCTGTTTGACAATAGCTTTATGGTTGCAACCGTGACAGCAAGACTCACTAGTTGACTTTACAATATTTCTAGTAATAAATACTAAATGAGAAGTAGAAATAACAAGGATTTAGTATTTATAACTAGAAATGTTGTAAAGTCAACTAGTGAGTCTTGCTGTCACGGTTGCAACCAGAAGTTCGCGTATATATTTCTCTGCGTGAATAGGTGAAACGAATAGTTCCAACAAACACAACCCCTGTTCTACATAGTAATTTCTAGCCTTTTTACCTTTCAGCATTTAGTTTAAATGCTTTCAGTGCTATCTGTAAACGGTGTGTAATGGACATTTCACTGAAAAATGTTTTGTAGGAAGCTTTACAAAACTATTCGTTTATTTCTCTAAATGAGCGTTTTAAGAAACGAGTTTAGTTAAACGAGTGCTAGATAACGTTGTATTTTTAGCAATGTCTGTGTAGAAACAAGAGATGGTTTTATTTTTTTAAAGATCTCTTGTAA